>JAMAHV010000018.1:396776-788525 GCA_023627725.1 Cladosporium sp. D2B6 | reverse complement strand
ATTTCCGAAATTCTTAGGGTTACGTCTCACCTAAATTCAAAGGAATCATGGTCATTCCTTTGTCTTCTAGTGGTAGAGAGTAGAGTAAGAGAGAGTAGAGTAGTATAGAAGAGAGTAGAGTAAGAGAGAGTAGAGTAAGAAAGAATAGAGTAAGAGAGTAGAGCGAGAGAGAGAGTATTATAAGCGAGAGAATAATTATAACATATAAAATCGAGGTAAGAATAAACTAAATAATCTTCTTTCGAATGCATCTTAAAAGGTAGAATTTGTAGTAGTATTACATTAGAACAGCAGTCGCACTCAGACACTACACAAGTCCCGCATCATCGCATTCCTTCATTCCGCTTCACAGCCAAAAATGTCAAACTCCATAGCTGTATGATGTCGCTCTCTGCGATCCCTCCTACTCCAGGCGGCGGCGGCAAACTCCCAAGAGATGCGTGCTTGAAGCTCCCATCCTCGTATACCCACGTCCAGACTTCGTCGGACAGGTAGTCTTCAGTGTTCTCGATACAGTCCCACAGAGCGTTGTATGCGTTCTTGACATTAGCGTACACGATCGTGTTGCTGCAGAAGTCTGGTCTCTGTTCATTGCGCGAGTTGCACCGGTCAAGCTGCTTCTCCAGACCACTGGCCATGGCGACAAGTTGCCAGCTCCAGACGACGCTGCCGTGGTAGGCGGAGTTGCTGAAGTTGGCGACCACGATCTCGTCGCCAGAGATTGCTGGGTTGGCGACCACGAGACCGACGGGTGTCATCAGGCCTGCTGGGTAGGGTCGCAGGACGGAAAGCGCGGTGCTGTTGAGGAACTCGGTCAGGCGCTCCTGTTTAGTGCTGTTGAAGTAGAAGAGCCGAACGCATGCGTCTGTGTTCATGACTGGTACTATGTCCAGGTCGTTACGTCCTTCGAGCGCCATTGCGTGGTATGTAACGTCGGAGTCGATGAGCTCGTCGTGCGCTGGCCCATTGTAGTAGCCGCTTGTCTGTGCGAACGTTCGTAGTCTCTCGCGAACAGTCTCAGCTGGTAGGACCACCTTGAAATGCTCCAGAGTCTTCTCCTCCCATACTTGAGCGTAGTGTTCGGTTCGCTTAGCCCAATCCTCGGCATGGCTGCCGAAGATCTCGGCGTCGAACAATTTTGCGAGCGAAGCGATACTGCGAAGGGCGGCAGGAGCCAAGGCGACATTGACGTCAAACGGGATACGGCCGCCGCCAAGGCCATAGACAGAGTCGCGCCAGACACCAGTGTCCGTACCCGGGTTGAGATGTATCATGTTCTCCCGCGTCTGGCCACCAGGTGAAGCAAATGGAGCGCTTGCAGTTATGATTTTCTGGGTGAGGAGGACGAAGAGGTCACCCCAGGTCAGTCCCTTGTTCTTCGAATCCACCTTGCCTGCTGGCGTGGAGAGTAGAGCCTTCAAGCGGTCAAGGCCAGCTCCCTGTCCCACGAAGTGCGCATGCAGGAGGATTGGGACAAAGTAGTCGGTGTCCACCATGCTGTAGTCACACCGGTAATCTGTTGAGTTTATGCCTTCTTCCAGATTCAAGAAGGTAGCATAGTCCCCAATGACTTCTTCGTGACAAGCGCTGCCATCACTGCGATTCACTCTTTCCAGGACAGAGCCAATGACCGCCTCGACAGCATCTTCGCTCAGGATCGATTGCAAGAGTAGGGCAGAGATCATGTCGTCTCGACCAAAGTAGGTGAGGAAACGCCATGAGCCTGCCAAGAGCTTATCCGAATATGAGAGAAAGGATAGCGCCTTGGTTTCGTGTTGATGCTCGTCCACCAGACTTGTGTCTTTGAGCACCTTGTGCAGTGAGAATTGCTCCAGCTGCGGGTAGTTGATATGGGCTGTGAAGAGATACTCGCCCGCATCGAAGGTCGGTTGACCGTTGTCAAGAGCAATGGTGTGGGAAGCCCGGGGTGTGAAGGTTATGGTTGTAGTCGTGATATTGTCAAGCCAGAGGCGCGAGATTGCGATACCATGTGTGCCGTGCTTCGAAATCCGGATGCCTTCCTGGAGCTTGGGATGGAGGAGACTTGGGCCTTCGGTGAAATCTCGAATTGCCCGAACAGAGCCCAGTATCGAGAGAGGCAATTTGGCTGCGGCGTCGAATTGTATGACTCCTTCGATGCCCTTGCTCGGGTAGCCATCGCGTGCGATGTTGATCGGCGCAAGGGGAGATCCGACGGTGGAGTTGATGACGTTGATGTTGAGCGAGCCGTTTACACCATTCGCTGGCTCGAAGAACACACAAGCTCCACTGTTTCCTGCAGGCCATGCGACAATGAGTCTTGGGCCAATGATGCTGAGGTCACTGTCGGGTAAAGGACTTGTCACCAGAAGGTGAGCTGCCACATGGCGATCCGAGTAGAAGTAGTTCTCGTAGGGTGGGTCACTCATATACAGCGTCGTTGCATTTATCTCTGGCTCTTGCTTCTGGGGTTTCAATCCATCGCTACACAGCGGCTGAATGAGTTCCTCGTCGATACAGCTGATAGATGTGAGCGATGGAACTTGGATGGATGGTTTGTGCCTACCCCAAAATATCTGGATTGCCGCATCCCGGCGCACACTTCATCGTGGCTTCGAAGAGACGCGACCCGGCATCCTTCAGCGTAGCCTCGAAGAGATGGAGGCCCAAGTCAGCCGAGACATAGTCATGCAACCAGACTTCGGTGCCGAAGATGACAGCCAGTACAGTCACGAGTAGCGACAGATAAGGCAGAGAAAGTAGATTTCGTGGCATCTGGTGAGGCGACACGCTGGCAGATGGCTGGAACGAGAGGGGTTTGAGGTGCGTACGGTAGTGTTATTCGCGGGTGTAAGAACGAGACTTCGCAGACCACAGAGAGAAAGTCGAAGTTGTGAAGAAGTTGATGGGATCTGTTGTGGACACCGGAAAGGACGAGCAGATGTATGTGATGGAAGCTGAACAAAACCCGCTCAGCGAGCGACACAGTTGTTTTTTCTCGCAAAGTTGGAAAGAACATCATCATTCTGTCAACAGGGAGATGTCATGTCTACAACATCATGGCGAGGTGTTGCCTTCCTGTTTCAGATACGCGAATCCCTGAAAATTGGTGAGGTCAGCCACTTTCGGTATCGTTACGCAATTCGCTAAATTCACGGGATGCTGCAAAACGCCTCGCGTGGTTCCGACGACTATGTAATAGCACAAGTCAAGCATGATGGCAATCTTACTTCGATTCTATGCAACTCCAAGATCAGCCGGACTCAATTCTGACCGAATTCTGACCCGTCTGGTGCCGATGTTCGGCAACGTCGCGGAGCTGAAGTCCACCGACTCTCGGCATCGTAGCGGCCCGCCTCGGTTTGCCTCGAACTCACAATGTGTCGGATGGAAACAGACGGTATGGCGACGGAAACCTCACGGCTTGATGAATCTGGTCGCCGGTTGTGAGTTCGGATCGGTGGTGCAACTTTGACACGTCGGCGGAGCCGGCCATCATGGCAATGTAACGAATTGTCAGTCCGGAGGGCACGCGGAGGCGGTACCTGGACCGGAATGAGAGCAGTTATGATATATGAAGTGTTGGCCATAGAGGCTGTACATATAGATTGAACAAGACAATCAGCCATTCGCAATTACCAACCGCAATCATCAACAATCCAACCTACCAGCAACACATCATCAGCAATCATGCGCATCGCACTCGTCGCTCCGCTGTTCGAACACGTCCCGCCGCGCAACTACGGCGGGACCGAGCGAGTCGTCTACTTCATGGTCGAAGAACTGGTCCGTCTCGGGCACTCGGTGACACTTTACGCTACGCGCGGCAGTCAGACTTCCGCTAAGCTTGTCGAATGCGCCCCTGGCACGTTCAGAGATTTGGGCATTGGGACCAGCGCTGAAGAATGTGCCGAACCGTACACGGCACAGCTCAAGCTGGCTTTCTCTGGCATCGAGGAACATGACATCGTGCATGTGCACCACGGCACTTATCCGTTCCACATCCCTGCTCTTGAAGCCAACCAGACAGTCCCAGTCGTGTGGACGGATCACAATGCAGTCCACAACGATGGAAAGCCTGACATCTTCAACTCACTGGCGAAACTCGGCATCGGACTTACCGCGTTGTCGGACTCCCACAAGCGCACCGTCCCTGGCGCAAACTGGCTGGAAACTGTGCACCATGGTCTTCCGGCCAACATGCTGACGCCGTCAGGAGTGGCGCCAACCTACCTTGCATTCCTCGGTCGCATCTCACCAGAAAAGGGCATCACTACTGCTGTGCGGATTTCGGAAGCCGGCGGGTTTGAGCTCAAGGTCGCTGCGAAAGTGGATAGGGTGAACCTGGACTTCTACGAGGAGGAAGTGAAGCCGCTCTTCGAGCGGTCCAATGTTGATTTCATTGGTGAGATCTCTGAAACGCAAAAGAGCCCGTTCCTCAGTGAAGCGATTGCACTCATCTTTCCGATCTGCTGGCAAGAGCCTTTTGGGCTTGTTATGATTGAGGCAATGGCTTGCGGATGCCCTGTCATTGCCTTCCGCATGGGCTCGGTGGCGGAGATCATCGAGGATGGCGTGACCGGATTCGTGGTGGATACGGAAGAAGAAGCGATCGAGGCGCTGCAGCGCATTGGGACTCTCGACCGCAAGCTGATTCGGCAGCGGTTTGAGGAGTGCTTCACCTCGACAACCATGGTGAAGAAGTATGTCGGGATCTACGAGAACGTCATCCGGCAAGCCAAGATCATGAAGGAGGCCAAGGAGCTCGCCAAAGGCATCCACTGGGAGGAGACGTGGGAGGAGACAGAGAAGAGCAGTGGTGTACAGCTGGTCGACATTGCGGCTCGCGAGCGCAACAACGCTGTCTGCACTGCCTTGCAGGATGCATTGTCGCCGAGTTACTCCCCACGCCCGGCGCCGTCGCGACAGGTCAGTGTGTATTTGTAGACGCGCTCGAAGTCTATGGACGAGGGTGGGCGGGCAGAAAAGGCGGAGGAGGCGGAGAGGTGAGGGTGACGGCGGATGGAACAGGGCAGTGATTGGGTGATGGCCGTTGAGTGTAGGGGAGACGGGAAGCACAAAACGGGAAGGAGGAGGCTTGCTGGCAGCGCTGATGATACGCCAAGACCACTGTATACTGTATAAATACTTTTGACTTGATCCTATACACTGCTGCACCTTTTCATTGCAAGCATATCTCCTTGACATCAGACACTTTTCGGCACATCCTTCGAGGGGGTGTTCGGGCGAGCCTATAGTATACCCGAACAACCGAGAGCCTTTGACGCACTGCTTCTTCTGCCTTTTTGCCAATAAAAGTGCTGACTCAATGTCGGTACTGTGCATCGATGAAAAGGTTTTTTGGATGTTATTGCCAGTCAAGGAGATACTATTCGCCTGTGTCGTATCATACATTACATAATTCATTCCCTCATTACTACTTTACACATCTTTCTCCATCAAATACAGCTTTGCAGCCTCGTAGCAGCCCATGTACAAGCCGTTGCCCAGGATGGTCAAGGCAGCGCGCATCAAGCCGCCTCGGAACAAGCCTCGTACACCTTCTTGATGAAGCACTTCCTTGCCGACTCGAAGGGCATTCATCTTGTTGCTGTTCTTCCCACCCGCCTCCAGCATCATTCTCGTCTTGACCACGTCAAAGGGCGTCGTGACCCACGCCGCCGCACTGCCCGCCACCCCCGCACTCACCGCCGCAATCCACGCCCGCTCAATAACTCCTCCTCCTCCTCCCCTTCTTGCTGCAATTCCTCCCTCCCTCTCCCGCCTGGCTAACAACACACTCTTCATCCACTCGAATGCCGGGAACTGCAGCGCTGTGAACGGTAAGTCTCGCGCCACCAGCGCACTATATCCGCGCCACAGCTTCGTCGGCTGCCGCCTCAGCTGCTGCAGCACCATCACCGTCGCCGAAGATGTTCCCTTCCTCTTGTCATTGCCACGGGGTCCAGCCAGCATCTGCGCATTCTGCTTCAGCACCTCCGCCGGCGTGACCACCGCGCAATTGGCAAGCTGCGCGATGCTGCTGCTGAGTGCGTGCACCGCTGCTTGCGGCAGCATGCCTTTGCCACCACCACCTTCTGGGCCCGCAGGCGAGGCGCCGAGCACGTACTTCAGACCCTCGTAGGTCGTGAAGAAGACTCCTGATGATGGTACGCTGACGAGCAACACCGTACCCACGCCTTGGTACACATTCCGCCATAACGCTCGTGATGCGATGCCCGCGCTGCGGCCGTATGTTTGCTGGATGGTGGGCGACTGCAGGCGTGTTTTGATCGTGTCGAGCGGGAAGATCAGGAGGTTGACGCTGATCCCGGCGAATGCTCCGGCCTAGATGAAAGCGTGCATTCTCGTTAGTCTGTGATACTCTTATGAGGCGGCAGCAGGGCCGCGTGCGCATTCGCTGGAAGACAACATACAAGCCAGATCTGTACCCCAGCGCTCGTTGCCGTCGATGATCGCGTGCTCTTGGGTTGTGTCAATGCTTGTGCGGGACCGCTCGCGTTTTCGTGCTCTGATAAAAGCGACTCGTGTTCCATCGGTAGAATCTGACTCTTCATCGTTGCGTGCGAGCTGAATCCCCGTACCACAGCATCTCGATTTTGTACATAAAAAACATGGACGCTGTATGCGTGTACATCATTGATGTTGATAATTCCGTCGCAACAATGACGCAATCACGCGCTGTAATCCAATGATACCGGATTACCATCAGAACGCGCTCACAATGCAAAAAAATGCAAAGGCGAAACACGAGATGCTTTCCCAAGCCGTTGCGTTGGCAGCGTTGGGGATGAAGAAAGATGGGTTGGCGATCATAGTCGGAGCAGGTAGGGCTGTGGACAGGCTTCTCGAACATGACACCTCGATCGGCGGTTGCATGGGCGTTTGTCTCAACAAAAGCGCATGAGAAATATTTGCTGTCATTCTACAATCACAGGTTATGTTGTTCATCCTTTCCAAGCAAAGATAGTATTGACACATGTCATTGGACATGGTTGCGACAGACGAAGTCGGGGGTGAGACCCACTCAACCTCAGTGCAGATGGCTTGGAAGCACGATGTGGACCCCAAAATGTCATTGCGCAGCATCCTGCTTGAATACATTTACGCACTGCCGTGTGAAGAAGAAGAATAAGCTTGCATTAAATACATCCGTTTTACCATCGTTGTGGCTACGCCCCGCTTCCATCTATTGACCAGCAATGATCTCCGCCGCGATCTTCTCAGCCAGCATATATACTGTTGATTGCGGATGCCCCGGAGGAAGCAGAGCGAACATACTCGCATCCACGACCCTCAAGCCTTCGGTACCGAAGACGCGGCCCGCACTGTCTACGACTGCCGCCGGATCATCCTTCTTGCCCATCTTGCAAGTTCCAGAAGCATGGTAAACCGTGTGCAAGGTTTTGCGGATGGTTTCCAAGATTTGTGCGTCAGTCGTTACCTTCGGCCCGGGGAAGTACTCGACGGGATCTGCCAGGCCGGCTGCCATTGCTTTGGATGCGAAAGCCTGGCGGAGACGCTTGTAAGCGGCGATGGCGACTTCTTGATCAGCGGGATCTGTGAGCCACTTGGGGTCCACGATGGGGAGATCGTCGGTGTCGGCTGAGGAGATGGTCACTGTTCCTCGGGAGAGGGGAGCGACGAGTGCTGCCATGATGGTCGCGTACTGGTAGCCGTCTTTTGGCTGCGTGAATGGAAGAGAAGAGAAGTCGCCGACGTAGCCAGGGGCTGAGAGATATTCGATCTCCGGCCAGTCGGCAGGAAATTGGGAGAGTTTGTCCAGTGATTCTTGGGTGAAGCCAGAGCGCAGTGTTGCTGGAACCTTTTCCCATGCTAGGAAATCACACACAGGGTTCGTGAGGGGTCCTTTTTGAGAGATGGAAAAGGGTACGAATTGCGCAGCCGTGTACAGCGGTGAATTGGCAAGGCGCGTGAACGTATCGACCTTGACGCGGTAGGACGGTCCGAAGAAGATGTGGTCCCACATGTTCTGGCCTACACCCGGTAGAACAGAGACGGGCTGAATACCGAACTTCTGCAGCGTGTCAGATGGACCAACTCCAGAGACCATGAGGAGTTGGGGCGAATGGAATGCTCCACCAGATATGATGACTTCTCTGCGAGCATTGATCGTCCGCGGGACACCCAGGATGCCGCTAGAGACGCGGACTCCAGTCGCCTTCTTGTCAGAGAAAATAATTTTCTTGGCCTTGGTTGCGCTGAACACATGCAAATTTGGTCTAGACGAAGCCTCCTTGAGGAAAGACGTTTCTGAGGAATCGCGCTTCGCGTTCTTGGGGTTGATCGTACTCGCGGCGTACTGCGCGCCCATCAAGGTGCCGCTATTGAAATCCTTTGCTTCCGGTAGCCCAATTTCGTTCAGAGAGCCCTCCACGTAACTTGAGAAGGGGTTCGCATAGTTTGCGTAGGATACCTGTAGCGGTCCACCTGTGGCCTCGAAAGCTTCTGCGGCATATTCAGCACTGGCATTCGCAGCGCGCATCGTTTCCGAAGGCGGTGTGAAGTCCACACTCCTCTTGAAATGAGGTTGCAGAGAATCCCAGGTGTAACTGTCGTCGTCGACGTCTTTCGCCCACATCTCATAAGAGCCAACAGTGCCGCGCTGGTACAGCATGAAATTCCTCGCGCTTGATCCACCTAAGCACTTGCCGCGAGGGTATCGGATGCGACGAGAGTTCGCGCCTGCTTGTGGTTGAGTGACGATGCTCCAGTCTACCAGAGGGTTGTTGTCCGACGGACTGGATCCAGCCCAGTAGACGTCGCCAGCAGGTGTAGAGCTGAGAAGAGGATTTGCGACCTCGTAACGAACACCTGCCTCGATGACGGCGACCTGGATACTTGCATTCGCAGACAAGCGGTTTGCGAGCGCGAGACCTGCAGTGCCGCCTCCAACGATTACATAGTCGAATGACGAGGGCGCGCGCTTTGCATTGCGATGATCATTGGGAAGACTGGCTGTCAAAATGGCCGTTGAGAGACTGAGGAAAACAATGAGATGTCTGAGCGCCATGGTTTTGGCTTGGGTGGTGAGAATGATGATGGTGATGCAGTTCTCATGCACAAATCGGGGTGTTGGACGGTATTATATCTTCCACCCTCTTCCTCACTCTCATGGCTGAGCCCTGCTCGCTGGACCATCTCGGGTGCTCGCTACCAGGCTCGCGGTGCATCTTCAAACTGATGGTTCCGTGGCGCTCGTCTAGTGCATGCTGCAGTAGATGCTAAGTCGATAGTGTTAGGGTGCACTTCAAGCCAGACGGGTTCTGTAACCTCGAAACAACGTTGATCAACATCGTTTGACCCCTGTAATCATCATGTGTGGTTGCGAGTCAGTGGCAAGATGGTCAGTGCCTGTTGGCGGCGATCAATGAGACGTTGCCAAGACTCGTGTTGACCATAGGGCTCAGAATACGTTGATCAATGTGGAAAGTCAGAGTTGCAGAACCTGTCTGGTGTACACATGAGGTAAGGGAAGATTTGTGATGACCTGCATTAACTTCACATGCACGAAAGGGGCTATGGTCCGCGCACCAGAACGGGCGTTCCGTCAGCAAAGTCTATATACATTCGGCCCGGACTCCATCATCGCAGACACTCTGTCGATAGGGCAAAATCGAAGAAACTCAAATAGCCTTACGAATGACGCTAGGAAAGATGAGCAAAGTAAATACGTTGATAACCGCATTCTAAGAAATGCGAGGTATTTGGACTCCATTGCATGCACGGCTGGTGCGAGACTGTAAGGAGTTGCGCGGTTACAAACACGTGAACTTCAAGCTGGAACAAGGAAAGCTTTTCGAATGTTATCATTTGTATGTATTGCCAAGGTAATTTATTCTTCGCTCTCAAACGATACATGCAGATGTATCTCCTTTGCCTCCATTATTGTGCTATTATTACCTCTTCTGGACCACATCGCACCGTTCTCACTTCATCGCCTTCGAGCAATTTCCCTGCGACGTCTCAATCAATATCTAACAAGTCTTTGGCACCGCTTCTGGACAATACGAGATATGTATCGTCTGAGCGCTCCTCACACTCTCCATCATGATGAAGTCGTCTTGTGGTTTGATGGGCGATTGCTCGCTGTCGTTGCGCTGTCGGTATTGACGACTGAGGCTGCGCGAATGTTCGTGGGCAGATATGCATAACAGTCGGATCGATGGTGCGCAGGCGCAAATGATTGCCAGCTGCATTTCTGCGATGCACCAAATGAGGAGATTGCCTCCCGTCCAAGAGGTATCTGCGCGAGACCCAAGCTCCACCAACCAGTATGTTCTCGCAATGCCAGCACCGACAACACTTCAACATGTCAGCTATGTCAATTCTACTCCGTAGGAGGTCCGGTCCACATACCTGATGCCAAGGCAAAAGAAGAAGTAGGTCGTCCACTTCTGCTTCCATGGGATGTGAAGCTCAGTTTGCCCAATTATCACGAGTGGTAACGCAATCGCGTACAGATCTGAGATCACTGAGACAATCCCAATGAAATAGTTCAACCATTGACCATCAGCACAATGCCAAACCACATCCCACTCTGGGTCAAATGCCTTCCAGTATGCCCACAGGGGATCGCAGATGAAGCAGAATGCAAGGACTCCTGCGACCAAGTAGGCCGTAGTGACAGCAATTGCGGCCCAGGCGGCGACATTCCAGCCCGTCCTCCACGAAGGCGTCAATATGCGACGATACAGCAAGAGCACCGAGATCTTGGTGCTGCATGTACTGCAGAGTGACAGAACGAAATCAATCCATGTGATCTGAAATATTGGTCAGTGAGCTTAAATGAAAGTCGAGTCATCGAAGATCTTACAAGAGCTGCACGTGTGTACACTGATGGATGAGCATCCCAGGTATGACGGTCGACTCCGTACTCTACAAGTTCTAGACAGGCAACTCCTGTGAATGCCACTGCGAAAATCTGACCCTGGAGTGAGTATGCGAACCGTCACAATAGACTCAATTTTGAGCTTACAAGAGCCATGATTATGAAGATGTCATCCACTCCTGCGGTGTCTTTTCGAACACGGAACCGCACAAGCATGCGCCCGACCACACAGACAAAGGCAACGAGTTGCGTAATGATCGCATAAGGGACGATCCAGGCTCGCCGCTCGGGGTCGATAAAATTAGGTGCTGGCCAAGCAGCGAACTCTGTTGGGGTTGTAGAATAGATGTTTGCAGGCATGGTATGAGAAGTGTGATGCCACAGATAATGCTGACCAGGGAGCGCGTATGGTAGTCCTCATCTCATCTTTGTATCTGCGTCGTACGGCTCAAACTTCGCTCCTCAGGTGGAGCCTCAACCCATAAGGCTTTTGATCATCGACATGCGAACCATTGTTCCACATGATGTGGTGGAGTCCCGTGGCAGGAGATATCACAGGAGCCAATGAGAGAACAATGCGCCGAGCGCAAGATCCCTATTTTCCTACGGCGAATGCCTTGACCCAATGCATTGTACACCAGCAACGGTCAATGTCTCAAATCCTTGACGGTTCGTCCCGGCTCTACAGATCTGCAACATTAGCACATTGGCCACATTTGACATCTCCGCATCGTCCACCTTTAGACATGTGCTAAATGTGACTTGCGCAATGAGAATTCGCCTTTGACAGGAGTATCTAACCGTTGACTTCCCAATATGATTTGTCGTGACTGTAAAGTTTGATCACGACAGTGGTCACAGTAGGGCTTCACCCAGTCGCCCGTCACATAGTGTCTTGCACGTGGCCTTCGTTTGTTCCAGCGAGTGCTGCCCGAGCATCTGGATCCTGGCAAAGAAGTCCAATGCTCGGAGGACGGCATACCATGCTGCCGGAGAAAGGATTCAAGTCTAGATAGATGTATCCATGGAATCTCTCCAACTTACAGCGCATCCTTCCGTGAGCAGGGCGCTGTAGACGGAAGCTGGCTCCGAGCCAGACCCTGCTGATCGACGGTGCTTTGGCCAGCAACGTGATGACTAACATCGGGGAAATGGAGGAGTCGGGTCCGCTTGAGGGTGGCAGGGCTGCAAAAGACCAATGTCAAGCATAACTGTCTTTCACTTTCGCAGGAGCGGAAGTTGGTCGTGAACAGTGTGCGAGAGAGATCACATCGCTGCTGCGCCTCGAGCATTGTCCGCGACGTGTCTTGACCTTCAAGATCGCAAGCGAAGTTCAAGGTCGTCACCGCTACCTCGCACTGACCGGCGCTACACTCAATTTAGCTATGTGAACGCCCTCGATCTGCAGCGAGTCGAGCTTGCATCACGTGTTCGCGTACGACTTCTTCCATCTGCAAGCTCGCATAGAACTTCCTTCCACCTACAGCTCGCAGACAACGTGCAACGCCAGCGGCAGCTTACGACTTTGGCCGCCTGGACTTCCATTCGCATACAAACTTCGCCACTACAACTCGCTAAGCACGCATCACGTGTTCGCGCCACCGCACGCTACGGATCACTCCCGGCGGCTCGAGCGGTGCAAAGACGCCATCTGTAGCCATCATGCAAGGCACAATCGCCGGCTAAAGCGTGCAGGCTAGCCGAATACAGCAGACCATCATGAAGATACGCGTCCGCAGCTCGCTATCTCTCAACTGTCGACTGTCGAAATGCAGCCGCTTGCAACTAGCCCGCCACCATCCCAGTTTTCCTTGTGCTATTCAGAGCGGCCACGGACGCTGCGCTCGGTAAGAGCACGAGTTCGCTGGGGACATGCTGTCATCCGTATACACTTTGTAGGTCTCGCGCGCTCTTCTTTCCTCACTCCCGCCACTTAGACTTTGTACCTGTAACACGCCAGGCATGCTTACTTCACGATACCCTTACTTGGCGCTGCTGTCGCTATGTTGGACACTCTTCGTGGGAGCCCAGCAAGATGACGATCCTTGCGCCGTCTGCGACGATGTACACTTCTTCCTGGCGCGAGGCAACAATGAGCCCTATCCTGGACGGCAGGGCATGCTCGTGGAAGCTACCTGCAACGGTCTGGCAAGCTGTGGCTATGAGGATCTCTACTATTCGGCCCTATACACGGATCTCTCATGCCAGACGACCTACGACGGCTCCGTGGCGGGACACAAGCAGATGACCGCGTATGCTGAGAAGTGCCCGCATTCGAAGATCATTCTTGCTGGCTACTCCCAAGGCGGGCAAATTGCTGGCGACATTCTCGGTGGCGGTGGAGGAGTGTCTTTCAATGGCTGCGTGCAACCAGAAACGCCTGCCATGGATCTGAAATCGAGCCCGGGCAACAAGAGTGAGTTCTGCCATGTCCAACTTTGCCGGCAATTCTAACTTTCCTCAGTCGCCGCTATCATCATCTTCGGCGATACTCGTCACGTCGCAGACCAGTCCTACAATTGGGGAAGCGGTTCCAGCATCGACGGCTACTTCCCACGCAGCGAGACGCAGGTGGCGAACCTTCAGGCATACGCAGACCGAATGCGTAACTGGTGTGTCGACACCGACCCAATCTGTGCAGCGAAACAGGCAACCTCGCACGATGCGACCGATCATCTGAACTACTTCAACGTCGATTCCCAAGCCGCCGCTTCCTGGATCAAGTCCGTGGCTTCGCTCACCAACACCGACAGCTCGTTCACTACCACTGTTCCCATCAGTCGGTCAGGAACTGCTCAAGACTATGCCACCGTCCCGACCGCAACACCGTCTGGGTCCGTGACGCTGGACACGACTTGGACGAGCTCGGCATCCTTCGCGGCTTGTACGGCAAGCTCTTACTCGCAGCGCGCCCTGGCTGCTGCAAATGCGACAGCCAGCAGCTACGAAATGAGCGATACAACCAGCAGCTCCACATCCACCACATCATTTTCGAGAAGCACAGCAACATCCATGGAGACGAGCCTCATCCCAACCCTCGAAGCAAGCAGCACTCTCGCCGAAGTCGCCAGCAGCACCTTTGCGAGCTCTTCTGCCGCAGCGAGTAGCGGAGCGGCTGCACTCCCCGCCAACGCTGAAAACATGTTCTGCATGCTCGCAGCAGTTGTATTTTTCGGTATGGTGCTGCTGTAGCAAGGCAGCAACCTCAAAGACGACAGGTGATGAGAGATATGGTACGAGGTAACGTGAATGTAAAGTAAATTAATGTAATGTAATATCCGAGATCCTCCACCCTACGATCCTACAACATACTCACGACGGGACCGTTCAAGTCTGGCTGCCATGGACTGGCAAGGCTTTTCGCTCTACCATATTGTAACTCATACTCAAACTCCAGGCTCCAAAGCCTCAACAAGAGGAATCACAACGTTTTCCCTTCTCGCGCCCTAGTCTTCGATGCACGCCGGACGCTTTTGGTAACAACTTCACCTGGCGACTGATCTGATACTCCCGTCCCTTGTCACCAAAATAACGACCACATTAGAACTTCCAGCATTCGACTCCACGTATCCAATTGCCGATCCCGTCCAGGTACTCAAGAACCTAAGGATCCAGTGCAGATCCGAACGAAGGCACTTACTTGATCAGCTTCAGGAATTGGTCCTTTGTCGAGACCAGCCGGTCGCTCATACCGTCAATTGTAGCATTCATTTGTCAAACGGGCAACTATAAAGACGGGCCTCGTGGGTCCAGGATCTAGTTCCAAGATTGACTTCGACGCGCAAGTCTCTGGTGTAGGCGGGGCAACGATGACGCGCCGCTTCGTACCAACAACTTGAGTTTAAGAATGTGGCGGCGCTCATTCGATTCGTGTAGGTCGCTGGTCCGCATTCCGCCAATCCCATTATCACTCCGCTTCAATTCACGAACCACAAGTAACCAGCTTTTATAGCTTTTTGACTTCTAGTACAAGCAACCGATCCAACCACACACAGGTCCCCAGCACTCGGCAATATGGGCAACATGGTCCTCGAGAACGTGATGATGGAAACCTATCTAGTCGAGAACTTCGCTGTGTGCTGCACAGAAAATCTGACAATGGAGGTAGGCCATGACCGCCGAGTATCACAGGCTGTCAACCGCTTCTTTGCCAAAGTATCGCAACGAGAGCAAGAAGAAGCGGCCATTCCCCTACTAACTCTGGTGCACAACCTTGAAACGCGGCTCTGGGGTCCCACAAAGGAACTTCGGAGCGACGACAGGACACGGTATTGCGAAGCCCGTTTGCTGGCTCAGACTTTTTTCGCATCCAGCAATTACTACAGCAGATGAAGAGGACTACACGCTCCCTACTGAACACAGAGTGGTTCCTAGTGCTGGACGAACAGTCTGAGGAAACTTCCACAGCCGTGATTGTCAACATTGAAGATGGAAACGACCGCTCAGTGCGTGTAGCCTATCCCGTAGCGTCGAGGTATCTTTTTGCGGCGAGTGTTGGTAGTCCATGGATTGATGGATTGATAGAGATTGAGAACGAAGAAGACGGAGGAGTCTTGCAAGATTGAAAACCTGTGTTGTCGTCAAGCTAGAACATCTGCTTAGATGTATGTGCAAAATGTATGACAAATGTACGCTGATTCAAATGCTAGACCTCTTCAATTGCAGAAAGTCTGAGACTGAAACACTACTGGGTTTCCATCATGCTCTACAACTATTTGAGAAAAAAAGGCCGACGAGCGTGGCACGTGATCGCGTGCTGCAACTTCCAGAGCTGAAGCTTGCGTCTGCATATCAAGGCTATGTAGCATGCTCAGCGGGAGAGCTCAGCCAGCCCTCTCTCGTCTTACGTGAGTGTCACGTCCCACCAAATCAGCGGTCTGGAGCACCCACCATGCCTGGGCGAGTGATTAACACGTCCCAAGCCTGTCTGTTCGGATATTCTCTCCTGTTACTCTTTTGTTCAATGTCCAGCATCAGGTGATGCTGTCAAACCATACTTGTCAAACCATACTACCATAGCGCAAAGCGTCAAAGCACTGCTCGGCGAAACCGACACGATGTCACATTTCCAGTGCTCGAAACTCGGCTTGTATCCTTGGTGCAGTGCACATTTCGTGAGAACACATCAGTCTTGCGTGACCTTGGCATGTCGACCCTTTCGTATTGACAATGTCCTGGCGTCAAAGGTGTTGGCAGGCCCGAGCTGCAACATTTCCAAAGGGCTGTAGTCCGATAGTGCTGTTGCAGTACCTCCATCAAAAGGTGAAACGGAAAATGCGAACCATGAGCCGTGTTTCGATACTGAGACAAAACAGCTTCGCGGTGTCGGCATTGTGGGTAGAGAAACAGAACGTCTCGGGTACACAAGGGTGACGGAGTGGGACTGATGGGACTGATGGCTCTGAGCAATTTTCCAAAAAGCGGTTGTTCGGTGGAAGTGCGAAGATCTCATTTTATTTGTCAATAGAGCCCACCTCAGTCTCTCATTGAACTCTAGCAGGTATATAGATGTAATAATCAAGTCGCACGAGCAATTGGGCTATCATTGATACCCGCTGAGGTTCTTGAGCAAATATGGCCGGCGAAGATAAGGGTAAGGGGACTATGGTAAGATGCACTGAGGTCCTGCCTAATCGGGCATGATCGCGGCCCGCCACAGGGCGGAATGACTAAGGACGCTTAGACTGGCTGGCTTATCTTGCTTCATGGCACGTGGCTTTATACTCCAAGCGAACCTCACTGGCACGGCTTATGCTCCTCTATCGAGGCTCTCGCCACTTAGATACCTTACCTTCTGTTCTGTTCTCCTTTTCGTTGCCCACGTGACTTACTCCAACATCGCTACATTCCAAGACAGCCACCATGCCTAAGCCTTCGAAAATGACACCCAGCAAACCGGACGCAACACCAGCAGAGCCCGTCACGCTGAACGAGGCGCTGATCTCTGAATATCCCGACGATTTTGTTGTGCAGTATGTGTTTGCGCCAGCTGCGAAGACTCCACGGCGCATGCTCAGGTATGAACTCTCAATCCGTAACAGATTGAAGCGTTGTGAGCTAACACGACGGCAGAGCCATACTTGCGATCGGCACCGTCATCACCGTGTCTCGCCAGATCTGTGACAGGTGGAACACACAGGAAGTGTGCAGCGCTCGAACGAATTACCTTCTCTATGCCATCGAGTTCTTGCTCATTGCCACGATCAGCTGGTGCTGGTATCTGAGAAGAAAGATGGTCAAAAAGACACGAGCATCTGCAAAGACCAAGGCATAAGCAATGGCATTCCAAGGGCATATGTATCTGTACAACGAGCAGCACTGATGTAGAGCAAACGCTCATCAAATTTCCAATCATTAAGGCCCATCCTCACTTCTAGTAAGCTTCCACCCGCTCGGTCCATTGCGGCTGAGGAGCAGAAGCCGGACGTTGGTACCCGGTCAGAATTGGCATGGTCGCTTCCATGGTCAGAGGGCACAGCACAGCGCCTTCGCTCCGTTCAGCACGCAATGTCAGGGCGACATAGTTGGGCCCTCTGTAGTTCAAGATACCCTCCGGCACTGGGAACCTCAGCTGCGGTCCGACGGAAGGCACTGTCACCTTGTTAGCAATGGTCTGGTACGAGCAAGCGGACTTTGGCTGGGAGAACTCACCGAATTTGCCAAATTGGTAGCCGTTCATGAACAACTGCACTCTATAATCGGGCGCCGTTGTGTTGTGGAACACGAATTCCACTGGAATGTCGTACTCTACTGGCAGGTCAAGCTGGAAGGAAGTGGCATAAAAGCCAACTCCAGCGCTTCGCAGCCCAGTATTGAATGGAGACGAAATGCTCCAGGACCCTGTAGGCGAACCCGGCATATGATAACCTTTTCGTTCGGCGAACAATTCGCCTTCATTTAGTGGGCCCCTCACCCGATCGCGATATTTTTCGCCGCCCAGATTTCCAGTCATCTTCCAGACAAGCTCGGTGTGACCGGTGAGAGAGACATCCAGAATGCCGCGCGGATCCGAGGGATACGTGAGACCTTCTTGTGTGATCTGATCCTGGCCCATGTGGTCGATGAGGACAGTGAGCACGTATGGCTTACCGCTGACGAGCGAAGAGTTGACGCTAAGATTGGCAACAGCCGATGCCGAGCCAAGAAATGTCGAGTTCAGCCATACGGACCAGATGCTGAGACCGCCGCCGGTCGCATTCATGTATAACAGATCTTCCCTTCCATTGGCTGTGAAATGGCTGCGGTAGAGCAAATGTCCGGCGAAGTAGCCATAGTCTCCCGCCACGAGAGACCTTGACAGCGAGGTGCCTGAAGACGTTGACTGATTGCAGCTAGTCCACGCACTATCATCGTAGTCATCAGAACGCTCGGAAAGCGTGTCGACGTATGACCACTTCGCAGCTGTCAAGTCCGGCAACGAGATATTCGGCGCAACGAATGGCACATGCAAGGTTGGACACCCAGCTTCTTTACCACGACCTGATTGCGCAGATACTCCGTTGAAGCTGATGAACTTGGCCTTCTCCGTAGGGTCAAACAGCAATCCGAAGTCCGTCGTAGCATTGATGTCTCCAGTGAGTTTGAGTTCGTGGCCCGAAATCTCGGCACTGCGCAGGATGTTTGGTCCTGGATGTGTAGTTCCCGAATTTCTCCGAAGGCAGTTCGAGACGCCAGTGGTGATATGCATCTTCGCGAGATAGCATGTGAAGTCTGAGCTTGATGTCCGAGAAGCAGACAACTTGCCTGGCTGAAGTGACCCTCCACTGAACCACCCAATTTCCATCTATCAGCTCGATTTTTGTAGACTTGTTCGGACCTTCAACTTGTTCTAGTCGACCAAGGCGTTCTGGGAGAGCATACTCATGTATCTCTCCAATCTCAGCGTATACAACGATCAACCCATGATGGTCGGTAGATCCCCAGGCGAAGATCTCAGCAGTCGAGTACGCTAGTTTGACGGGCAGATCGCCCAGGGGGTATTGAGTCACGTGGATTCTTGAGTTCCTTCCGGGCATGGTGAGGCAACCGCCAAGTTGAGGAAGAGTGATTTGGCCAGACCTGAATGGTACTGTCAAAGTGTAGATCGTGGCTTCATTCGAGCTAGCGTTGCTGTTTCGTGCCACGTACATGTTGCACGGGTCATTGCCTTCTCCAAACAGAGGCATAGTGATGATGTTTTGTGAGTTGGTGTACGTAGAATTCGTCAAGTTAGCGGGCTTTGAGACGAGATATGATGGACTGGTCTTCAAGAAAGTTGTCTGCAGCTTGAGCTCGTAGTACTTGTCGCGAGTCAATAGGCGACTCTCTGGGATCGCTGCGGCATAGTCATAAGTCGTTGGACTGAACGAAGATCCGATATTGCCCCAATTCGTGCTACCAACAGCCATGTAAACGTTCATGAACTCGACTCCAGCGGCGTAGTTGTTCTTGTAGTAGACGCGAATGGCAGCGGCGTCAACATGCGCAGCACAATTTGGAGGTGAGTTGCCAGAATTTCCCCATAGCCCAATGCTTCCTCCTTGAAATTCGGAAATAGCAAATGGTGAGACGGGCGATGCTTGTCTACGCTCCAAGTAGTCTTGCGGAGGTGCTCCCCATAGTTGGTCACAGAAGAATCCAAGGGGATAATCATCGAAACTATAGATGCCAACTTCTCCGAGTCCTGTACCAAGTGCCCACAAACTAAGGTCTGTGTTGTCGTTGTTGATAAATGGTACCGTGACGCCAGCTTTCCGCAAGATATCTTGCACGTACTGTTGGTACACGCGGTTGCTTTGGGTTAGGAAGGTGGTCTCATTAGTCCCGGGCGTCCAGCTGTACTCGTTCTCGGGTTGAACAAGGATGACAAAACCGCCATTGGAGATCTCTGCGCGTGCTATGATTTCACCATAAGTCGTGAGATACAGTGTGATCGCATCCAAGTACTCAGGACAGGCAGTGCGTAGGGTGCACGGCAACCTCAAGACCCACTCCGGAAGGCCGCCAGCTGTAGATTCCGCATTGATGTAAGGACCTAGCCTCGCAACCACGTAGATGCCGGCTTCGGAGGCCGCATTGAAAAAAGCTTCGAGGTCCCAGACACCGTCAGTAGCAATGTGACCTTTGTCAGCTTCGAGAAGACCCCAGTGAGTGTAAATTGAAACGCAATTAAATCCGGCGCCTTTGAGCTTCTGCAAAGTATCGAGCCAAAGGCCTGGCATAGGCTGTCGGAAAAGGTGAAACTCGCCGGAGTACAACATCATGCGTTCGCCATGAACGAAGAACGAGTCCCCATCATACGAGATGAAGTCGTTTGAGGGCAAACGTGCAGCGAATGTGATCGAAGACAGGCTGAGAGCGCATGCCAGCGCGAGGCGCGCTGCACTAGGAAGCTTGCGAAAGATGTTCATAAAAGATGGTGCGGTAGTCGCTAAACTTGCAAACGTCTTTCATTGCAATCATATCCTCTCTACTCTTGTATACATGTCATGCGAAGTGCATGCCCGCGATGTGGGCGCAGTACGAACTAATCCGAAGTGCATTGGTAGACTTACCCCTCACCGTATACTATACGCGCCCATATCGTATCTATACGCGTATTCACGAAGTTACATCGGTACCTGCCACACTGCATGCTTATAAACAGAATGAAGTGTGGGGCCGACTTCCATGTATCAACGCCATGCTCTGGTCAAGACTTTGCAGGATCGGGTTATATCAGACCGAGACGTTGGGTCTGCTGTGTTTCTATAAATGGTTAGTAGAGGAATTGTGAATCTATGCTCAAAGAGCAGACTGCAATTTTACAATGATGTTCAGGGTTTTCTGATTTCTTAATGGAATATCATTTGAGCCTGGATTCTCCAGCATCGAGGAGCTAGAAAGGTCCAACGGTTCACTTGTCTGATGATAGTCCACTGTTCGCGGGAGATGGTTCCAGAAATCTGAATAACAGTCCGAATGAATTGCGGTCGAGATTTTCGGGAGGGGGTGCTCTCCCTGGCAAAAGCAATGAGGATGGCTATGGGTCCTGACGGGCGTCCAATTGGCATCGGAAGACGAGCCACTTCGGCAATCACTTGGGCGTCTGTAGATGCCAAGCATGACTCTGTCATTAATCTGGGATATAAGGCTTGAAGCTGTCATTGAGAGCATTGTGGTTCTTCAACACGACCGGCCGGAAGCATGTGATCGGGTCACAGTGATGTGGTGAGAGCTAAGTGCCTGACCAGCTCGATCATACCTGTCGGCATCATCAAATACTTTGCACCATGATACAAAACGCACCTTCAGCCTCACCTCAGAACTCGCTGACGTTGCCATGCTACGATCTACCTAGTATACTCCAGATCAAAGAAGGTCTAGATACAATGATATATATACAAACGAAATTATGGTACAACTGATGTGATATGTAATCACAGAGAATGTATTCTCAGTGCTGATCAAGGAAAGTTAAGTGGAGCAGTGAGCCGAAAACCTTACGTGAGGGCCAGCTTCCTGACAGTTTGGATCGCGCAGTGTGTCAGTGTATGCCCAGAAGTCCTCGTGTCCAAACATAAATGTGCGATGCAATCCCATTTCTAGTCGCAAGATCTATTCGCATGACCAGCAATCAAGGCCGGTGCCGGCGCATTCCATATCGAAGATAGCTTTGGACGGCCACGCGCACAGATTCTGTTGTTGAGTGGAGTTATCTGGCCTGGTGATAGTGACAGGGGAGGACGAGGGAGCGGTGTTGTTTTCGACCCAGTCCCGAAGCTGATTGAACATGTGGATCGGCTGACCTCCATTGCCACCAAAGCAGTGCGCCAGCCCAGGAACTTCAAAGTAACGATAGAATTCGCTAGTCCTGTTGTTGTTTTCGGAAATGTACTGGTAGTAGTTGCGGGAGCCAAGAGGAGGGATGGATTGATCAGCCTGTGAACATTAGCTATTTGCACTGTGATCATGTAGACGAGGACTGTGTCTCACTAAACCATGGAAGGTCAACATTTTGCCCCCAACTCGCTGGAACTCGTCCAGATTGGTGATGTTGGCCTCTGCGTTGCCCGCAAAGGTCTTTTTGATGTTCCAGGCAAGGAAGTCGAAGTCTTCCTGTTGAAGAGTCGTATTGCTCAAACTATCATCGGTGCCGACAAAGAACTCGTACATCAGCTCCAATGCACCCGTGTTGTCGGAAGTACAGGTAGTGTTGTCGCAGGTCGTGGGAGCGATCGTCTTGAGATCGGTGCCAATCTCAAAACCATACCAGATGAATTCGCCTTTGGTCGTGGTGGGGCCACTCCAAACCGCGTTGGCGATGTTTGCAGCGCCGTGAGAGATCTGCATTTCTTTGCCGGTCTCAGCGCATTGGAAAGTTGAGTTGACATGGTCGAAAGGGTCGAACTTGGCCCGGCAGGCTTCCGTATCTGCGATGAGACCGTCCTCGACGCCATCAAGCCTGTCACAGGCAAGGACACCACGCTTGGTAAGCTCGTCGAGCTCGCATCCACGGGGATATTGCTTGTTTGCATCCATGACAACTCCAGCCCAAATGTTGCCAATAACTAGTTCAGCCCAGTCCATCGCAGGTGCAGCGGCAATGATACCATCGTAGTCGCGAGGGTAACGCTGCGCTGACTGCATTGCTTGTCTTCCACCATTCGAGCATCCGTTCCAATAGGAGTATGCAGCTGGCTTGCCGTAGTAATCCGCGATGGACTTCTTGGTGATGACAGCCTGTTCAAGCGGTTAGATTCTGATGACTGTCATTTTCAACTGGAAAGTCTTCTCAAAAAGGAATGGTCGTACCTGTTCATGCAGAGAGGTATGTCCAAAGCTCTCCAAAGCAGCAAGGTTGAAGTTGCCGTCCTCATTCAGAACCCACGACGTGAAGTCGGCCATTCCGTCTACTCCGGCGTCGGTGGAAACGGTAGCGTAACCATCAGCTACAGCGCCCAACATACCAGCGTAGGACAGTACAAAGCGTCCGGCCGCCCATCCACCGCCACCAATGGCTTGAAGTCTCTCGTTCCAACCTTCCAACGGGAGCCACATCTCAATGCCGACAGAGTCGTTGTACGATGGGTGGGTGTACGTGATGGTAACGTTGCAGAAACTGGCAACTGCGCCGGGATCGGACTCCTGAGAATATCTCCAGCCGTCGAGGAGAGGGTAGGTGTAGTTGTTCACTGTGGTGGCGTATACATTGGAGAGGCTGACGCCGTTGAGCTGGGGAGGAGTAAAAGTGGATGGATCACACCTGCTGACATTGTACATGGGTGTAGCCATGGTCAGGGTAGAAGTGAATGAAGAACAAAAGCTGGATGAATAGAGAGATAAGAATGAGTGGTGCACTTGTTTGCAACAGGATCGTCATGTTGCTATATAGTTGCGGCTTGCTGGCGATGCCCTGAGGGAGGTTACCTCTATAACTAGGGCAGTGCAGCGCAATAAGTTGCCTCGGTCGGTGTACGCCTGCGAGCGACGGAAGAACACGCACGGGTACATCGCATGAAGGACCGAACATTAGGTCCGGGACTAGGCAGCCAGTGACTGCTGCGGCACGAGCACGACAAATCTGGCGTATTCAGTTTTCCAGCTCAATCATTCCAGAACCTGCAATCTTCTGACCCACATGGGACACGTGCATGTAGCTCTGCCGTGACGATCATGCTTTGAGATCGTTGACAAGGAGCCGTAGGACGCAAAGCAGCTATTAGCGCCTACCAGACTTGACGGGGTGCGTCGTTGGCCTTCATCTGTGCGCTCAAAGCCACACATCCTTAGGGCGCTCCATCACTTGGAACATCCAGGGTATGTTGCTGCACGCTCCAGGTCGTCCGCGGCCTCCGAAGTCTTGAGACTGACTTGAGCGCGGTGAAGACATCCAATACCTGCATTATGTAAGGCTCCAGCGTACGGCAAGAACCATGAAGCTCTGGACGACAGGGAAGTATCTAGCGACCGTCAGACGCTTCAAACTGTGTATGTCAAGTGATCACTGAAACCCCGATTAGGCAAATTCTGTAGCAATGAATGAGACCCAAACCCGGTCGGAAGATGTCCGTCAATGAGCTGGAATTGGTAAGTGCGTGAAGTTAGGGTATCCCTTCGGGAAGCCCGCAAGGCTGAAGGCCCAGACCACTTTGTCATCATGTGAAAAGCAAGACGTGTGGGGTATGTGATGCAAATGCGTATTCGCCTTCCGAATACGAATACGAATACGCATGCGCATACACATACGCAATTCAGCACTGGCGGATGCTGTGAGAACCGGGCGCAGTGTAATTATGCTCGATGTACTAGCACGGCATCGACAGGAGCAAAGCGAGCCTGCAACGATCGTACCGGCTCTTATTTCATCATACAGCTCCTTTACCGCATAAGCCAGGTCGTTGCATGAATGTCGATCTATGACCGACGCCTCTGAAGAAGCTTATCTTGCTCAGATGCCATACTACCAACATTGGGCATAACTACAATGTATCAGTGGCCTCCTGCTAAAACGCTAGATGGTTCACTATCCATAGGCACAGCGCGGGAAGGCGTATCGATCGCTTCGAAGTAGGATGGAACAGCAGCTTGACAGACAGGTCAATCACGACACTGAACAGGTTTCATATGGAAAATATCTATTCATCATGCTCTCTCTCATCAAAGCAAACGCAAATGGCTGCGATAAGGGTCAAGTCGACGTTAGGCGCGACTGTGACAAAGTACTACAAAGATCATCATTGTCAGCAGGAGAAAAAGTCCAGGTGAGAGATGAAGCGGCTTAAGTGCCACATAATTTCCGTCTGCCCAAGCACAAGAAAAAGGGAACCCACTGTTTGCTGATCCCCAAAGAATTCTCCAGCGTTCATGAACTTTGACTTCTTCTCAAGCTCCGCTACGGGCCTGCCAGCGAGCGTGATCATGGCGCTGCGATTGAACCAATCGCCCTTGAAATCCAGCTCGATTTCTTGCCCATCAGAAGCATTCCTGAAATGCACGCTGCTTTTGCTAGAGCCTAACGAGAAGTGTCCGTTGACTTCAAAATTGTAGCCCCGTGGGCTCTCGCACACGAACGATTTGTGAAGGGCGAAATACTTTTTCTTGATAGTGAAAATTCCCGTGCCTTGCATGTCCGTGAAGACCTTTTTGCTGGAAAGCATCCTCCCTTCACACTTGCAGATGTGCTGGCCTGTGCTGGTGGCGATCGTGAAGTCGTCACCGGAGAGTGAGAACACCTTTTCCTTCATGGTGAGAGTTATCTCAGAGGGCGAATAGAAGGCTACGTTGGGTGGCTGAGGACCAAGGGGTGGATAGAAGGGTACCAATGTGGAGGACATCTTCGTAGCGTCTATTGCGAATGGTGGGTAGTAGTTTGATCGAGTAGTTGTTGTCGATGAATTATCAGGGACGTCGGGACGATTATTTGGCTAAGAAATGTCGGAGATAGCTAGGCAGTGGCAACAATTAGGGCTAGAATAAGATTGGTTTTTCAACGTGAAGCGTTGATGCAGCACTTCCGAGCCGAGTTATCAGCAGATATAAAGCCACAAAGAAACTTACATACAAATACGGAGGAGTCATTTCAGTAGTTACCGCGGCACACGTAGAGACACATACATTAGGCTAGATTGTGCTCTAACGTCTTCTTAGCTCTTAGCTTACTGCAATCTGGAGATACATGTGAAAGAGTATTCATGTCCAAAGCATTCGCTTAAAAGAAGGACTTGGGGCCGAAGTATCGCAGCATGAAGCTCGAGTATGTCAATGCTGCAACATATTTCGGCCATGCTCCCTCGAGGCTAGACGATTATGATGTTACTTCGGCTTCATCGTTGTCAGCACATAGTTGGCAGCTGATGGCACTGTCAAGCCCCATGCGCATTGGCGCTCGCTCGGGCCCGTTCGACGACAGTGGCGTGTCATGTTTCACATGGCCGAGAGAAACCGATGTGTGAGCGAATTTGAGCCCGAGGAGATGTTGAGCCCCGTCGAATACGCAGCGCTTATCACCTGGTCGAGACAGGCGTGTGTACTTGTGTCGCTCGAGGAGAAAGCTGCTAAACATAGCCCACTCGTACGCACGTTGATCAATATTTAGATTGCTAGACTCCGTGCAAAACTCATCACCAGTCCACAAAGTGCTCAGCACAATCAGCTCGTACACTCTTCCAGAAAACCCCTTTCTATTCTTCTCTCATAATGTCGGCTCACCAACACACTGAAGAGGACGGCGATTGGAACAATGGACTTTGCAGCCATGTTTGTGGTGGAGATTGCAGTACCTGCGTATGTGCCTGAAGGTCCTTGCTAAACTATAACCAGCCAGACAACTGATAGGAAGCGTTCTATAGTGGGCATCGTGGTGCTGTGGCTGCTTCGTCTTTGGTCGTACTGGCCAACTCAACGCCCAGTTTCCCAGTACCGACCGATCTCAGTTGGAACTCCTCGACGGCAACTGCCTAGTATTTTTCGCTACCGCGCTCTTTGGATTGCACTGGATTCCAATGTGGATGAAACGTGGAGATTTCCGTCACCAACATAGACTTGCCGGCAATTGCTGCACCGACTGTTTAGTAAGTAGAGCACCAAGCGCCAGGCTGATCACAAGTGGGGAGACATGCTAAACTCGAATTCTCCAGGTGTCTTGCTTCTGCACGCCGTGTGGACTTGCACAAATGCAAACGGAGGTCACTGATCGTGCAGAAGCGGCGCAGTTGCTTTTGCAAACCGATCAATACACAGCCCAACAGCATGGCATGCGTTATCAAAGCCACATACCACTGATGCCTCAAAAGTAGGATTTTTCAATTTTTGGGAGTTTCGGTGTGTAGTTATCAAGTATTTGCGAAGACAAGAACATCATTGTCTTCTAACATTAAGCTTCTGTCCTACAGTGACTGTTGAACGTTCAATAACATCATAATTTTCCTTTCGCAATTCACGTTAAATAGCAGAACCTTCTGCGCCTCTTGGTACCCTGAATTTACACTTTCGAGTGCTTCCATAAGGGCTCACAGCACGGCGTGCGGTGTCCGGCAGGACTCCCGCTTCCGTTTCTCGCTCTCTCGCAACACAGAAACCACGCTGTTTATGCTCATTTAACTTCTTGGTCTTCTATTGCATTCGTTGTCGCCGTCCGCACTAACTTTAATTTCGTCACACGATGCACCGCCTTCAGCTGGAAAGTCACCGGATGTCGCCCAGTGGGAGGCCTAACCTTCTATTCTCGGTATCTTTTTTCTCGTTTCCGTCAGTGTCACTGTCGTCTATATAACCATTCCCGCGCTCTGCATCGTCCATGTCTTCAACGTACCCAAGTCTCACACTTTCAACTTCCCCGGACGCCTACCGACGATCTCTCTCAAGATGCCCTACATTGCAACACAGCAAACGCAGCCCGCCATAGGCGATCTTTGGCACGACAAATGGAACCCACCTGCCCTTGTCGAGCCGTCCCTTCACGGTCTCACTGTCCTGATTACCGGCGCGAATACAGGTGTTGGCTTCCAAGCTGCCATCAAACTTGTCATGCTGGGTGCTGCCAAAGTCATCATCGCAGTGCGAAGCTTGGCGAAAGGAAAAGCCGCAAAGGAGCAGATCGAGCAGGTCACTGGCAAGGCAGGTGTCGTCGATGTCTTTGAGTTAGACATGCTAGACTATTCGAGCATTCGGGCCTTCGCCGACAAGATCAACTGTCTCGGTCGGCTGGACGTGGCTATTCTGAATGCTGGAATTGGAGCACCCGAGTATGCACAATCCAAGTATGGCTGGGAGAAAACCTTGCAAGTGAACGTGATCTCAACCACTTTCCTGGCCCTTTTACTTCTGCCAAAGCTGCGCGCCAGCAAGACTTCAAGTCACACTCCCGTACTGGAGCTCGTCAGCTCGAGTATGCACTTCCACGTCACCCGAATGGCATCTGACGGCGACAGTGGACCACTCAGCATATACAATCGCGAGGAAACCTTCGACATGCGCATCACTTACAACGCCTCCAAACTCCTCTTGGAGTATGCGCACGCCACCCTTACCCGCCTGGCGACTTCGAGTGGGACCGGCAAGCCTGATGTCATTGTTGTTTCCGTCTGCCCAGGTGCCACCAAATCTGACATAACCCGCGACATCACCTCGCTTGCGACTCGCGCTGCGCTCGTTGTGTTCTCTCTTTTACAACGTCAGACAGAAGAAGGATCAAGGCCATACATTAGCGGGCTAACCCTGGGGGATGAAGGCCATGGTAAATTCTGGTCGAACGACTCAATCAAGGAGATTTCACCTTTACTTGCAGGTGACGAAGGAAAAAGGATGCAGGAAACTGTACGGGCAGAGATTATTGCGGCTTTACGGAAGGACGTGCCGGGAATTGATGACATTATCAAAGGTTGAGAGAAAAGATCATTCTCAGGAGTCCAGAGCTGGCACATCCTCCGACACAGCTGGGCGATGGTTGGTACATAGTAGTTAGAATCTTGGTAATGCAGGGAATCGTGTAAGCTTTCCCCTTGATGAAATACCAGACATGGCTGGATTGATTAGTTTTGCATCCCATATTCGCGTGGGCGACGATTTCACGCAAGAATGCCGGCACTACTCCAGATTCCATGTTTTTTCTTGTCGGGCTATCGGGATGGGCGTAATCACAGCGATCTTGAAGACAGCGTATAAGAGGGACCATTAGGGCGAAGAAATAAGATGCTTGGCCCTAAGCCTTTGTGTGGGGTGTTATTAATACGAGTGCGAATACGCATACGCACACGAACAAAAATCGGAGTTATTAATGCGCTACCCTACGTTGAGTTAGTTAGAAGGATCTACGTATAAGTCTCGTTAGTGTACTCAATCTACTAGGGCTGTCAAGTCATGAATCAATGTTCAGCTAATGTGCGATGATTTTTGCTTCCGTTCGCCAATGGGACCCAACTGTCTGATGTAAATGAAGATTCATAGTGGACAGATAGTGGACAGGTCAGCGCCCCAAGTAGTACGAGATTAGTCTTTGGAGCTAGGTTGAAGCTTCTGATGCTTCTTCCCTTTCACAACAGCGCAAGCACGTCCTATTCACGATTGGACGGAACACTAGAACTGTGACCGTGAGCACAAGCTACTATTTCCCAATAGACGAAATTCGGAAGATGCTGTGCAAAGGCCTTCTGGTGGCATACAAGTAGCTGGTTAGGGCTGTGTGTTACGGGTGGCTCGGTGAAATATGGCTAGCGTTATCAATTGTCTGTGATGCTCGTTGCGATCTTAACGAATGGATCTCTACGCAACCATTTAAGATCCGGATTGCCGTCTTAAACAACCAGACCTCGGTTTCATTCCATATCGTTGAGAATTCGCGCAGTCCTCAAGAGATGAGACAGCAAATATTGATCTCCGGCACACTGATGCTAGGCACAGTCTCGGGTACGTCTACACTGTCTGGGACAAATCGATTGTGTCACTTATGAAGAACACAGCCGCAATTATTGCTACCTCCAGCTTTGGATCGTCCACCACTTTTCCGCTCGCGGGACTTTCAAGTCGCGCCTTGCCTCTCAATGCACCCCATGGTTATGGACCGCAGGTGTCACGTTGTCCATCAAGCTCGCCGACCATCCGTGATGCTACTAGCTTGTCAAAGCAAGAAGAAGAATGGCTTGAGATCAGGCGTAACGCTACCTTAGGGCCTATGCGCGAATTCCTCGCTCGTCTGGATATCCAAGGACTGGACACGATCTCGTATCTCAACGGTCACCAAGATGATGTACCGATCATCGGTATCGCAATCTCTGGCGGTGGATATAGGGCAATGCTCAACGGCGCAGGTGTTGTTCAGGCGTTCGACGACCGAACAGAGGGATCGACCACCACTGGGCATCTAGGCGGTTTATTGCAGTCGAGTACGTACCTCGCAGGTCTTTCTGGTGGCAGCTGGCTCGTTGGGTCTCTCTATGTCAATAATTTCACCTCGATCTCGGACATTCTCGACTACACAGCAGATGAATCATCCTTATGGCAATTTGGAAACTCGATCTTCGAGGGACCCGATTCTCATTCAATCCAGCTGCTTGACACCGTGGATTATTATGCTTCGATCATTGATGCTGTACATGCGAAACGAAAGGCTGGTTTTGACACTTCTCTCACGGATTACTGGGGACGAGCACTGTCTTATCAGCTTATCAATGCAACTGATGGAGGGCCAGGATACACCTTCTCCAGCATCAGCAAACAACAGTGGTTCCAGGATGCAAAGACTCCACTGCCGTTCATCGTTGCGGACGGTAGGGCACCTGGTGAGATTGCGATCTCCACGAACACGACAGTGTTCAGCATCAATCCGTGGGAACTGGGTTCACATGATCCTACAGTGTATGCTTTTGCGCCGCTCGAATATATCGGTACCGAGTTCGACAGTGGCCGTCCACGGGATCGAGAACGGTGTGTTACTGGCTTCGACAGTGCCAGCTTTATCATGGGCACGAGTAGCTCCCTTTTCAACGAAGGCCTGCTGTTGACCAAGAATTCAAGCGAAAGCCACGGATTCAAAGAATTCATCAAAACTGTTGCCGAGGAATCTCTTGAGGCTGTCAGCGATGCGCACAACGATGTCTCCTATGTCCCGAATCCCTTCCACGGCTATCGCGAGAAGACCAATCCAGGATCTACAAGTCGCCATCTGAACCTGGTTGATGGAGGAGAAGACAAACAAAATATACCTCTTAACCCTCTTATCCAGCCAGAACGGCAGGTAGACGTAATCTTCGCTGTTGACTCGTCCGCGGATACCGACGAAACATGGCCAACGTCTGAGTCCTCAGCCAATTGGCCCAGCGGCGCTGCCATAGAAGCTACTTATCGCCGTTCTCTCACCTGGATTCAGAATGGAACGTCATTCCCGAGCATTCCGAGTGTCAATACATTCCTCAACCTTGGTCTAAACAATAACCCAACATTTTTCGGATGCAATGCCAGTAACTTCACCGACAACTTCCCGCCTCCTCCGTTGATCGTCTATCTTCCCAACGCACCGTACGTTCACAACTCGAATGTTTCCACGTTCGATCCTGCATACGATACATCAGAGCGAAATCTGCTCGTCTTGAATGGCTACAATCTTGCCACGCAAGGCAACAGCACGCTGGACAAGACTTGGCCCACGTGTGTGGGCTGTGCAATCTTGGCAAGGTCACTGGAGAGAACACACACGTCTCTGCCCGATGTGTGTAGTGATTGCTTTGAGCGATACTGCTGGGATGGTACGATCAATGATCAAGTGCCTGGACACTACGTGCCTGCGATGAAGTTACAGGAAGCTGGCGTCAAGAACGCAGGGTCAAAAGTGGGAAAGAACACAATGTTATTGACTTTTTTGGTTCTAGGCTCAGTTAGTCTCCTTCTGTAGTCGTTCAGCATTCTTTTCTAAATGTTGCAAACACTTATGAATTACTCCAATTGCAATCTATAATTTTTCTCCACTGACGTGTACAATGATGGTCGTTATGGTTTCTCTCAAGCCCTAGGATTTTGTGTAGTATGTGAGGCCTTACCGTGCTAACGCTCAAATTTTTGTCTGACTCGAGCACTAGCTACAGTCTTACTACGAGTCTTCTGTACTACTACTCTAGGCTGCGGGCATTTTCAAGAACATGCTAGCCTTTGAGATACGATGCAAGTTGCCTTTGTCTCTGAAAGGCTAGTGTGCTAGTACCTACCGCTCCGAAGATTCGATACCAGTGCTATCCACCATTGAGAGTTTATACGCGAACTTCAGCGCAAGTACTTGCAAGGATGAACTAGATTACCAGAATTGTCATGTGTGTGTGGTCAATCGATGGCAGCTCCGCTTCGTAGGGTTAGTAACGGGCAGTGGGGTAACCCCATAGTGATTGCGTCAAGGGAGGGCAAACTCCTTCCGCCTGTCCCGCTAAAATTTGCAGCACTTTTATAGGAAGGGGAACAAGGAAAAGGGGCGGTGTAACCATGAACATGCTTTCGATGACGGCCATTTCAAAATTTGGACGGTGATTCATGATACGCGCCAGCTTTCAATAGATACCAATGGAATCAAGACCAGATTTTCCGCCGTCACAGGCGAAGTCTTTTGTACCGCGCAAGTCGCATCAAAAAAGCAGAGCAGGCTGTGTGGCCTGCAAGCAGCGGCGCATTAAGGTATGGAACCAATCAATCCTTCTCACCCTATGGGCAAATCAAATTTCAAAATTTGACCCGTACAGGGCCTTTTAACGCCGCGACATCTGCGTTGAATGATGCCTCTGCTGATGATGTTTCCAAGTGCGATGAGCTTAAACCGTCATGCTCGTCCTGTTTGCGCCGCTCCAAGGAATGCCGCTATCACCCAGTTTTCTTGTACAGCGAGCCAGAACGATCTGCAGCTTCGACGACGCCCACCAGCATATCGTCAGTCCCGCCCTCGGATGCTTCCGTGGAGCAGATCCCGAGCCACACAAGGGTTGATCATCAGTCAAACGAGCCTATGCAAGACGACTGCATCGAAGGGCAAAGTAGCTGTGCGGCTCTTGGAACCACTCTTGATCTGCAGCTCCTTCAGCACTTTACGCTCGACGTCAGCAGGTCCCTAGCCGAAGAAAGTAGAGACATTACCTTATGGCAGCGTCTCGTACCTTCAATTGCATTCGAACACGCCTTTGTGATGCATGGTCTTCTTGCGTTGTCGGCACTTTCGTACGCGCGTCACAACCTCTCTATGAAAACAAAGTGCATCGCGAGAGCTCAAACGCATCACGCTCGCACTTTGCACAAGTTCATACCTGAACTCAGCAACCCGAGCAATGCGAGTACTGATGCTTTATACGTAACTTCAGTGCTATTGAGCTTCCATCATTTCGCTAAAGGTCCACGACCAGGAGAGTATCTTGTTTTCGGCGACCAAGGCCAGCCCGAATGGCTTTGGCTCCTGGGCGGCGTGCGTACTATACTGGAACAGCGAGGTCGGAAGCCTCTCGAAGAGCTCGACATTGTCCACGCTGAGAACAGCGGCTTTCCATCGGAACTGCTCCTACAGCATGTATATGTCGCTTCTCTGGACCATGCAGAGCCCATGCAGCGGCTCCGACGGCTCATACATGATTCGGCCATAGATTTCAGTGCTGCTATGGATAATCTCGAGATGTGCTTCACCCGTGCATTCGTTGATGATGGCCGGCAAAATGGAGTGCGGCCACGCAACCATCTCATCATGGCATGGCTGTATCTGGTGGACTCGGAATTCTTGGCAGCAGCGCAGGCGAAACAGCCTATAGCACTCATCATCGTTGCGCACTATGCCGCGCTCTTGCATCAGCTAAATCACTGTTGGCTCATGTACGATTGGGGTCTACACCTTATGGATGGCGTGAGCAAGCACCTGCCTGCAGGATACAAAAACTGGCTTGAGTGGCCAGCTGCCGTAACGAATTGGAAGTAAGCATTTATTAACCTTTCTTTTGGCCCGCTGTAGCCCGCTATATACCACGCGCACCACCTTCGGTCTTTCGCATGGAGCGGGCATCTTCTTCTACCTACTACTGTCATCACATTTTATCCGAGTCTAGCCGCATGCGGTCGTGTGTGGCGCTCCGAGTTTGCCCTTGCGGAGGAGGCTGTGCCCGACCTTGGCATCGTCAGACCCAGACTGGCAGCACCGGAGCTTAAAGTACGCCGATATGCGACGCAATGATTCTGATGCTCTACTGGCGGAATTGCAAATGGCCGCTACACGGGACTCATACCCGTCCGCTGCGGTCAAAGACCATGTCAGTCGCAGCATATGTTGGCTGTAAAGACCGGAACCGAACGATGTACTAGAAGAGACCGCTTCCTGCTCCTTACCTAGTATCTCTTGACTTCATCACATCAAGATAGTGGCTACCTTGTCATAACACTACAGCACCGCAAGCGAATCCGCCTCAACACAATGTCAATCAAGAAGGTGGCGATCCTGGGAGCCGGCCCTTGCGGCCTCTCCACGGCCATCGCCCTCTCAAAAATGGCAGCTATCACTCCTGGACTGTCTCCCCTCCACGTCACCCTTATCGAGACACGCCCGAAGTTACAGACGATCGGAGGCACGATCAACATGACACCACTGGCAATGCGATACCTCGACTACCTCGGTGCTGGCCAACAATTAAAAGCCAACTCCATCGAGCTGATTACCGGCGTGGATGCCATCTCTTTGCGCCTCGGCTGGCGTCTCGGAAACCTCTGGGGTGGTGTCGGCGCACGACGCACAGCACGCTACGAGCTGGTACGGAGCTTGCACGACACTATCAAGCGCGAACACTCCGACTCCATTCGAATCCAGTGGGGCAAGCGAGTCTCAGAGATCTCCGAGGTAGACGACCAAGTGCAGCTCAAATTTGAAGATCAGTCTACGTTAGAGTGCGACATTCTTCTCGGCTGCGACGGCATCAACTCGGCTGCTCGCAACATGTGGGTGGAGCCTACGCGAAAGAAGGAATACTCCGGCCGTGGCGTGGCCATGGGATGGGCTGAGGGAGCTGCAAACCAGATCAAAAGCGCATCATCGTCCCCGATCACTTTCTTAAACGGACAGCCAGCTTTGCGAGACACCGCCGCTTTCAGCGCCACTGGAGGCACATTAATTACATCCTACTATGAGCCGACCCGCCAGGACATCTTCTTTGCACACGTGAGGAAGATGGCAGAGCACGATGCTGTCGACCGGGATGGCTGGCACCTTGTTGGGGAAGATCAAGAGGCAGTGAAAACGGAAGTGGTGGAGACCTATACAAAGGGTCGGGTCAACGGCATCGACGAGGTGATTGCAAAGTGCGACAAGTGGCAGATCTATCCCATATACCAGCTGCCGCCACAAGGACGTTGGCATAAGGGTCGGGTCCTTTTGCTTGGAGATGCGGCGCACGCAGTGAGTCATTCAGCTGGGAACAGCATACGTTACGAAATCACTGACACAATCATCCGCAGATGCCCCCTCAAGGTGAAAGCACAGGCATCGCGATCGAAGACGGCGTCCTCGTTGCACGAATCCTGAGTCGAAGCGCATCAAGGTCTGTGGAACAGCTTTTCTCCGACTTCGAATCTGTACGACGAGCAGACATCGAGAAGCACTACAAAGGCGCCGAGAAGATGAGCAAGATGGTCACCTCGAAGCCGCCAGGAGTGAGAGGTCTGATCGTAGATCTCATGACCATGGTTTTCATGTTCATCAAGAAGAGGTTTGGTGGCGATAACTTTAAGGGAGATGTGAGGAAGATGGGGCTCCCCGTGTGATTGGGCATGGACGCGGTCTTTGTTGTGGCTTTGTGGCGATCGAGTTGATGCATGCATGATAATCAACGTGATATTACACACGAGGTGGCTTTGGCCTCTGTATACGACGGCTTGAGCAAGCTGCGTGATGACGACTCTATGAACATCCCGACATGCAAATAACAAGAGGCGGAAACAACGAGAATTAAGCTAGATCACGATACTCGCGTGTAGCAATGAGGGTTCACTTTTCGACGACTAGAATTGCCCGAGAGCATATCATTCATGCTTGAGAAATCGCAAATGGTGAGTGCGCTGCACAAGATTTCACATCATCAACACTCGCGCGACGAAGAAAGGCATCACGGTCTTGGACTGATAGCCTTTCTTGGCGATCCTAATGATACCCAAACGGGCGATCGCGGAGCGAAAGCGAAGGATTCCTTGGCCAGCTCAGCCTTGAAGGATTTCTTGGCTGGCGCAGTTGCCAAACTCGATCCGGAAACATCCACCGCTGTGTATCTTTTTAGTCTGTCGCCAATGCCTTGTGACTTGTGATCCGGCCTTGCATCATAGCGAGCGGTGTATTGTGCCCGTAAAGGAATAACCGGCCTCTCAATCTTGAGGCGCAGACGACGTCACAACATGAATCCATATTCTACGGCCAGATTTGGAATGAACACAGGTAGATATAAGTTACAGAAGTGGGAGGTCTTCGAAACATTATTCACACTCAACAGCTTATCCCACTTCTCTCACGTTCATCTCTAAGATCGCAAACAGAATGACAGCGTTAACAATACTGGCATTGACGAATGTCCTGGTAGCAGTACAAGGTCTGCCTCAACGCTTAACGCCATCAGGTTTGACCTGGCAACCATGTCCGGAGTTGAATCAGCAGATCACTGCATCAAATGGCATCGCGGGTGCGACTTTTGATTGCGCCCATCTGGATGTACCGCTGGACTACACCAACTCGAGCTCAGTGCCTCTCGAATTGAGTTTGTTCAAAGTCAACGCTACGCAGGAACCGAAGTTGGGCTCTATCTTGATCAACTTTGGAGGCCCTGGAGGTACCGGTGCTCAAAATCTCCCCGTTCTCGCTGCTCAGATGGCAGTCAACATCGGACCGCAGTGGGATCTTGTCTCCTGGGACCCCCGAGGTACTGGGAAAACCATTCCCTTCGACTGCGGAGTCAATCCAGCAGAGTTGTTGGCAGCTCCAGGAAAAGGCCAGACCAAGCGTGGCGAGCCGAGACTGGCCAGCGGAAACCTCACAGATTATTTCCTGGATTTTGGCTGGGATCTGGCTGAAGCACAAGCAGACGCATGCTACGATACCATGAGAGAGACTGGCCAGTATATTGGCACGGCTTTCACTGCGCGCGACATGATCAAGATTGTAGACTCGCTCGACGAGGATGGGCTCCTGCGCTATTATGGATGGTCATATGGTACCATCCTTGGCGCATATGCTGCAGCAATGTTCCCTGAGCGAATTGACCGCATGGTTCTCGACGGCAACATCGATCCAGAAGCTTACCGGGCGGGGCACTACGAGGACTTTATCCGTGACGCAGACAAAGCGTTCTCTGGCTTTTTGCAAGAGTGCTTCGACAACAAGCCCAAGTGCGCCCTGGCTCAATACACGAACGCGACATCCTTGAACGACCTCTTCGACCCTGTGAGCACATTTTTGAAATCACTCAACACCATCGACTACTTCAGTGAGACTTTCACCCAGGCGGCTCTCTTGTCATCCTCAATTTTCAGCAATCTCTATTATCCAGGCGCCTGGCCTGCACTTGGAGATCTGATCGTCTCGTATCTCAATGGAACGGCATCTCTGAATGCCTCACTACAGTCACCACCGAACACAACCGTCGAGCCGTATGACCTTGGAGCAGGTTGGTCAGTCTATGGCATTCGTGCTGGTGACGCGCTGTGGCGCGTCGACACTACCGAAGAGTACCTGCCGCGAGTTGAATATCAACAGAATGTCAGCTCGTTCAGTTCCTCGTACCAAGCCATCTGGCCGTCAGCGCGCTGGAGAATCAACGCCAAAGAGCGGTTCACAGGTAGCTTCCAGGGTGTCAAGACCAGGCACGGAGTCCTTTTCGTCAATGGAGAATATGATCCTGTCACACCGCTTGCCCATGCATACAGATCCAGCGCAGGGTTCGAAGGAAGTATTGTGCTGCCACACAGTGGCTACGGTCATGGCGTGGTTGTCAGTCCATCCGCTTGTGTTGCTCGACATGTACAGGCGTACTTCAAAGATGGCGTCTTGCCGGCGAGTGGGTCGCATTGCCAGCCTGATAGCGGGCCATTCGATGCGCCTCCTGCGGCAGATGCTAAGCTCAAGTAAAACCTGCGATCTAGAGATGAAGCGATGATAAGGCGTATGTGTACCACGGAGTTATTGTCAGATATACAGATACAATTATTGTTCACCCCTCTACGATCGTGGTTCATCTCCTCCAGGATGCAGTTGCTCAGACTTTGGTTAAGCTCGGGTATGAGTACAGCAAACGCGAAAGTGAAGACCAGGAAGATGATCAGTCTGTCTCAGCTTCCAGCTTGCGCGAACCAAGCCCGTGGACATAGTATGCGCGGGACAGTGTTTCGTCCTGACCTTTCAGGAAGCGGCAAATGTATGGGCATCACGGGCTGCCACGTATGCGGCAGCGATGATGCTGAGAATTGGCTAGTGGAGCACGACGACGAGCGAAGAAAGCCGTTGCCCGGAAAAAGTAAGAACGTGCCGCTGGGTTGGAAACGGAGATGAAACAGCTGCAAGCCCTCTAAAAGCGTCCATCACAACAAAGGAGAACGTCCACAAGGGAGGTTTTGCTTCCGAGATGCGGCTACAAGCATTTCAAGTCAACGAGGAGACTCAACCGGAAGGTTATGTGTAAACAATACTCGAAAGCGATTTGTGATTCTCAGCGGTTGTCGCTTCGATAAGTCGTCCGTTGCATCAATGAAGCAGCCTCACGCTACACTTTTGGTCCTGCACACTGGTACCTCTCTCTTATATAGCTAGCCAAATCTTATGCCACACTTGTTTCTGCACGTACAGGCAAGTATGCTCCATAAAATGGGCTTGGCTCATGAAAGTCGAATGATCTTGGTAGGGTTAAGTTTCGACTTTTTCGACAAGCGCAATACCTGATCTCCTGTCGTGACGTTAGAAGCATATGCGATTAAGCCATAGGGTCTCTACCAATCTATCTAACCTGTCTCTTCAATGTAGCTTGAACGGCGCCATGCGCAAGCAACAGTATGCTCGGTAACGGCTTTGCTCAACAGCGCTTGGGCTGAGGGAGAAATGGATTTCGGACATCATTCCTGCACACGACTCTGCTGCTACGCACACGTTATACCGATCGAATCGTATTGATGTCTAGTACGACCCTGCGCCAGTATGGTAGGTTGATATCAGTTCCCCACGAAGTGTTTGCCAGATGTATCGAAAAAGACGGATCCGACCTTGATTGTCCTACATTACTTACATGAACGTACGGCACTTACCATAGGCACAACAAACGATAAAGTAAGATCGTCTCTTGGATCTGAGGACTGTATTGTAAGTATGCTCGAGGTCAGTAGCTCACACTACCTACAAGTCCGTCAAGTATCAAAGACAGACTCCAGGCGCTACATATGACGAACACAAGCCCACTTACCTATCATAGGCATACGAAACAACTCAGACAAGCTTCCTTTACCATCTAAATACAGTATGGTAGGTATGTTCGAAGGCGGGAGGTCACATTACCTAGACATGCATCCGAAGCTTAGGCATAGTACCAAGTACAATATACGATGAACACGAGCACACAAATCTACCATTCGTATACTAGGCAGTCCAGAGAATCTTGCTTTTTCGGGGACTGGCAATATGAAAAGTAGATCTGGACATAGTGGGTTACCCTATCCAGATGATCAACCAGAGCTTTGACATAATACTAAGCACGATTCACCACGAACATAAGCATACGGATCCACCATATGCATATCAAAAGATGCAGGAGACTTTGTACTACAGCTCTGTCGCAGTATGGTAGATATGAGCAAACCCTGTGCGTTTCCTTCTATAGCTATGTCCAGACTTTGCAGTATAGCAAGTTACCAGAAGAGCAAAGTATGAACACAAGCATACGAATCTACCATATACATCTCAGAAGATGCAAGGCTCCTTCCTTTACAACCCTGTAGCAGTATAGTAGATGTGTGCAAAATATGTTTCTTTTGTTCCTTAGCAATATCTAGACTTTGCAATTCAGCAAGTTACTAAAAGAGTAAAGTCCGAACACAAGCATACAAATCTACCATATGCAAATGGGGAGGTACAGAAGACTTTTCTCTACAACCCTGTAGCAATATAGTAAATATGTGCGAAGTCTGTACTATATATACACTTGATAGCTAATAGCTTAGAATTTCGCTCTAGGAACAAATTATACACACAAACAGACATACTTACTATATGTATATCAGAAGATGCGGAAAAGCTCTCTCTAGAGTCCTATAGCAATATGGTAGATATGTGTGAGGTATGTACTATATAGATATACGCTAAATGTCAATCTATAGCTTAGCATTTGTCTATAGGGACCAAGTACGCACACGAACGTACATACTTACTATATACATCTCAAAATAGTCTTTGTTAACCTCTCGTTAGCTGCCAACTAGTATAGTAGACGCGTATTAGGTCTAGAACTCATATGTATCAAATATACTGCTCAAGCTAAGTGTGGCACTAGAGGCTTTTTTTGAGAAACACTTACAGTTAGACCTTTACTTTAGCGTAGAGATCCTCTTGTAAAAGCTACGAGTACGTTGTAGATACGATATAGTAAGTTCTAAGACTTATTGTTACTCGCTATACTTGTATATATACTCCAGAGACTACAGCCCTAGTTATACTTGCAGCGACTTACATTGAAGCCTAGTATATACTATATAGCATCGTTTAGCTACTTAGTAGAGAGGTAAAGGCCTATGATTGAATATGGTAGGTCAAATATAGCGTGTTCAGAATTACGAGCCAAAAATGCATAATGAATAGAATGAGGCCAGATCTCGCTACGACTATCTAATTAGAAGTCTGGCATTTATTATAAGCGAACCGACGAGTGAGAAGAAGGCAATGCTTTGTTTCAGAGTCTAAGGACATGCTACTAACCACTTAATCTCTTCGTTTGGTCACAAAAATGTTCTGATTATTATGAGGTGAAAAATGCTCGCTGTGACCGACATAGAAGCCTAGCACGCATACAGGACGAGTGAAACGATAACTTGAGATTCACAGATGAATGTTAGGTTGTTATATTTGATTTCATATGCTTTGCCTAATTGCTATTAACAAATGCGAGTCAACTGTTACGTGAGCGAGATTTGTCTTAAGACTTCCTGGGGGCGCCGCACTGATGATAGGCACTTCGAACGGCTTGCAACAAGCATTCGATTGAGTGCAGAACCCGCTTTGGCAGCAGGAAGTGGACCTATGCTCTACTTCGTATGAGTTTCACTCTAGGCAGAGGAGCGAAGACTCCTGAGTATTCGTCACATTTTTGCCCTTCCTTAAACTCATGTCTTTTTCCGAGAAGTATTATCAGTCCATCTTACAGTGCGGCGGCTCTAGTGTTTTTCTTTTCAACACTAGACTGAAATGCTGTTGCTTTCCCGAAACCTCACTAATATTAATTGCGGTGGCGCGCTTGTGCATTGCCAGTATCGTAACGGCAAATATTATGAGTTTCTCCCATTCCATGTTTTGTACAGCTTAGACGGCAGCCTACTTTAGTAGAACGTCTTGGGCAGGATCAAAGCCAAGTCTGTCTACTTTTTCTGAGCAATTACCCGCAAGGGTACTTTGTTCCTAAGCGTGCACGTCTTCTGATCTTTGCACAGGGTTGGATATATACATCTGCGATCGTATACCCAAGCTGGATTTCGAAGATGAAGAGATGCGGTCCTGCTTACAAAGCCAACATCTAGTCAATCTTGACTCAAGACGTTGTCTGGCGACACCGCCGACCGCAAACGGTGACCGACCACCTCGGCTTGAACCAGATAGTTATCGCGCAACACCCTAAACTAAAGGTATTGTCAAATACATACTCTTCAACTCCACCATACAGTCCAAGATCCTTACTTCTGCCAAAACTGCCCGCATCACCATCCTCCAACTGTATCTTACTACCGGTCTTGACACATGGCGACCTCGCAACAGGAGCTAGTCCGAGCAGGCTACAACATCATCGCCAAAGACTATCTATCATGGATCCAGCAGCGCCCCACCGCCCACCAGATAAAACTCCAACAGATCCTCTCCCACCTCGCCACAACCTCCAAGGTCCTCGAGCTAGGGTGCGGCGCCGGCCTCCCTGTCACAAAAGTTCTGACACAGCATGTCGCTTCAGTCATTGCCAACGATTATTCCGAGTCGCAAATAGCTCTCGCCAAAGCAAACGCGCCGCTCGCGGAGTTCGTCCACGGCGACATGACCCAGCTTGAGTTTGCACCAGGGACCTTTGACGCAGCAGTCGCGTTCTACTCCTTCTTCCACGTGCCACGCGAAAAGCACGAAGCGCTTATCAAAGACATCCACGGCTGGCTTCGCAAAGATGGCTTACTGCTGTTCACGTACTCGTCTCACGCCGAAGAAGGCATCTATCCCTTGTTCCTCGGCGCGAAGATGTTCTTCAGCAGCTTCGGCACTGAGCAAATCCTCGAGATTGTGCAGTCGTGCGGGTTCACAATCGTTGAGCAGGAAGTAAGAGCGCAGGGCAATGTCGAAGATCCTACAGATCCAGACAACGATACTTCCTTTTTGTGGGTACTTGCGAGGAAGATGTGAGCTCAGTGGTACTGAGGTTGGAAAGGCAGTGCGCGATCGTGCATGCGCTGTTGTTCGCTCGTGCCTTGCGTCTCGGCTGGTAGGGACCTGACGGTTCAACCCCGCCGAATGACTGTGCGTGACCGACATGCGACCTGTTTTGCTGGGATCTGAACTTTGCCTGCTGACTTACGCGGTGAAGCGACGGAGGTGGATGATTGCGGCCGCGAGGCTAGAAAGCTGTAGAATCCACGAATCAAAACGACCTCGCTCTTGTTGAGGTCTGATCTCACGGGCAGCGATGCAGCGATACATTAGATTGGTCTTCTTGTACACCGTGACTGTGGTGTGACGTGATCAACGTCACTGATCGTGCTGAAGATCGCTGCAAGAGGATAGCCTATAGCGTTCTTGAGAGGCTTAGCATAGAGGATGGCACACGTGTGTCTACCGTACGGGTGACGCACCTCGTCCACGTTGGTGGTTAGAGAGAATTGCCAGTCTCCAATCGTGACACCAGATACTCTGCGACTCTCTCGCAACAGCACTGTGACTTGCTGCTGGGGGAACGCCGCATTAACTTTTATACACTTCGTTCGCCCCAGCTGGTGTGACAAGTCTTCCACTCGGGAGGCGATGACTCTCGACGAGGCTTGGATGCTTCCAACTCGTCTCATGGCTTCCAGGATTTTAGACAGATACATCGCAATTTTCATGGCCTTTGCACCGATTTCCATGCACTCCGTGGTCTTTGAGAGGTCTCCCAAACTGGACAGGAAGATCTCTAGAGGCCTTCTGTGTTTGCCGACGCCTGTGCGCACAACATCCTCGATATCATCTGTAGCTCTCTTGCGGTTTGGAGCGGATGAGGGTTGCGTGAACTCGTCGGAGGGTGCATCTGGAAGCAGCTAATCGGCGGACACCAGCGTAGACCCATGGCTCATGGGCGAGTTGTACGACACGTTGTAAGTGACATGGATTATATTGCCGTTGTGAACGTTGCTGTTGCCGCTGGCGACCACGTTCTCATAGAGGTGGCCTCGACGGAGGATCGTTTCGAGGCGCTGTCCTGAAACTTGCGCGCTTTGACTGACAGTGTCGATTTATATCTCCATCGTGGCAGGTTAACGTATAGGAGTAGGAAGGACATGGCAGATTGTCGCTCTTGAGATGATAAGATGCGACAAAGAAAGGATCCGCGCTCAAAAGAAGAGACGACCAGGCTGTGCTGACGCCACCAAGTTGGGCAGTTCAGATACTCTAAGCGCCAGGCTTGTGCATATGCATGCAGCCTGCGAGCTGCGCATCTGGCGCAACAGTGCCAAAGGCTTCCTTGCTATTAGTATCAACAGCGCCCGGGTGCAATTTCCAGTACATGAACTTTTTGAAATGGAGCATGTGAAAGTGAATGTCCAAAAGCAGAATCGCATTCCCGACCTAGTCTATAGTGGTATCATATCTGACTCCAGCGGTGAGTTGTAAACCACCAAAAAAAATTCCAAGATCCGAGATCCAGGCGCAAAAATTGTCGCAATATCTTTGTGACGAGCCCAGCTCGCTCTCTGCGCTGTACAAAATGGCAGTACCATCACTTGGTCTGCAATTCTCAAATAGCAAACGCCATAACACCCACAACCATGCTAATAAAGGTCTCAGTTCTGCGGAGCATTCGTCCTGTTCCACCTTCCAAACCAGTCCAGGACAACAGAAGTGAAGTCCAAGCCTCTGAAGCTGCAACCATTCTCCCTGGCGCCGGAATCTGAGTTGTTGCCGTCCGCGCTGGGCCAGCAGTGGTTGAGGTCGGGGATGTAGTAGCCTTGCACCACATCATCGAAACCGCCGCACGAATAGGAGGTGATGTTGTAGCCCTCGTGGTTGTTGTCGACCTTAGGCTCCTCGCCCTTTTCGCAGCCATCGCGACGCGCCCACCAGCTTAGCCAGTCCTGGATGTCGGGAGATTCGCCACCGGTGCCCTTCTTTGCGGACTGGCCTGTGTAAGGCACTGTGGTGTCTTTGCCGCCGTGCGACTCGAGAATGGCGCGGCTTTTGATGCACTTGTTGACGGCCTTGTCTCTGTATGAGGTGTCGCTGTAAAGTGCTGCCGAAGCCATGGCGAAAGCGGCGAAAGAGTCGCCGAGGTCAGAGCAAGCCATCATGTCGACGAAGCCGCCGCCGTTGGATTTGCCACTTGCGTAGACACGGTCTGAGTCGATGCAGTAATTTTTATCGAGTTGATCCAAGAGGTCGCTGATGAATGTGAGGTCGTCGGCGCCCTTTTCGGCATAGCTGGCGCTCTCCCATTTACCTTTCATGCCTTCTGGGTAGACGACGAGGTATTCCTCGCCACGGGGTTCGGCAAAGTACTGTGAGTTGTTGTATTGGTTGGCGGCATCCTTGTTGGCGCCGTGGAAGTCGAGGATAAGAGGCCATGGTTCATTTCGCTTGTCGTTGTAGTTCTCGGGCACGTCGATAGTGTAGTAGCGTGTGTTGCCAGCAACTTCAAGATTGTGAGTAGACTTTCCATTGCTGTAGCCTCCAGCATGAGGTGTGCCACAGCCAGCTCTCATGGTGGGTCTATGAGGAGCTGCAGATGATGTTGATGAAGGACTGCCAGAAGAACCACCACCGTTTGATCCGGAAGAGCTGCCAGAATTTGAGGAGTCGTTGTCGTCGTTGTTGCCAGTCAGTGCTACAGGTAGAGCAATGGCCAACACAATGGCAATAATGATTGAAGCAATGATCGCCAGACTCGTCAGCGGCCTATTGCGCATTCTAGTCAGGAGAGACGGTTTGCTTGAGACCTCTGCTGCCGCCCCACCAGCTTTGAGATCATCGTCTGATAACATTTGAAAGTTGGACGTTCTGTGATGGAGGGTTAGCCTGGGGTGATGAGGGAGGAGCAGAAATATATCTCCACGGACCTGGACACGGATGTAGGTCTCGGCATGGTGGCGCCGGAAGAGGGCTGTAGCTTGTAGGCGTGTGATGTATGTGATTTCTTCGATGTGCCGGATCGGCCTGCAGGAAGGGCCGATGGCAGGGGCGTGAATGGGGAAAGCGGGTGGAAGCGAGTGTGGTAGTGTCTCTCCTATCTGGTGAAGATCGTGATGGATATAGACGTGTATTGAGGGGTGGTAATAACAAATGATAGCAACAACGGGCAGCACCAGGCTTTGGAGAAGGAGAAAGTATTATTTTGGCATGTATGAAACAGCAACGGGTGGTGGCAGCGGGCGTTTGCGCGTCGCCATGCAAAACGTTGAACTCTGTGATGCGTGGATCAGCAGGAACACAGCCCGCGTATCTCTTGGCATGACTGCTCTGCTTTGACAGGCTTGACGTGGGTGTCAAGGTGTCTGTGTCTGTGTCTGCACGCGCTATGGAAAGACGCCAATTGGCTTCGTGTCAGCACCCGTGAAACTCTTGACTACCGCTGCTCGTCTTGTCAACCGTTGTGCGGCGGTGGCGCGCAGCCTGGTCCGGCGGCAGGGGTGAGATTGCGAACGGCCTTCAGATTGGCCGATGCTGTCAATGTTTACGTCGATGCTGCTGGCAATCTACACAACACATCAAGGAGTCGATATGCTATTCCTCTTCCACGTCACGGCAAAGCGTCATTCGCACTTGAATCCTCGTCACCGGCCCTAGATGCTCCGACCGACGGTTCATCACTGCCTACCGCCCGGCTGCCGAACAAACTACACGCTTCGAGCGAGGATCTCGTGCTCATGCAGATCTCAGCAGAAAACTCCACTGCCGCATCCCAAGATCCACCCTGTCAGGTACCCGCCCGGCCCGCTGTTAGCTCATAAGCACCTTGGTGGTTTCACCTCTCCTTGCCCAAGCACTCTGCCTCCCCTTGGCGATCTGATGATAACAGAGATCTCAGACATATAACACCTCCTGGTTGTTCCTTACGCGCTGGGCTATTTCCTCCCTTGCAGTTGTGCTACTTCGCTACCCCCTGTAGTAGGGAGAAGTCGGAGCCAAACGCTCTATCTATGACATCCAATCCATAACGGAGGCAACTCCTGCTCCGTTGCGCGTCGAGCGAATTCGTGTCAGGCTGTCGAGTTGGTGCCCGCGGAATACGAAATATTGGCCCGCAATACCCAACTTGCAAGATGCGCTCCACTCGCTTGTCGTCGGCTGTCCAGCGCTTAGCAGATCCTGCCAATCTGCACGCTTTGTTTTGACCTCACTTCTATCGGCGCGTCTCAACGAGGTCCGGGCGATCCTCCTTCCTTCTCTCCGTCTCCGTCGTCCCCACGGCACATCCTCCTTCCTGCCGCCATCGGTCCGTTGTGATCTAGTAGATCTTGACTGCTTGTGAGATCTATCTTTGGTAGGTACTACCACTTCATAAATTGCTCATAACAGTCCATCAAGTTCTCCTGCTGTCCTCATCATGCTGCTTGCTTCGCATTTCCGGCAGGCTCGGATTCGTGGATTCAGCTCCGTGTCATGATCCATGTACCGGGATGCATGAAGCACCGGCGTGTCCTTGAAGCGGGACCTCCATGCAGAGCCATGTAATGTCGTTCAAAGCCACTTCTGGCTCTATCGAGAAGTGAGTCTCCTTTCGACACGCCACTATTGACCATCCGTATCTTCCACGCGAACGGAGACCCCGAAACTGCTGGCTAGATCACCAATCTTGTCAGCCACAAAAGCCGGACGAAAATGGAAGACTGAACAGAATCGCGCTAGCCGGGAAGTCCCGCTGCCCCGCCAATGAGCTTCAAGCGGTCCACCTTCGTCACATGCTTCGAGCATCGTCAACATCTATGAAGAACCACTCACATCCAGACAATAATGCCTTCAGCACAGCGCCTTGAGGTAACGACATCAACACAGTCGCTAACAGAAAAGCCATGGCACGCCTACATTACCATTGACCTGCTCGCCCGTGTCCTCGCCCGCTCCGTCTTCCATCCATACATCGCCTGGCTTGTCCCGCTCTGCCTGCGCTCGCTCTCATACTCCTACTCACATTCTCACTTCCAGTACGCATGCATCTATGCGACATGCATCTCGATCTTCGCGCTGCTACGTATAGTGGACAAGAGACTGGCATGGGGTCCTCCACGAAAGCTCAACTGGGATGAAGAAGTGGTGGTCATAACGGGCGGATCTGGAGGGCTGGGAAAAGTACTGGCGGAAACATACGGCATGCGAGGCATCAGCGTCGCCGTCTTGGACATCCGCGAGCCAGAAGAGCAGAGCGAAGCGCTGGAGAATGTCCGCTTCTACAAGTGCGACGTCTCCAGCATCGAGGACGTACAAAGAGCCAAGCAATCAATAGAGAAAGACGTACGCAGAGAATATCACAAAAATATCCACCAACATCAAGTTCTACCAAAACTAACATCCTCTCCTCCAGCTCGGCCCCTGCACAATCCTCATCAACAACGCCGGCACCGTCTCCGGCGCTCCCCTCCTCTCCCTCACCCCTTCGCAAATCAACACAACCCTTCAAACAAACCTCCACTCCCACTTCCACACCCTCCAAACATTCCTCCCTACGCTCCTCGCCTCTCCGTCAGGCGGCACTATTGTCACCATCGCCTCCGTCCTAGGCCGTCTCGGCGCCTCGCACTTGACAGACTACGCTGCCGCCAAAGCCGGGCTGATCGCGCTGCACGCTTCTCTACGAGCCGAACTCACGGCGGCGAATGCTCCTGCTGGCGCGGAGAATGTAAAGATGGTGCTTGTCACGCCTGGACAGCTTGGGACGAAATTGTTTGAGGGTGTGAAGACTCCGAGCTCATTCTTGGGGCCGGTGGTTGAGGCGGTGGAGTTGGCACGGGAAATCGTCAGGGTCGTGGACGAAGGCGCCAGTGGGGAGATCAGTTTGCCGTTGTATGCGCAGTGGGTAGGGATACTGCAGGTGCTGCCGTGGAGTCTGCAGAGGGTGGCGAGGTGGGCTTCTGGGGTCGATGGGGCGATGAGCGGGTTCAGAGGCAATGCTGGTGGGAAGAAAGATGATTGAGAGGGAGAAGTAAGATGTGAGTTCTCGGCTATGCGAGTTACAGAACAGAGTCTTGGAGCCCACCTTCAGATAATATAAGCCGATTCGGTACAAGACATGTCGCCGACTGCCACGGAGATGTCGCGTTACACTCTGGCGAGCTCGTTGAATTCTTTATCAACAATACGTCTCACACTTCACCTCAGGAAGCTTCTCCGAGCGTATAATCCGCAAAGTCCACGCCTTCATCTCAAGTTCCCACGGAACCGCCCTCAGTGCCATGTGATCCATGTCTATTGTCGCTGGAGCGTCGCTGGAGATCCCCGGGCATGTGATCGACCAGTATTCTTCCCAGGAAGATCTGGAGAAGAACAAAGGTGGATCCCAGGCCATCATCCATGGCCGTTGGAGCAGTAGGCAAAGGAGTCGGAGTTCGTTCCAGAAATGATGTACGATATATTGTGGACCCGTCCTGAAAGGTTGTGAAGACCAAGGTCTCGGTCACGCGGTCGAGAGTCGATACCTGGCTTTGAGTAACATTGCGCTCTTGGATAGACGTCTTGTACGCAGTGGTGCCACTTTCAATTGTCGTATATGTGATGACAATCGGACGGGTCATCTGCCGGGTCCTGGTAATGTAGGATGTTCGCCCGCTCTGGACAAGACTCTGGGTTTCTAGGGCTCCACTTGGCACAGGGCAGCTGGCCATGATATAAGACGTTACTGTCTTTTCGAAAGTGGCGCAGGACGCATCAGAGAGTGTTGCGGATACCGTGATTGTAGACGGCAAAGGACAAGTCGATCCAGGTTCTACCAAGGAAGGCACAGAAGATGTGGTTGTACTTGTGGTAAGAATGGAGGACAAGTCCTGTGTGCCCGATCTTGGGCCGTTACCAGCACTGAATCCAGCCCCAAGGGCGCGTCGAGAAGTTGTAGATAATGATGGCGACACAAATGGCGTCAAGGCGAGATCACTGGTGATTGTTCCCGAAGGAGCATCCTGAGCAGTCGCGGCGGTACTGCTTGAAGTCGCTGATGGATTGTCAGATCCTGTCGCACTGGCAAAGCTTCCAGAAATTCCACTCGATGCCTGTGTCGTATCTTCCGTGCCAGTTGCAACTCCATCATTGCTTGCCGCGGAGATGCTGGTACCGGAAGCGTGACTGACTGCATTCGGATCGAGAGGCGTGATAGCGCTGTTCGGTCCAGGCTGAGGAAGCAAGAACGTTGTCGAGTTCGATGTGTAGACGAAGACAGTCGATGGCTGGGTTGTACATGACCGCGTCGAGGTGTAAGTGATCCACGGCACAGCTGCGTTCGTGGATGATGGCGTCGAGCCTGTGAGTTCCTGTGCTGTCGTAAAAGACAGAATTGCGCACCAGAGCGATAAGAAAAGATGCATCGCATGACGAAGCGGATGCTGTCAAACAGCCAATACCGTCGGCAACTGCAGTATTAGGTAGACGTCGCGTGCAAGGCGTCTGTTACGGAAAACGAGTAAACCTTAATCGAAAGTCAGGAAGAAAGGGCAAACCTAGCGAGCAATCAACAAATGGCAACACATACATCGCACGGCAGGGAGCACATTCCAGGCGGCTCATGAGATGATTCCCCATCATGACAAGCCTGGCCTGACCTTGTTTCGCAGGAAAGCCTCAAGTGATGTGTAAGTGGCGAGTATCATAACATCGAAGCAAGAATACTCAAAGATTAATTCAAGCGAATGATAGACTTTTCTATGTCGCAAGTAGAACGTCGACGTCTTCCTTCTGTTCCAAGTCAGTCATGCGTTATAACAACATTGCGCAAGGGATTTGCCTCAACTTTACCAAAAGCCTTATACCGCACTGCCGTGTTGCCGCAGTCGGTACTTCAGCGCGTGAACCTGCGTTGAGGCAATTGCCGCGTCGTCACACACCATTGATAAGCGCCGCAGCATCCGACTGCCTTGCAACGACGGGGAGCCGGACATGGTAGGAATGCTTGGGATGTATTCAACAATCTGTAAGGGCAGTCGGAGATCATGAAGTCCAGTTTGATCATGTTCAAGTTTCCAAAGACTTTCGAAAATACCGTGGGTTCGAATGCTGTATTTCGAAGACTGATGATGAGACGCAGATCCCGAAAGATTGAGAAAACGCACAGTCGTTCGTGGCGCCGTGGTACCAGCGGGCGGCTCAAACCCCTGCGAAGGAGAATAAGTGGGCAGGCTACTGCTTGCAAGCACGCTCAGGCGATCGATACACCAAACGTTTGACAGACGCGATGGAGGCGCACGCAGCCTCTCGATGGTAGATGAGAGCAATTACATGCAAGGCCTAGGCCCTAGGATACTAGCTGATCAATCATTAGACTTGCCCGAGGGAAACATTGATATCTCAATGGCAAATATACTCATCTCTACCACTATGCTTGACGGCATACGCGTCTTCAAGGCGATGACGGGCGCGGGAGAGTGGCGTGTATAGACAGCAATAAGAATACAAGTAAATGCTAGGTGGTAGCTCGACGAGCAGTACAGGAGACGACGCAACCAGCTGCGCTCTCACATATGTACCTCCACGAGGCGAAGTGAGGTCAGAATAAGAACTTGATCAGGAGAGCAACGCGTGTGTTTCTTTATATAGGGTGGCGTGTTCTTCTCGGCGCAGCTCGGCTGCCTCCCCGCCGAAGGCACTGGCGAGTGCGGGCCGATGCCACGATATTTGACACTTGTGCTCGACGGCCAAAGTTCGTGGAGCGATTGCCTCGCGTGCACTGCGGCATCACTGAGGTCAATCGCCACAGATAAGGCATTGGACCTTTGTTGTCACCGCACAGCACACCATGTGGTCACGTACAGCGAGCGCTGCATCACGCAGTGCCCGGCTACGACCTCGTCAGCCGCTTCTCTTCACAAGAAGCTACAATGGAGCCAACCAGGGACCACCGAAGACCTATTTCCAGGCACCGCAACAACCTCCGAAACCTCCCCGGCGCATACTTAGGGGCTTCTTACTAGGAACTACATTCTTCGTCCTCGGGTTCTACGGCCATGCCTATCTTCATGCCAAAGCCGTCTCGCTGGGCATGCAGATCGGCAGCGAAGAGGATCTGCCCGTGCTGGAAGAGGCGCTGGTCGCGGGTGCCGCTGAGGCGCAGGCAAAGACTGTCCATGCGCTGACGCATGAGATGGCCACTGATATCTTGCAATCCCGAGCTGGATTCTCCGTCACACCTAATGCTGTCTCACACACCTGCCAAAGCGCTTCCAACATTCCCTGCGAAGACACATGGTCAAGTGGCACTTTCACGTACTTCAACGACCCAGCTCGCGATTGGAGCGAGTGGGCTATTTTCGACGGACATGCTGGCCCCAGGACTTCTCACGCGCTCAAGGAGTACTTGCCTGGTCTTGTTGGCGAGAAATTATACGACAGCGGTAGCATGACACGACACTACGTTCCGGACGATGTTCACATCCACAGGATCATTCAAAACACCTTCCGTTATCTCGATGAGACTATTTTCGGCGAAGCAGTAACGCAAATGCGCGCTGGCAAGCTGAGACGTGCAGACATTGTGAGCCTGATCTCAAACTCACTGAGCGGAAGCTGTGCTCTCATGGCGATATTTGACCCTGCAAAGGGCGTGCTGAGAATCGCCAACACTGGTGACTCAAGGGCTGTCCTGGGCAGGTGGCAAAATGGAAAGTATGTTGCAGAGGCAATGAGTTCGGATCACACTGGTTTCAACCAAGACGAAGTCGAAAGGCTACGCCGTGAGCACCCTGGCGAGGAGGTCATTGACGAGAAGACCGGCCGCATTTTCGGACTTGCTGTGACTCGCGCATTTGGTGATGCACGATGGAAGTGGAGCGAGGAGCTCACACGGAAAGCACACGAAATGTTCTTTGGTCCCGCCCCTCGCCCTAATGGAGTGGTCAAAACACCACCATATCTCACCGCCGAGCCCGAAATCAAGGAAACCAAGGTGCAGACTGGCGAACATCCCGATTTCCTCATCATGGCCAGCGACGGTCTGTGGGATCTCATGAGCAACCAGGACGCCGTGACATGCGTGCAGATGTGGCTCGAGCAGAACAAGCCCACCGACTTCATCAACAAGTACCAAGGCACCTCCGCCAAGATGGCTTCGCAGGAAGCTCTGGCAGATTACATGACGCCCCAAGACATGTCACCCGACAAGGACGATGACACCTACTACGACGCAGACGAGAAGTGCTTGAAGTGGCGCGTCAGCCCGAAGCACTTTGTTGTCGAAGACGAGCACGTCGGCGTGCACCTCATCAAGAACGCTCTCGGTGGAAACCGCAGGCGTTTGTTCGAGGCGGTCATGAGCATTCAGCCGCCCTTGAGCAGGAACGTGCGAGACGATATCACCGTGCACGTTATCTTCTTTGGAGTCGACGCTGGCGATGCTGCCAAGGAGTTGATGGCTGCGAGCCAACAGCAGCAGCAGGCGTTGATGGGTCGCAAGCACTAGGCGCGAATGCCTCAGCGGGTGCTGTGTACGATAGTGGTGGGACGGACTGTACCGGGTGGCTTCGCCATGGTATATTAGCATATCAGTATGTGCGCTAACGCTTGCATAAATTTGTAGCATAGCAAATTGACACAGGATTTATTCTCGATTCGAGCTGGAACATGACCTAAAAGCTACCCTGACGGGCACCATCCAACTTCTTGAACGATAGTATCCGACTGAACTGCCACTCTATGAAACCGAATTATACACCCAAACTCCATAATAGGAAGACTCCCCGTGCAGACTGCAGAGCATCTGCTACACCCCTTGTATGACCCTCTCCAAAATGCGACACAGGACCACGAATCGATTCGGCAACCCGGTGCCAAGGACCTTCTTGACAAGGCCGAAGAGCGAGCAATTCGCATGGCGTGAGAAGCCCAGCGCGAATAGATGCCGCCGCAGCATCAGAGCAGTGCCACATTAGTGTAATCAATCATCTCCTCCTTCCTCAACGACTCCAGCATTTGGCTGGGCTCGGAGAGCCGTGTCAAATCCGCCATAGCGGTCCAACTCCAAGAGAACTTCTGTGTATCAAAGCATCTCGGCGTCGGCAAGCCCTGCTCGTTTATGTATATCTCATTACGGCACTTTGCTCCGCAACTAAGATGGATCAATCGTCAGCGCTGTGGTTTCCGACAGTGAGATGGGCAAGAAGAAAATCCGAGGTGCGTACATGGTGAAATCCATAACGTGTTCAATGGGCAACTTGTCGCTTTTATAGTCGAAAAAGATGCCATACTTGGTCATGCAGAAGTATATGCAGCCTGTCTTTAGCGTTGTCAGTATTTTTGGCTTGTACTGTCGGGTTCATGCAGCGGCGACTTACACAAAGGGCGGATGCAGCGAACAGACTCGCTCTCTTGGCCAATTCATGCTCCGCGGACGCGAGGATGAGTGGAGACACCTCGACGGCAGTCAATTGATGGGACTCTGAGGTCTTTGGCCCATCGACAGGCAGCGCAGAGGCTTGAGATATAGCTGCAAGCAATGCTGTCCAGGTAGAGATACGCATGACTTTCGGATGTCGCGAGCGATGCGCTTTGATGAGGGCGGTTGTATGAGATCTGGTGGAGAAATGTAATTGTGAATGTCAGTGTGATGTGATGGGACGATGAGTGCGATTGATGAATCATTGGACATGCAGACTGCGTTGCTTTTATTTGTCGTTGTCGGGTTGGAGTATCCGATACTCTGAGCTCGATGTCAACAAGAAGCGACGCTCGTTAGAATTCATCTAAGTCCGGCTTCAGCTTGTAGCAAAAAATATCCAACACTGCCTCGAGGATCCGAGGTTGTTGGTACGAGATTTGGATGTAATCACTAGATAGACGAGAAACTGATACTGCGTAGTACTCCACATTGAACGTATAATTGTTGTCCTAAGCGAAGCGCTATACGAAATCCTCGGCCCAGCCGCCTGGCCGCCTGAACAACCGTCCTCGGATTTCGATACGGATGCTCGTCAATGTCGGGCTCTTTCGAACCAACAGATGGACCTCAGCACTTCACAGTCGGGTATGGCAAACCATACCTCCAATGCAACACCTGGAATGGTCCAGCAGAGAGAATGCGTAGCTCGTCGAGTAGCTCGTGGCTTCATACACATCAACGATGAAACCTAAGTCGGCCATTGAGAGACCGCAAATAACATTTCATCACGAAGGCAAATTTGCCAAAGCACTTAGCTCTTACTATCACAAACAATTGATTCTACACGAAGACAAGCATGCGGTTCCCAAATAGTGTTACTCGAAAAGGGATCTAAAGCGAAAGACAGGTTCGGGGCTGCAGACCACCTTATGTCCGGCTTGATGGCAACACATCGGATCCTGCACTTCAGCCTCATTGAGGCTCATTCACGAGCCTCCAACCTCATCGTGCTATAATTAAATCTCTGCGATCTTAGAAGTACAAATAATGCACACGATCCTCGTCTCAGATAGCCATAACTCATCACAACATCACTCATCACAACAACATACTCTGCACGGCTCTCTCTCCATCGATTCATTTGACCCAAACAATAATCCCCAACGACATACATCACCAAACCCACCAGAAACAACAATGTTCACCTCCATTCTCGGCATCGCCACCCTCGCCGCAACGGCATACGCCGGCGGCTGCCACACCGGAAGTAAGAACTCGACCGTCCTATCAACCCAGTTACCAGCCCAGCCCAATCCATACAATCACTCAGTATCCCTCCAAAAACAAGCACACAAACTAACGCGAGCACCAGACAACAACGTCGGCAAATACTGCGCTTTCAACCCAGACAGCGACGCCTACCTCGACGCCGCCAACGCCTACTGCTACCAGTTCCGCAACGGCGCCACCCTCGAGAAGGGCGCATACGTCTACCAGGTGCGCCTCGCCAATATGCCGGATGGCTTTGGCGGGCACCAGACTTTCTGGGGTGAGTTGATTTTCGTCTTCCTGTTCTCTAAGCTGGCTCTCCTTCTCCTTGTCTTGTTCCTTTACTCCTTCTCCCTCTCCTCCTTCTCTTTCTTTTCCTTCTCGTTCTTCTCCTTCTCTTTTTTTCTCATCTTCTCCTTCTTCCCTCCTTGCATCTGCTGACGCTCGCAGGCAACTACGTCATCGAAAAAGGCGACGCCATCCACCTGGTGACCTACGACGAGTGCATGGGGTACATGAAGGACATCAAGGACCAGTGTCCCGGCGGCCAGTAAGTACCTACTAGTCATCATGCTATCAACCATAGACGCTGACATCGTTTCCCTTTCGCAGCGGAGGCTCGGTCGACACTGATTTCGGCAAGGTAAGTCAACTTCCTAATTTCCAACTGCACGCAGTGGGTCAGGCACTGATTCCATATTACGCAGGTCTTTGGAGTTTGTATTCGTCAGTAGAGTGGGAGATCAATAGATCTTCTTCGACGACAACAAGCATTAGCATAGGTTCGGCGTACAGGCGGATCCAGGGAAGGCGCATAAGACGGATATAAAGCAGAGCAGGTGCCCAGAAAACTGCGCATAGATCGTTAGCATATCGCTGGTAAATTCTTGTTATTCGGTGTTCATACCTGAGGGCAGCGGGATCCGATGTTTTTGCAAATAGCATATCGCTGGTGGGTTTTGTTTTTCGGTGGTCAGGTCTAAGAGCTGTTGCACCGATGTCCTGGGGAGACTGTACTGGTGGAATTTCTGTCAGCGTCTCAATGATACATACTCACATTTACCCGTACTTACTTCGAGGTAGTACCCAAAGTAGCTGTATCAATGTGGCGCAAAGCCGTTGAGACGTATGTGGAAGCCGTACAGCCACATCCGATCCAAGAGTCCCGTCAGCAATAATACCCATGAGCAGTTGTGTTTTGGATGATGGCATTTCAATTCATACATTCAGTCATAAAGATAAAGATAACCCTCTAAACTTCGCGCGAACCCGGCGTCGAAGATCTAGAGACCCCATCCCCCGTTCCACCCAAATGTGCATCCAAGTCCACACGACAAGAGGCCTCCCTGCGGCCGCGCTAACTAGAGCGCCTTGCTCGTCGAATCCCATCCGTTTCCCTATCTATCTACATCTAGTAGCGTTCTCCAAAAATTGCATGCAGCTAACGTGTGCACAACCGTTCCAGCTAAATGGTTTGACCACACGGTGCCGAAAGAAAAGTGGCAAGCGTGTCTAAGCGAGATCGCCAGCTCACACAATAGTGCAAGTCCTGTCACACTTCTGAGGACAAGCCTCTTCCTTGCCGCAAGCGCCGACGATGGAGCAGAAGATCTCGCCCTTGGGGCAGTCGCCGTGAGTCTGCAGCAGCTTGATATCGCCGTCGACGAAGATGGACTCGCACTCTTGGAATCTGCAGTCATTTCGTTAGCATTGATTTCCACTCATAATGATCATTCAGGAGATCGAATTTCAAACTCACCTTCCACAGTTCAAAGGATCAACAAAAGTACCCGGCCTCTCGCAAACGAAAGGCTTGCAAGCCTTGCCGCTCTTCTTGCTCACATTCGTACCCGGCCTGCCACCACCGCGAGTCTGCAGGTCCGAATCGCGACAAGGCTCCGAGCACGCCCAAGGGTGCACGCAAGCAATCTGACTAGGGCAGTAGATCTGATCCGCAGGGCACTCGAACTGGTAGCGGATGAGCTCGGAGCTGCCGGGGATGGTGCGTGCGCAGCGGTGGAATTGCTGGCAGGAGACGGTGGAGCGGAAGAAGCCCTCCTTGGTGCAGGTGTCGGCAAAGGATGAGTCCCAGGTGTCTCGTGGGTTGTCTGTGGCGGCGAGAGGGCGCTGGGAGGCTCGCGGGTAGGCGAGAGCGGCGGTGGCGGCCGCGAGGACGGTGCTGAGGATGAGGGTGGCGTGCATTGCGTTGGTGAATTGGGCGTGGGAGCGGAGGGAGGTGAGGAGGTCGGTGAGCTGGCGTTTGGTGTGGGCGAGGAAGGCCGTGATGGAGTCTTGGAAGGAGTCGTTGGTAGCGTTAATCGTGTCGGTAGTAGCGGTCGTTGGTTGGTAGTAAGAAGCCTGCTTGGTTTGGAGGTCAAAGTCGATAGTAGAGGACGCCATTTGCCAGGGGTCCCGGATGCAGGACAGCGCTTATATGTCTACGATATCGCTGCTTCGCTTTCTCCCTGTGCTCTCCGGAGCGTACGTGCGTGCGTTGCCCGTTTCGCCTTCAGAGCAGGGCAAGTGCGGGCATATACTCTCACCAGCCATTCTCAGCCATCCACACCACGGCGGGCCGCCCACACACCGCTCGCGGGCTCCAACGCGTTGCAGCGGAGCACGGGAAGCGTCTTGCATCGTCGTGAAGCCCAGCCATTTGGTGGAGTTGACCAAGGAGACGAGGTATCCAGGCCATAGGTGCGTTCGCGCGTCTGAGACATCGCGCTTCCCACGCCACGCCTTGCCCCATCCGGCCGCAAAGTTGCCTATATGCGATGCCACTTATAGGCGGTCTGGCGCTGCAAGCACGTTAGAGCTCAGCGTCTACGGCTGGTAGGTCGTCCTTTTGTCGCGTGTGCACTTCTGGGTGCGGGTCTCGGACGGCTTGAGAATGCGCGTATGTAGGTCTTCAATGCATTGGTCGAGTCCCTGTCTGTCCCCTCCTCGTGGCAGGACAGGGCAGGGACTGGATCTCAGGTTCAGGTGATGTGTGTTATGTGTATCTCTCTGGCCTGATGTAGGCGGCACAAGAGATTGCCAATTGTGTGATGGCAAAGGTGGCTGATCCTGTTATCAGTGTGATATAGATACCTCATGACGAATATGCATATATGTGGTGGTGTTGAGGAGGTCCATGTCATGTCCGTAGGCGATCGCGCCAGTGCCTTCAACTTCGGGGACCCGCCCCCTCCTCCTCCAACCCGTCCGGCAGTGGAGCGGCGAAACGCACGAAACACAACGCATGCTGGTTCGGACGGTTGACGACCACCCGGACAACATACACAACGCAGATTCAGGCACAGCCGCACAGGTACAGGCTGGATGGAACGGTGGAACGCACCACCAATGGCACACATGTTTGATCAGCCCTGCAGGAACCATACAACAGTCAAAAGAATTACCACGGCGACGCGCAATGCTTTCTCGGTGCTGGGGAGAGAATGTGATTTTGTGTCACATTATGCAGCATTCATACAGCCTTGTTCATTTTTTCTTTAATTCTATACGTCGTCAAGGCATATCTAGTCCTCATCGCCACCTGCACCGCCGGTGCCCATGCCCGCCGTCTTCGCAGCCTTGGCACCGACAATGTCGTCGACGCGCAGCAGCAAGCACGCGCTCTCAACAGCCGTCTTGATGCTCTGCAGCTTCACGGCCTGAGGCTCCCACACGCCGAACTCCTTCATGTCGACGATCTTGCCCGCATCGCCATCGATACCCCAAGATCCGCCGCCTTGTGCGCCGTTCTTGTTGGCGTCCTCGGCGTGCTTCGCGCGGAGCTGAGTCAGGACACGGATGGGTGAAGAACCCGAGTTCTGAATAAGTGTGCGGGGAATGACTTCCATGGCCTCGGCGATGGCCTTGTAGGGCCACTGAGCAACACCCTCGACGGCCTTTGCCTTTTGTGCGAGACGCACGGAAACGGCCATCTCGGTGGCACCACCGCCAGGGCTGAGGAACGGGTGGAAGATGACGTTTCTCGCGACGGCCATGGCGTCGGCCAAGTTGCGGTCAATCTCGTTCAAAATGTCCTTTGAAGGTCCGCGAAGGAGGATGGTGCAGGCCTTGGGGTCCTTGCACTTGGTGAGGAAAGTGAAGTATTCGTCGCCAATCTTGGAGATCTCGAAGAGGCCACACTGAGTGCCGACGTCTTGCTCTGTGAGGTCGTGGACGGAGTTGACGATGTTGGCGCCAGTAGCACGGGCAATACGGTTGTTGTCGGTCTTTCTTACGCGGCGCAGAGCAGTGATGTTGTGCTTGAGGAGGAAGTGCTGGGCGAGGTCTGAGACACCCTTCTCGGTGATAACAAGATCGGGCTTGACGGCGATAATAGCATCGCACATGGCCTTGACCTGCTCCTCCTCGATTTGCAAAATGCGGTTCCAGTCCTCCTCCTTGGTGATCTCGATGTTGGTTTGCGACTCGCCCTTCTTGTACTCCAGAGTGCAGTCGAGCAGCACGATGCGCGGGTTTTCTATCCGTCTCCTCATCTTGGGGTGTGTGATGTCCTTGTTGAGCATGACGCCGTCCAGCACGCAAGAGTCCTCAATCTCACCACCAGGCACCTTCTCCACACGTGCGTAGCGCTTGATGTCCACCTCCTGCTTTCCACCGCCTGCGCTGTGGCTCACTGTGCGCACAGCCTTGAGCGCAAGATCGCACATGAGATCACTCCACCTCGAAGTGAACTTGGTGCCGAGCGAAGAACCAATAAGCTGCCTCATCTGTTCGGTGTTGTCAACGTCCACGGGAATGGAGACCTCCTCGATGACTGAGAGCGCATCGGCGAGCGCCCTCTTGTATGCCTGGATGATCACGACCGGGTGTATGTGGCGGTCGAGTTGTGGTAGCGAAAGTGCGAGCATCTCTCCAGCAAGGATAATGACCGTGGTTGTGCCGTCTCCCACCTCTTCGTCCTGTGTCCTCGCAAGCTCAATCATGCTCTTCGCCGCCGGGTGGGCGACTTCGATTTCTCTGAGAATGGCGTGGCCGTCGTTGGTGAGGACGATGCCGCCCATGGGGTCCAGAAGCATCTTCAACATGGCCTTGGGGCCCAAGCATGATCGGATGATGTCTGCGACGGTCTTTGCGGCGGTGATGTTGGACATCTGGGCCTGGCGGCCGGTCTGGCGCTCGCCGTTGCCAGTGTCTTTTTAGGTAGTTAGTATCCATACCGCTTCTAGTCGTTGCTTTGCAGATAGAATAAATAACTTACTGACAAACATCACTGGGGCCTGCATCCTGAATATGTGTTGAGCGCTTTAGCGCGTGTATTTCGAATGAGATGCGGCGACAGAAGCTTTCGGATCCGGCTCCTTCAGTCTAGCAGGTCCAGATATATCTTGCGTGTACACAACAAATGTCAGTCAATGAGGGGTCGGCAGCAGTATGTGCTCGTCCTCCAAACGTTTCCATATGGCTTGGCGTGGAAACAAAAGTTCCCCGGCCGGCCTGACTGGCTGGCATGAGCGAGCAAGGGTCAAATGTCGTGTCTTCAACTCCGCTCCGCATCACTTCACCGAGAGAGCTCTCACTTCACTTCACTTTGCTTCACTTCATTGGAATCGGTCTACTTCAACTCACTTCACTTCATTGAAATCAATGTACTTTGATTCAGCACTGCTTTGGACGTTATACCATCGCCTAGGGAATTTCGTGTACTCATAAATACTTGTTAGGGTCTCTTCATTTCTCATCGTCAATTCTAGACCATGGAGATCCATGTGATCATCGCTTGTAATCAGAATCAATACCAATTCAACCATCTCCATCATCATACAAATCCTGCTTCCAAGGACTGCAGGACTCGATACTCACTGTGACCGAGATAGCTACTCGGGGCACACAACATGAAACATAGAGCTGTCCGCGGACACCGAGCATCTTGCACCCTAACCCTTGCAACACTATCGTGTTCTCACGACTTCGACCTCGTCATCGCACTATTCATTCAAATTATGTCGATGGATCTTCAGTTTCTGCGTGACGGATTTACTCCCAGTCGCCACTAATTTGTTCCATTCAAAATGTTCATGCTGAGGCGTTTAGAGAAGATGACACTTCTGAATCGACTTGCTAGTCACTTAGGGCTCACTCTCGTACGGATTGCGGCTGTGTAGCTTGGTCTTGGAAGTACTTCTAGTGCAAAACCTTTCAAGACCTGTTTCCTATTATTGTTTAAATACCTGATACGTTTCTTCTAACACGGTTTAGCGAGCTTTATAGTACCAAGATACTGAATATACTTTCCCTTCACATACAGCCAACAAGACGACCAGAATGCAATCAGATGCAACAGCGGAGCCAAACCCCGACGTCCAAGAGAAAGAACTCTCCCAACTATCGTTAAGCGAGGAGGACTCTAGCAAGCCATCGCAAGATGTCAACACATTCGCAATTGATCCACGAGGGGACCTCACATTAAACATCGGCCTCTCCGACTCTTCCAAAAAATTCATCGTCTGCTCCCGGACTCTCTCGCGGATATCGCCGGTCTTGGAACGCATGCTCTATGGCTCATTCGCAGAATCGAAAACATCAACGTGCGCCACTACTGGTTGGACAATTGATTTGCCAGACGTGAATCCCCTCCCGTTCGCCCTGCTCGCCTACATCTCACACGGCGAATTCGGCAGCATACCCAAAACTCTCAACGTAGACGAGCTCTTCGAGCTGATCATCCTCACGCACTACTACGACTGCACGCAGATCCTCGCACCATGGGCAGAGCGCTGGCTAAGCTGCATCAAAGAACCATCTTCGAGCAACGAGCTCGAAATGTACAAAGTACTCTTCATCAGCCAGGAGCTGGGCGACAAGCGCACGTTCGAAATCACGGCTCGCAGACTGGTGCTCGAGAGCTGCCTGACACTCGAGCGCGAGCGTCTGCACGAACATCTCGGCGGCCACTTGTACGCGATAGTCGACCGCGTCGACGCTATCCGCGAAAACACCATACAAGCCATGCTCGCCCTCTTCCGCGACCTCTCCAACATCCTTGTCGTGGTCGACGAGCAGCCGCGCTGGTGCCGGTACGCATCATACATGGGTCCTCACCGGTGTGAATCGATGATCCTGGGGTCTGTAGTTTTCTGCTTGACGAGAGCGAATCTCTGGCCCATACCTGAGGCGCAGGATATTGAGGAGAGTGTAATGGCGCTGTATCGGCAGCTGGCGAATATTGTGATCCATGATATTGGGCAAGGGGAGAAGAGGGGGGATGACCATGCGAAGTGCAATCCGAGGGGGTTTTTGCTGGAGAGGTTGCAGCGGATTTTGGCTGATATGGCGGATCCGTTGGTGGAGGGGGAGAGGGCGTATGTGGTGAAGCAGGGGGTGAGGCTGGGGTTGTCGAAGGGTGCAAGTGCTGGTGAGAGTTAGATCGCTCAATTAGGCTTGCTTGCCTGTAATAACGAGCGGCGACTGTGTTAAGTCTAGCATGTCGGCGGTGATGACAACAGGTCGTTTCGGTGTTGCTGGCTGATAGTACTACAGCAAGCAGTTAAGTAAGATGAAATTCCTGATAATGTATCGGTATACATATGAATTTTCGAACATTTGTATGACATAACAAGATCGTGCTAGGTGATCTTCACACTACCCTGTTATGGTTTTGTTATACTTGTGTGTATTTAAAGAAGCCAGCTCTTCTACTCCAGGGACAAGATAGATGCATGAAAGATCGGCACTAATGCACGGCAAGATCCGTCGGTGGCGCGAAAGGGTTCCCGTCGGGCTCTCGGGCTCTCTCTTGCGGTTTCGCGACGAGACTGCTGCTGCTGCCGCCATCATCGACACCCACCAGCCAGCGGCCTGTCAACTTTTTCCGCCCGGCATATACAGTATTCACTCACTGCAGTGGCCCCTACTGCTGCATTCACCATATCTGTACAATATCAACGCCATTCATTGTACCAGCTATCCTTTTCAGCATTCTCCGACTGCACCAGGCCGTCGCACTCGCGCCTTTGCGCCACGACTAGTCGCAAACAACACAAAGAGCCGGTCCCAGTCGCAGTCTACTCAAGATGGGTGTTCCAGCATTGTTCCGCTGGTTGAGCACCAAATACCCCAAGATCATCTCTCCCGTCATCGAAGAGCTACCCATCGAGGTCGACAATGGAGATGGCACTCAAAGCGCAATCCCTATCGATGCGACAAAGCCAAACCCGAACGGCGAGGAGATGGACAATCTATACCTTGATATGAACGGTATCGTCCATCCATGTTCTCACCCCGAGGACAGGCCACCGCCTGCGAACGAGGAGGAGATGATGATTGCCGTCTTCGAGTACACCGAGCGCGTCGTCAACATGGTCCGCCCGCGCAAGCTGCTCATGATTGCCGTTGACGGTGTCGCTCCTCGCGCAAAGATGAACCAGCAGCGTTCGCGCCGTTTCCGCTCGGCGCAAGAAGCCGCCGAAAAGGATCAGGCCGTCGCAGAATACCACGCGATGATGAAGGCAAAGGGCGCATCCGTCGAGGGTGAGGGCGAGAAGCCCAAGAAGACTTGGGACTCCAACGCCATCACACCCGGCACACCTTTCATGGACATCCTCGCAGCCAGTTTGCGCTACTGGTGTCAATACAAGCTCAACACTGACCCCGCGTGGGCGAAGTTGAAGATTATCATCTCAGATGCTACGGTTCCAGGTGAGGGAGAGCACAAGATCATGAACTTTGTGCGCTCGCAGCGTAGTTCGCCTACACACGACCCGAACACGAGGTAAGTCGTTGTCATTTCTATTCATTTTCTGTCGCTTCTTTCGTTGCGTTCAGTTGAGATCGAGAAAACTACACGAATCAATTGCTAACGTATACAGACACGTCATGTACGGTTTGGACGCCGATCTGATCATGTTGGGTCTTGCGACCCACGAACCCCACTTCCGCATTCTCAGAGAAGATGTATTCGCCAACGACACAAAGCCTGGCCACTGCAGAAAGTGTGGACAACCTGGCCACATGGCAGACAGCTGCCGCGGCACAGCACCAAAGCCCGACGAGGCTGCGAAGAAGCCGTTGAAGCCGTTCATCTGGCTTCACGTCAGCATTCTTCGCGAGTACCTTGCCATCGAGCTGAGTGTGCCAAACCAAGGATTCACCTTCGATCTCGAGCGCGCACTCGACGACTGGGTCTTCATGTGTTTCTTCGTCGGTAACGATTTCTTGCCGCATTTGCCGTCCCTCGACATTCGTGAGAACGGTATCGACACCTTGATCGCGATTTGGCGTGACAATCTACCACTCATGGGCGGCTACGTGACAAAAGATGGACATGTGGACCTGCCACGTGCGCAGTACATTTTGGAGGGTCTCGCAAAACAGGAGGATAGCATTTTCAAGAGGAGGAGGCAGAACGAGCTGCAGAGAGAGGAAGCCCAGAAGCGTCGCGCGATCGCGAAGGAGCGCAGAGATGCTAGCAAGCGCCAGCGTTTCTCTGGTGGTGGCGACAATGGTCCCTCTGGATACGACGAGACTATGATCACGCGCGGTCCCCGTGGTGGAATCAAGCGCGGCGAACAGGCGCCAGACATCAACGCTCTTCCCACGTTTGCCCCAGGACAAGCTCAAACGATGAACGACCCGCGTTACGCCAACCGCATGACACATGCCGATGTTGTTGGCCAGGCCAATGCTGACAACAAATCAGCTGCAGCTGCCATGAAGGAGAGACTGGCAAACAGCAAGAAGCCCGCTGACAACCAGAAGGCCGAGGTTGAGGCTCTGTTCGCTCAGAACGGTGGTGCTGACGGCTCATCAGTGCTCGGTAAACGCGCACGTGATATGGTTGAGGAAGCCAAGGATGAGTTGAGCACTGCACCCACGACACCCGGTCGTAGCACACCGGACAAGGAGACCGCTGATCCCATCAACAAGGGCACATCAGGCGCACTCGGCGGAAACTCCGAGGACGTTGATGCCATGCCCGAGGACACTGTCAAGCTCTGGGAGGATGGCTACGAGAGCCGTTACTACGAGCAGAAGTTCCACTGCGCGCCCGACGATGAGGAGTTCAGACACAAGGTTGCCAACGCCTATGTTGAAGGTCTCTGCTGGGTGTTGCTCTACTACTTCCAAGGCTGCCCCAGTTGGACGTGGTACTACCCCTACCACTATGCACCCTTCGGTGCCGACTTCAAGGATATCGGCAAGCTGCAGATTGACTTCCACAAGGGCAAGCCGTTCAGGCCTTACGAGCAATTGATGGGTGTCATGCCCGCACGCTCAAACCACACTATTCCTAAGGTCTTCCACCCCTTGATGACCGACGAGGACAGCCCGATCATCGAGTTCTACCCTGAAGACTTCGAGATCGATTTGAACGGCAAGAAGTTTGCATGGCAGGGTGTTGCACTGCTTCCCTTCATCGACGAGAAGCGTCTTCTGGACGCCATGGGAACCAAGTACCCTCTCTTGACCGAGGATGAAGTTCGCCGTAACGAATTCGGCAACGAAGCCCTCATCTTCAGCACTCACCACCCGCTTTACAATGAAGTTGCCCAGAACTTCTACTCAAAGAAGGCAGGCTCACCCAAATTCAAGATCGACAGCAAGATCTCCGAAGGTCTCGCTGGCAAGGCCACCAAAGCAGAGTCCTACGACCCTAACGGCAGCCTCGAGTTCCCTCTCCCCACTACCCAAGACAAGTTCACCCGCCTCGAGCAGGACGAGAGTGTCACTGTGAACTACCACATGCCTGAAGTCCGCGGCGTGCACAAGAGCATGCTTCTCCCAGGCATCGTCTTCAACCCCAGCGCCCTCGACTACGACGACGTGCAAGCCACTCGCAACCGCGCCAATAAGACTGGCCGAGCCCACGGTGGCGTCGCGCTCACGCAAAACGGCGGCCGCTCAGATGGTCAACGCATTAACTTCGCCGCCCGCGACAACGGCCCTTCCCAGAATGGCGGTGGCTACAACGCACACAACAACGGTTACGGTGCAAACGGCGGCTACGGTGGCCCTCCACCCCAGCGCGACAACTTCGCCGCTCTGCCTCCAGGTCTGGCCGCACAAGCTGCCGCTCATGGCATGAACCAAGGCCCTCCGCCTGGTTTCCAGCAAGGAGGCCCGCCTAGAGGTGGTTACGGCGGGTACGAGCGTGGCGGTCGCGGCGGTGGCTACGACTCAAGACCAAGGCACGATCAGCGCGGTGGCTACGGACAGGGTGGATACGGTCGTGGCGGTTATGGAGGTTATGGCCAGCAGGGTGGAAACGGAGGCTATGGACAGGGTGGATATGGAGGCAATGGCGGTGGGTATGGAGGAAATGGAGGCGGGTACTCTGGAGGAGGATACGGTGGTGGCCGTGGTGGAGGAGGTGGAAGGAGATATTAGGTATTGTGTGATGGGATGAGATGAGGCGGAGTTGAAGTCTTACGCTATGCGAGCGGCATTAGGGCGCGTATTGAGTGTTATGCTCTGCGCGACTATGGATCCAATCCAATGAGAAAAACAATGGCCATGTGGCCTTTCTGCTACTTCCACAACGACGTTCGATTGAATGTGATCAGTCTTTCATGTCATGGACTTGTTCCTACTCTTCACCTCTGATCCAAGCGGAGCCCATCCAAAAGCCGCACAAGACAAGACAGGCACGCCATTTATGTTCTGACATGTAAACAAAAGAACTTCTCCGAGACCAAATCCCTCTCAATACCTCAAATAAAACCTCGTCATCAACCCAATAAACAGTATCGGCCCTCCCACAAACACAAAGCTCAATCCAAAATCGCCGAAAAGCTCGTCCGCGAAGTCTCTATTAGTATCTCCGAAGAGGAGGACGGGGATGTAGAACAGCCAGGCCCAGAGGGAGAGGTAGATGGGGAGGAGGGTGAGTTTGAGGATGAAGAGCCAGGGCCAAGGCGTGCTCATTGAAGGTGGCGGCGGGTTCCGGCGAGGGCGGGTGGCCGGAAGGATGGGGATGGTGGGAACGAGCGTGGAGGCGGTGCCAATGGAGGGACTGTGGCTGATGGCACTTGTGCGGGGCGAGGGGGCGAAGGTTGCGAGTAGGGAGGGTGGCGTGGTGTTGGTATCGTCTTGTTGCTGGTGAGGTTGAGGTTGAGTTGGGGAGGAAGACGGGGATCGGTTGGAGTGTTGGGTTTCGATTGCTGTTGGCTGGTCGGATTGTAGGTTGCTTGTCGATGGAGGGTGAAGGTGACTCAGCTCTATGTGCTGAGATGGTTCTGATGACATGGTTGAACCGATATGGCGTGGCTGATAGCTGGGAATCTGCGAATTGATGTAGATCGAGATGGGAGGATCGGTGATGTTCTGTTTGAGGTTTGAGAAAATCGGAAGGACGGAAGAACGAGTGAATGTCATTCACTTTGCTTGTTGATACATTTCTCGATACATTTCAGAGGTTTGATAAACCACAAGCTTGTGTTTGTTGTTTGCTTGTCTTGCTGCTTGCTGAGACTTGCTGTAGTTCATCGTCGACAGCTTACTTTGTAACTAACCGCTGTAGATGACTGTGGTCTGGAAGACAAGAAAATGGAATTCATTTTCAAGGAGGAGGGACGATATGAACACATTTCACGGGAGCTTCAAGATGTGTTAATGCGATGTAAATCAAGAGCTAAGCTCTGCACGACTGTCAATAGGACCAAAGGATGTTCTGCTATTATCTTGATACACAGCCTCAGGTTCACATATAATTGTATGCCAGTCAATATCCATGTTTTTTTTGAACGAAAGAGAGGCGACGACTATATCAACCGCACTCCCTGAACGAACGGAAAAAGAGTCGCTGCCCACCTCCATCGCCTTTCCACCAACATCTCAAACTCCAAACCGCATGCAGATTGCTGCCTGGCAAATATCCACTCAGGCATGGAGGATGAAGCTCGTCATCGCGATGAGCACAACGAGTGGAACGATGCAATTCGAGTACATGGAACTCCAGTCGGTAGCGCGAGCCATGGATTCGACCCACTGAACGGCTTCTACAGCGATTCCGGCCTCGCGCAGGAGTTGGCACACGGCTGAACAGCAGACGGGAAAGAGGGCCAGTTTCGAGATGTCCATCGCAATTCTGCCGATTGTGGAGGCTGTGTCAGCTGCGAAGGTCATGACTGGCGTGGAGGTCTGGCGAGGCTCGAAGCCGCCGTGGTTGAACTGAGGCTGAGTGGTGTGAGGCATGACGTGTTTGTTGGTAGGAAAGTCGGAAGAGCTTTTGTTGATCTATGTCGAGGCGAAGCAAGGTTTGTTGGTAGGGAGGAGTATGTTATCGTCCCGATACTATTGAGATAAAGTTAGCCACGGGAGTCATAGAAACATCGACGACCTAGGTGGACAGCTTATGGGGTTGAAGATGATTGCTGATATAGGGTTCCTACCTTGTTGTGCTGGACTGGCATTACCGGGCGGATATGTCTTGACGTGGTCGCCTTTGGATCTGAACGGAAAGATAACCAAGTGATGATTGGCGATGTAGCCAGAGGAGTTTGAGACGAGGAAAAAAGAGCGACGCTCAGATGAGCGATTGGCGAGGTACTTGTATCTTGCGGTGTAAGCAGTGGCCTGGCAGACCTTCCCTGACAAAGTGAGTTTGCCACAGGCTGCCCGAAGGGGCACTGCTATCGACAGCTACTCAGGTGGGTAGCCGTGTTTCGAGACACTGATAAACTAATGCCCCAATTGGACTAGTGGGCAGGATAAGTACATCGGCATGGTTGCAGACTTGGGAGATACGGATAAGAGGAGCTGATCTAGTCATGGTATTGGGATGTGGAGGTCAATCGCTCTATGTGATGAAAAGAGATCAGGTTTGACATGCCAACGGCGGAGTAGAGGTGTTGTGCCGGCTATATGAAACGAAAGCTGGATCTCAGATATGCCTATTAATATCGTCTTCCATAACCGTCTCGCAAAGCCTACGTCCTTCTACGGGCAGTGCGACAATCTTCTTCTGACAGATGAAACCTCGATTGACACATGCGCGAACTAATACCATCTATCGGGATCCCGCAAAGCCACAACTACTCAAGAGCTGCAGCCATTACCGGCGAACACTCCAACAGTCCCCCCGGCCAACAAACATGCTCAACGCGAGCTTCGTTGCAGCATCACCACGCCCTGAGGTAGATGACCGCCAGTACGGCGAACAAGAAGAAAGAATAGAACTGAACCTCCGCCTGAGTCTCCTTGATGGTCGTGTGAGCCACGAAGTCGGCATCGAAGACGTCTTTGCTCCGGAGGAACGAGAGTGCGATGCTCCAGCCCCACTGAAGCATCTCCGCACAGAGCAGGAGGTAGCATGGGAAAAGCAATGCCCTCACCAGTGAGCGATACTTGCGCGGGATGAAATCGTTCAGGACTGATGCGATGGACGCGGGCGGTTCTCCACGGAAGGCTAAGGCTGCGCAGAAGGCACACTCATCGGTGTGCGGGTGATCGAGTTGGAGGCTGTGCATCACTGTTCTTCGGCCACTTGCCATTGGGTTGGAGTTCGTGGACAAGATGTATACCAAATGCATCTCGTTGTCGTCGGTGGGTTCGACGAGCGCCTGTGTGTGACTTGGGTTAGCTAATTCCACATGAAAGCATGCGAAAAGGCGAGGATTACTTACGATTTGAGAAGGCATGGTTGAAATGGGATGAGATCTGCTGCTAGAGACAAAATGGCGAGGTGGTGATGTGAGGAAGGCTCGTGGGATGCTTCGATCAAGGAAGCTGGTGGTGAAAAGAGAAGACGATTGCTGAAAAGGCGTACCGCCAGTCTTTTATGTTTCCGGTGCAAAGCGGTGGCCTGTCCATTTGCTCCTAATCCATTATCGCTCTGGGATGAGTGGTTGACTCAGGCGACAGCTGATATCTAATTTGGCATGGGAGCTATGTATGCGAACATCCGCCAAGAGTAGTGTTTCAGCGTACGGGAAGGGAAGAAGAAGCGGGAATGACAAACGGAGCACATCACACCATGAGATCGTTGCTGCGTTCCACGATAAAAGAGCATCGATAGAACGATAGAGCATCAAGCATTCGGGTATGTGTTGCATTTTGAACGCAGTTGCAGCCCAACAGCATCGTACGGAACGCAATTCGAGCTGCTCGCATACCCAGATCGATAGCTCGTAGAAGAGGATACCCATGACAAACGGTGTCGCATCTGGCCCTGCCCTGTCCAGCCGCTTTCATGCCTCAATGGGACCCATCAGGGAGCTTGAAGGTGCGTGCGGCTGGTTGCATGAACGTCCTACAATAAGTGTTAGCATGTATCCGTGATCACCGGCCGCCACCGTCAGACAGATGCACTCATTTTTGCTACAACCAATGGGTTTGCGAGCTAGACCTCCACCCATGAACAACATTGCAAGGATAGATCGCGGAGGTGAAGCTGGCAACTGACCTGCTGGACAGCTTGGATAAGGCGGATGCCGGTGGCCAGGACCACGATGAACCAGATCGAACATGTTCTCATTAGGTGGCTTAATTGAGAGCCACCAAAGCCGCTTGTAGGCCAAGATCCACAGCATAAACAGGGCGGCAAACGGTAATGGAGGCTTCGGAGATCAAGCACAGTAGGGTGGAGTACTCATCAGCCAGTGAGACCGATCGAAAGTGACCTACAATTCATTGGAGTATCTTACTGATGACAACCACCAACTCCCTCATCTTTGTCCCGAGTCGGCTGCTTGCCGTGTGTGTCCATCTGGTATTAGGATCGATCCACAGTCCGCAGTGCGAGTCGTTCGACGATCTGTCATACAGGTTAGCGTATGTCAAGAACAGCCAAAGCTGGAAGCATGTACCCACCAGCAAGCACTCTCCATCCTCACTCTCAACGAGCAAACACCCAGATGTAAATGCCCATCATCACCCCCTTAACCACCGCCTCATACTCCCCAAAGAGCTGAGACACCGCGCTCACAATAGCCCAAGCGACCATCGAGCTGCCCATCCCGATCATAAAGCCTCTCTCCCAACCCAGCGTGTAGTAACCCCTGTCGCGCTTCTCCAGCGCTTGCAACAGCGTGTCTGCATATTGCTCGTGGTCAAGGTGAGGGTATTCATCGTGCGGCGGTTCTGCGCCCAGTGCCAAGAGGGTGGCGCCTGGGATGGCGGTTGGTTCGTGCGCGGACATTGTGCTGGTTTTTTTGTGCGTTGTTTCGATGCGTGGCGTGAAGTGGTTGCGGAGCAGTACAGCGAGTTGAGCCGTCGGCGAATTTGTTGTTGGTGGCGTTGTTGCCGTGAAGTGGTTGCGGTGTAGTATAGCGAGTTGAGCTGTCAGCGAATTTGTTGTTGGTGGCGTTGTTGTCGTGAGTTTGTGAAGGTGGGTGGAGTGCGGCGGCGTGGTGGTCGCCTTTCACTTGTACAGGCGGGAGCATCCGTCACACGACCGAAACTGCCCGAGGCCGATGTATCGATTGACTTGACCAGCAAATGCAATGAGACCTGAAAACATAACTTCCTCCCCTCATCAGACGCTTCAATGACCAAGGACAGAGGTCACTTCATCATCGGCTTCAAGACCTTGTTGTATTGGATATCAGCGCAGACGGAGTCATACGTGGTAGCAGACCATGGAAGCGAAAGAGCGAGCGGCTGTAGTACGCAAGAGGTTGGGCATGATCAATCATATGTGAGGGATGAATGTGCAGTGCGGACTCGAACTGACGAGAGCTATATGTTACGTCGAAACACGAACTTGCAGAAAAGTGACTTAACGTTGACGCAACCTTCCAGCAACCATACCTCCAGTAATGACCTGCCATTCTACGCTTGTAGTCGATTCAAACCTGCCAGCTACTACCGCAACCATATTGTTTTTACGAATCGCTTCCCTTCAAGTCTTTAAACTCCTGTCGAAAGTGTCAGCAATCGTGTTTGGATTTGCTGCTTGTGGGGCAGCATCACTTACCGAGTTGCTCGAAGAGTCGGTACACCAGCAGGCCTCACACCCCGAACACCGACAGGACGGTGAACCAAGAAAAGTACAGGCAGCACAATCCGAAGCCGATCTCGACACCGGCGTAATGGAATGCTATGTATTCCAGCACAGCGAAGGCGCAGAGTCGCATGTGCAACTTCGATTTGCGGGTCCAGCCAGTCGAAGTGTTCCGTTGGTGCCTTAGGCTGCGCATGAGCGTGGCTTCCTCTAGAAGTCGTCTCTGGAAGTCCATCTCAATGCCATAGATGAGTCTGAGGGTAGCGAACGGTGCGCGCACGAAAGCGCGGACCGCCAGAAACACATCGCCAAGTGTCTGCATGTTGACACCGAGGAAGAGCCCGACCGAAGTCCAGGCCACATGAACCTCGTACGCTCCGCAATAAAACGCCAAAAGCCTCACTGCCTTCCAGAGCAGAAGGAGAGCGAGCGGTGTCACGGGCATAGACTGCCGGTCCCCGCATCCGCTCGAAACAGGGCCATATGCTGGTGTAGAGACATTGCCGTCGGCGTCCTGTTCAAGTACCCATTCGTTCGGGTGGAGGCTTGAGAAGTAGACCTTCAGACGGCGGGGGGTCAGGATTCGTGCACCAGGACGAGAAAGAGCATTGTTGAACTCCAGATCATCTTGGACGAATTCAAAAGCATCGATGCCGTCGTTAGGCGCTTTTGGGGTGTCCTTGTTGGGGGTGCGAAACGCATGCAGTCTTCGGAAGAAGTTGGCAGCATCGTCGCGATTGCCGTGGTTGTTCATGATGCTGGTGCTCTGGGTTTGGTGTAGTGGTGAGCGAAGCTGATTTGAGCCTGTAGTCCAGTGCGAGATCTCGCAATTCGCAGGTGTTGTTGTGTGTTGGTGAGACCGGCTGTTGCGTGAGGAAAAAAGGCTAGAAGTCGCAAAAGAGCATTTGTAGCCGCGCGAGCTTGAACGACGCTGACCGCACCCTAAGATTGTAAATGAAAGTGAAAGTCAAGACATCCTTCACTTCTTCACCAGCCTCTTCACTTCTAAGCTCCGTAAACCATTTACTCTCAAAACGAGTTCGCACTCAGAATCGCCATCCACCAAACATAGAAGAATCTCTGTCCGGAAGGCGAGTCACCATCGCGATACTCGCTTTTTCTCGTCAACCTCGTGATGACGCCAATCGCCGACAAGATCAAAAACGCCTGCTCCAGCTCATTCTCCGGAGCCTTCCGCCACCGCAAAGACGTCTTTCCTTTACCCTTTCGCCCAACAGTCAGCGTAGCGAGAGCCTCTACGCCCGCGATCCCCGAGACCGAAAGATCGTAATGCACCGGCGCAACATCATGAGAAGGATCTCGATTCACCCACTCATACTCCTTAACACGGCCAGACGTCGCGCCCTTGAACGAGAAACTGCCCGGATGCGGATAACCAACTCTCGCCTTGACATCGCTGAACGCAAATCCATTCTCATCCATACCGCCGGGTCCCGCTTTGCCTTGCTCGCCGGCGCCAAAGTACAACCGGAAAGCGTTGTGCGACGCAGGGAAGGTCAGGTAGCCGAGTGGCGGGTTGTCTGTAGAAGCGCCGGCGTGGATCCAGACGCGCGCGTCTTTGCCGGCGGCGAAGCAGTAGCGGTCTACGCCTGCGGATTGCACGAAGACTTTGGAGCTCCAGAGGTTGCGGCGGTGGAAGTTGTGGGTTATGGGGGAGGTGGAGGATGCTGCTTCGGCGTATTGGGGAGGGGCGGCGGGGTTGGCGAGGGTTTGTTGGGTTGGGATGCTGGAAGGGCCTGGCGTTGCTGTGTATCCGGGGAGAGAGTTCTCGGTGTTGGCATCCTGTGCTGTAGTGCTGGGTGGTTGAGTTGGGATTGTGGAGGGGCCTGATGTTGCTGTGTATTCGGGGAGAGAAGGTTCAGTGTTGGCATCCTGTGCTGTGCTGCTGGGTGGAATGGTGGATTTCTCCATTGTGAGCGTGGGTGAGGTCGATGGTAGGTTGTCGGAGGGCAGAGGGATGTGGATTAGCGATGCTATGCTGTATGATCTGGCCTAATAAATGATTTCGTGAATAGTGCCTCGCTTCAATGTGTCTGCCTAGCGCACGAAATGTAAATGGACAGCGTATGCGTTCTAGTGCTAAGCGAATACGATTGATGCTGGTGCTGGGTCAGTTCTGAGCTGTGGAATTCACAACAATGATCGGTGTTGGATTGAACGGCCTCTGCCATCACATTCCTTAGCAATACATCATCCTTAACGCATATGTGGTCTCGTGGCTGTAGTCAAGACGGACCTCAGCCTTGGTGGATGCATTGGCAATGCCGTCATAGTAAGTTCGGCAATCCGAAGTCTGACCGAGCTGGCCCTCCGCTTCTCCACTCACAATCGTAACAGGGAATCGGCTAGGCAAACTAAATGTGCGGAGGTACGGAGGTGTCCCTGGAGGAGGATGAGCTGTGTTGCTGGTAATTGTTGGAAATTAATTGGATAGATATCGCATTGAAGGGTTCTCCAGACAAGGTGCTGAAAGGTGCTATCCGTATTCAGCTTCAGTTAGTACTATATTGGAGGTGTCTTTCTTAGCAGAGCTCAGAAAATGTGCTGGAGCAGCTATAGCTAGCATGTGATACTGCCATTGGGAATGTGAAGACCTGTAGGTACACTCATCTGTGTTTCTTCCTTTCGCGGTCAAGAGCTGTCTGTCTTCTCATACCCAGTCTGATGTTTTATACTGCAAGTCTTTCCAAGTCTTCCATTACAGCACGTTCTCACCCACGGAGGGCAGTCGATTGTCGTACGTCTCGCGATTGCTCTTGCTCTTGCTCTTGCGCACGGTCGACCGCCGATCCAGCATGGTATGACGAATGGTGGTGCTGCGTCTACAGTGCAGTCTTCACCTCGGCGTGGAATTGTAGTCGTGGTCCGAATGCGCAGAGTAATGGTATCCATCCGAAAGAGTCACCAACGGTATACAGCGACCTCGCAGACCGCATTGACACACCCTTATACGGGAAGAGTGAGCATTATCAGATGACAGAAGGTGTCTCTTCCAACCAGCAGCGCATATCCGCGCGGATGACTGGTTGCGATGACTGGCGAGCTGCCGCTAGCGCGACCGGTTTCGGTGACAACGAGCGCTGATCACGCACCGCAAGTCTGTGCCGCCGAGACCGGGACCAGCGAGTCTGGAGAAATCTGGATTATTACCTCTCCTGCCATTGCTCGCAGCTACTTCTCTTCCTCTCTTACTCCATCATACACATCTCCGCTCTACCACACACACAGCAGAAATGGCCTCCCGCACCGCAACCAGAGCCCTCCGCAGCTCCCTGAGGCAAGCCGCCAAGGCTCCCGCCGTCCAGCAGAGGACTTTCGTCTCTGCCGTCAACGCCGCCTCCAGGCCTGCTCTCGCCCAGGCCCCTAAGGCCGCTCAGCAGTTCGTCCAGCAGCGTGGCATCAAGACCGTTGACTTCGCTGGCCACAAGGAGGATGTCTACGGTATGTACAATTTTAGTAATTCGCGGTGATGAGACCCAATGGCTGACAACCCGCGACAGAGCGCAGCGACTGGCCTCGTGAGAAGCTCCTTGTAAGTACCAATGCATCAATGGCGCCATTGGAAATGCGCATGAAACACCCGACTAACAACCTCGCAGGAGTACTTCAAGGACGACACCATGGCCCTCATCGGCTACGGCTCCCAGGGTCACGGCCAGGGCCTCAACCTCCGCGACAACGGCCTGAACGTCATTGTCGGTGTCAGGAAAGATGGCGCTTCCTGGAAGGAGGCCGTCCAGGACGGCTGGCAACCCGGTGTCAACCTCTTCGAGATCGACGAGGCTGTGCAGAGGGGAACCATTGTCATGAACCTCCTCAGTGACGCCGCCCAGAAGGAGACCTGGTCCCACCTCAAGCCCATGCTCACCAAGGGCAAGGTGAGTCAAAGAATCCACAACTCAGCGCATTTTGCGCCACAGCATCACTCGACACAAACTGACACGTATCGCAGACCCTCTACTTCGCCCACGGTTTCTCCCCCGTCTTCAAGGACCGCACTAACGTCGAGGTCCCCACCGACATTGACGTCATCCTTGTCGCCCCCAAGGGCTCTGGCCGCACCGTGCGCTCTCTCTTCAAGGAGGGCCGTGGTATCAACTCCTCCGTCGCCGTCTACCAAGACGTCACCGGCAAGGCCCTCGAGAAGGCCGTCGCCATGGGTGTTGCCGTCGGTTCCGGCTACCTCTACAAGACCACCTTCGAGAAGGAGGTCTGGTCTGACCTTTACGGTGAGCGTGGCTGCCTCATGGGCGGTATCCACGGTATGTTCCTCGCCCAGTACGAGGTTCTCCGTGAGAACGGCCACACTCCCAGCGAGGCCTTCAACGAGACCGTCGAGGAGGCTACCCAGTCCCTCTACCCTCTGATCGGTGCCAACGGCATGGACTACATGTACGAGGCCTGCTCCACCACCGCCCGCCGCGGTGCCCTCGACTGGTCCAAGCGCTTCAAGGCCAACCTCAAGCCCCTCTTCGAGGAGCTCTACGAGTCCACCCGCAACGGTACCGAGACCCAGCGCACCCTCGACTACGCCGGCCGTCCCGACTACCGCGAGGCTTTCGAGAAGGAGACACAGGAGATCCGCGACATGGAGATCTGGCGCGCCGGCAAGGCCGTCCGCTCCCTCCGCCCCGAGAACCAGTAAATTTGACCTTACTGGTTTGGCGTTCACATCAACACTCTTTGGAGGTACACATACCCTCCTCCCAAGGGTGGCGACATGAAAAAAGAGTCGGCAAATTACAAAGACAAAAGGGCGACAACGGTACAGCAACACAAACCTGGAGCCATTGTCCGCGATAATTAGCGCTGGTCGCAGGATAAAAAAAAAAGTCTCTTGAAATACCACAGTTCGCAGTTGGCCAGGTTCGAGGTCGGTTCCTCGAAGGCCAAAGGGAATTGTTTTTGTTTGGGCGTGTTAGACGATGAGGATACCTCTTGCGACGCGCTTTTATGTAGCATATATCGGGATTGTAACGGTCAATGGCTGCCTGTTTTCAACATGATATTATCGCCTCCCATTCATTCTTCACGTTCTCTTGGTCGCCATGCTCTGTGCTGCTGTTCGAGATTCAAATTGGCTGCCTCGTTATGCGCCCACGTTAGGTTCGCACCAATGCTCCAGCATGAAATTGATTCATCTCTTCCGAACAGTCGAAGCCTTTCTCTCACCGCCGTCAGTCTATGTCTCGTTTCATTTTCCTCCGACAATTAGAGGGAAACTTGAGGAGGAAGCTAAGGTAAAGTTTGACGAGACGATTGGTGGCTGAAACTGAGGCCACCACCGAGGCGCGCGAGACACGTGATCAGGAGGGTAGTCCTGGACGGGAGATGTATGCCAGGAGGCAACAGTAGGAATGTAGTGTCGAAGCTGGCGATGTTGGTATCACCCAGAGCAGAGCACGGTAGAGCTGGTTTCGGAATCTTGCAGGAGAGCTTCGGTACAATTTTTTCTGGCACAAGTGTACGTACGGACGGTATAACATCAGCTTCAGTTCTTCTCTCCCTCAATGATATGCTGCTCATATGGGCAATAGGCACATGTGCGAGCATACTGCCCATCGAAATACTTCTCAAGATGACTCTTGATGCCAGAAGCGAATGTGCTAGTACCTTTGACCGTAGACCGAGCAGCCTTGCCTGCCATTGCCATTAAGATACCGTACACAAACTTGAGCTCACTGATATCTGCACGTGACAATCCAGCCTCCGCCCGGGAGTCATCACTTTCTTGAAAGTCAATTGATGACTCCACTTCTTGAAACCCTACAGACTTCCGACGCGCCTCGTCAGGTGACTGTCTAGCGATTTCATCTCCAATTTGACAGGCCAGTCGCGTGGTAGTGACAGGTTTTGGGTTCTCACGCGCCTGGCGGCAAGCTTGGGAAAAGGCTAATCAAACTTCTAGATTGCTCTGCTTTCCACCACCCGTGCGCCTGGGTTCGGGGTATCTCCGATTCTTCTGTTTCTCGAACTCCAGCATCTCGTGTTTGTTTCATAGGGTCACATTGGCTGGTGTCGAGATTGTTCAAACCGCATGTTTTGCAGATCCGATGGCCTGGAATTTCCATGTTCTTTCTCCCTCAGGTTCATGCTCGCGGCTAGGTCACACGAATATAGATAGCTTGGGTTTCTGGGAGGCGTTTTCTTCCAATAAAGCAACGATCCGCGGAGGGATGTGGTTTCGATGATGCTTTGCCAGCCACAACTCGCACAGCCAATCCTCCCCTGCCGGCTTCGCACGTTGCGCTATGAAAGGTCAGCCGTGGCGATGCGGTGGTTGCATTCCGATGGTGGAACGTCAGTGTACATACTGTATGTCTGGAACATCCGTTGTCATCGTCCATGCATGCGCATCGGTCTGGAGTAGCTGTTTCGTCGCATCGCATGATATTTCATAGAATCCTGCTTCCCGTTATTCCCTACGCCTAATTTTGAGCATTTCGCTTGTCGTATACAGCAATACCGGCTACAGCCAGCCGAAATAAAACACATACTAGTCCGCGCCCCTTCTTTTCTCCAGAAAAGACCCGTCCGTCGTTCACGCCGCACCGAACTCACGACTAAACGCATAGCGCGCCCGCGGCTGGCGCTCCGAGCTGCCTGGACCTCCAAAGTCTACACCGGTCATCCTGGTACATCATGTGTCTCTAGCCCTTTTCTTGAGGAGAAAGACTAAAAGCTTGGGTGCTTCTGTGACCTCATCTCAATCCTACCGGAAGGCGGCCATACTTTTGCGAAAGGGCGGCAATCGCAACTCTGGTGTCTGGTATATCTCAGGCTCGCTCTTCCGTGCCGCAAGCCACCCACCACCTCCACTCTCTCTCGAAACGGCAGCCATGCTCGCGATAACGAGATAACGACGCGTGAAAGCAGCAGCTCCATTCTCAACGCAAAAAATTACCCACGCGCAATCTGCACCATTGCTTCCCAGCCCTGCGGTACTTCTTTTCTTTGCGCGCAAGATAAGACCGTAGAGTCATTTTCGTCAGAACCGACCATGGCAAACCTGGCCATCTTGACTCTTAAGGATCCTGCTACTGCAGTGCATTCACGATCCTTGCCACTGCGGACTTATAGTGCATCGGAAACCGCTCCTATGCCTGGCTTTGACGAAAACAGGACTCGCCCGCGCTCGCGACACCAATCTATGACGGCCAACCTCACGAGACTGGTCTTGCCGAATGATTGCCAACAAGATGTCACAGAGCCTTCATATATTCCGCAAGCTCAAAACCAGGAGTCCAGGCTTCAAGTCGATGCTTCCGCTCTGAGAGTCTCAACAAGCGCTTTGACGCCCCCTGCTACACCTGGCAAAGCTCAGTTCTTGGACGACCACCACCACCATGAATCTTCGACTCCGCCGGAAATCCTCGAATACGATTTCTCCAAGCTGGATTACGAGCTCGACCGTGCTAAGCTTCTTGGTTCTGGACTCTGGAGTGATGTCTTCCTCGCTGAACCAACGGCTCCCCAGACCAGCCGGCCCAGCCCTACCACGCTGCTGACTCCACCAGCAACACCGCAGAAGACTCCCGTGGGTGTACGGCCAAGTTTATACGCCGTGAAGATGCCCACGCGCCCTGATGCGCTCGAAGTCTTCCGGCAGGAAGCGAAGGTCCTCACTCACATCCACCAAAATTCCGGCTCAGAAGGTTATGTCGTGCCTTTCCACGGCCAGGATCCACGTAACTCTGCATTAGTCTTTGCAGCTCTTCAAGCCGGCTCTCTCCACGATGTCACTTGCCGCATGGCCCAGATGACTGAGGTCTGCCGGCATAAAGAACTCGTCTCACTATTCCCCGGCCTGGCCAACGACCTCATCTCCGGCTTAGACTTCCTGCACAACGTTGCGGGCGTCGTGCACGCCGATATCAAACCAGCCAACATCCTCCTCTCGACATCCCCACGCAATCCGAAAAAACTGCAAGCCCGCTACGCAGACTTCTCAGCCTCCTTCATCATCGACTCCCCAGACACAACCGTCGACTCCTCCGCCGCCGGCGGCGGCACCTGGACCTTCCTCGCCCCTGAACAACTCCGCCTCTCCAGCTCCGAAAACTCACCGTCTCCCGCCTCAGACATCTGGAGCCTCGGCCTCACCTTCCTCTCACTTATCGTTCTGGGCTCGCCATACGCGGCGGCTTGTGGCGATAATATGTTTAGGTTGAGGGAGGGGATTAAAGCGGGCGATCCGTTGGGTTTTGCTGCTATGGATCTGGCGGCGAGGAAGAGGATGGTGGCTTGTCAGGGGTTTGTGGATTGTTGTCGGCTTGCGCTGCAGAAGGAGAAGGGGAAGAGGGTTGGGGCGGAGGGGTGGAGGGGGTGGTGTGGGAGGCAGGGGTGGGGTGGGGGGAGTGAGTGAAGGAGTGCATTGCTGCGATGCAGCTACAGTACACTTTGAGCCACGTGCACGCACTTGCTGCGGGTGTATGTTGTCTAGTGCCACAGTCACTGTCGTGAACTGGAGCACACGGGCACACGGGCGCACGTGCTAACGTGCTACTTTGCCACCGCAGGAACCCTTTGCTCACAAAGCGAAACGCTGCCGACTTTCCATCACATCAGCCACCGACTCGCGACCGGTTCGCGCTCTTGGAACACCCGAGTATCACTCCGCCACTATGGCGCACACGCACGTCAACTGCACAGACGTGAGCACCTACGTTATGGACACCCCAAAACGCCCCGAGGACATGCGCGACTTGATCCTAGACACCCAGCGACCCCTCGACATCTTCCAAAAGAACGTAGAAGCCCTCCGCAGAAGCGTCGAATGCATCAGCGACATCCACGCCGTGCTCACAAAAATCTTCCTCGAGAACGACTGGGACGTCTCCCGGCTCTACCAATCCCACAGACTCGATCTCCACCGCGGCTTCCCGGGCTGGTTCGTCGACCACAAAATTGGAAGGTGCTACTACCAAGCGCGGACCGACCGTCACTTCAGACCACGCGGGAATGTTGTGACGAGCGATGAGAGCGTTTATGCGGATTTGGAGAAGTGTGATCGTGTTGCTTACAAAAGCATGTTTGAGATGGGGCTCATGGCTGGGATTTTGACTTCATTTGTTGTTTTGGTGGCTGTTGGGGTTGCGACTCGTCGTTCGGATGCGCGGAGGATGTACATCGCGTTCTTGATCAGCTTGGCGTTGTTTAGCATCCTTTACACTCAAGAGTGAGTGGAGGGAAAGCTCAGCGCAATCATTCTGCAGGTACGTCAAGGGTGAATCGAAGAGGCACTGCATTAATGGTCACTGACTTTCCAGTAGAAGCTGCATACTCTCCAAATGAAAGTTGTATTAAGATCGCACTGAAGAATGATTCATGAGCAACTGAATGCGCTGGCTGTCATGTGAAACGACGTCAACGCAGAAACGCGGTGGGAGTGAGTCTACGCTGCAAACAATACTCCTGCAGGGAGTTCTGCATGTGATTGTTCCCCTAGCACGTGTCAATCATACATTATTCACACCCTCACTTGCAACTCCAAACGCACATTCACGTGAAAATTGTGAACAGATCCAGCATACGTTAGCTCAACCGGAAGCATGTGACACTCAACTTCGAGTGCAACTGGCTTGTGATCCGGCCAATACCCTCTCTGCACGCGGCTACAAGTACTTGGCCGCTGCCGGCAGTTCTGGACTTTGTTTGATTCACCAACTATACACCAAAACATTCCAACCCAGGCACAACAACTAAGTACCTCTCTGATACCATGGCGCCTATTCACTACAACTCCGAGGACTTGCACAACAAGGTTTCGGCCATGCTAGCCGATGTCGAGGCCTTGTTCGAAGAGATGGCTGCCCACACCGAACAGATGCGCCAAAACCTCCACGACAGCCAAGTGCATCTGGCCACCATCTCCAAGGAGCTTGTCGAAAAGCTCCAGCACGACCGCGCTGTAGCACTTGAAGGATCCGAGCATCAACTCCAGAAAGTCATGCAGGACCATCTTGGCCATCTCTCCGAGAGCGCCGTCGAGGAGCTCTTCGCCCCAAAGAAGGTCTCTGGCAAGTTGGCGGTCAGCGAAGGCCAGGTGGACGAGGAAATCCGTGCCAAGTTCGTTGAGATACTTGAGGAGTGGAGTGCGGAAGCCCAGGCATTCGAAAGCTTGTTCCAGCAGAGAGACTACACCACTTTCCTTCACGGCGTGAACGACACCAACAACTTCGCCAACGTCAATGCCAACGGCAACACCGCTCCCGACAGCGACTGGCGCATGCCCTTCCCCATCCCTGCTGGCAGCAATGCTCACGGCGTGAACTACACCAAACCATTCTCCCTTGCCGACGACACCAACACTCACAAGAAGGTGATCGAATGTCGCTCCCGCGCAGTGGCAGCTTGCTTTCGCCAAACCGACTGTTTCTTCGGCGATGGCCCCGGAAGCTTGGCCGGCGAGCTCACGAAGTGCGACACCCTCGCCGATGTCAGCACCTCCAAGACCGCCTTCCTTGCTGGTACCCTCGCTGTTCTCGTCGTCATTGCGTTCTTGCTTTGTTCGGCTTTCCGCCTTGCCAGCGAGCGCCAGGTCCGCGCCTTCGGCCTTGGTGGGGTGGCAGTCTGCCTTGTCGTTCGCTTTGGCGGCATGTGAGGTCAGTTAAAGGCTGCATTTGGCATGAGCGAATCGACTAAGGTCCTATGGAGAGAAGATCGATTGATGAATGGCCGCGAGGCGGAGAAACTCGGTCACTTGAGTCTACAGAGGAGAAATGGCTTGGGAGACGGGCCACAGATACTTGGCCTGTCGGCAGCATCGAAGGATGAGATCAAGGGTGGCCAAACAGTACCTAAGGACCTTTGCTGCGGAGTCTAGCTCATCACAATGAAACACAACGGTTACCAATGCGTATCAGTGAAGTTCCTCCCAATTCCTTGTTAGTGCCCTGTTGATGCTTCTTTGGTCTCACTGAATTTTGGCCATTTCCTTTGCTCCCTGTTCCCACTGCATTCTTTCAGAACGAACACTACAGATCTTTACAGGCTTCACGCAGACGTCCAGCAGGAGTGAAGTCCTGCGTTGCCTGGTCGACTTGCTGAACTGACGCAAGAATTCATGTAATGATCGAACAGTCACTTGTTGGGTTCAGGCAGTTTCTTGGACGCGACTACTTAGCAAACCACAAAATCCCCCTATTCCACAGCAGTAATTGCACACCGCGAAAGACCGCAACCTGCAACTACGAAAGACATCGATCCGCAGATCACGAGATACAGCAAACTGCAAAGCACGACAAAGCCTACAGCACGATGTCGACCCATGGCAACGACAACGACATGCGCTTCTACTTCGTAGGTGAAGAGTACTTCGAGCTACTGTGCGACATGACGAATCTGTACGACCTGATCACAACTGCTGGGACGGTTCAGCACGACGCAGGCGAGCAGGAAGATCTGGACGCCATCTTCGTCCATCTCGGATCCCGCATCGAAGAAGATCTAGCAGCAATTCGCCCCAAGCTCGACCAGCATTTCCGGCAACTTTCTCGCTCTACCCGCTGGGCCTCGACCCTGTACACGCACGTCGACAACCACGACCCTCTCGAACGCGGCGCAGACGGGCATGTCATCCACGACCTCGATCTCATCAAACAGTCTCGCAAGCACAAGATCAAGCGAAGCCCGGACGCCCAGTACGCTCTTCGCGTCGGATACCTCCACGGCCTGCTCTATGCTTGTGCGCCTTGGATCGTCGCGAGTCTGGTGGCTCCTTATTGTGGCGTCTGGGAGTCTTGGGTAAAATGGACGGTCATCGTGCTCGGGCTTACATACCTACTGTTGCCCAAGTACATCGATCGCTATCCTTCCATGGATGCATCAAAAGAGATTGAGATGGTGAGTCGCCGTATCAAACGAGTCGGGGAAGATAACGCCGGAAAGAGAATTCACTGACAAGATCTACAGAAGTGGTCCGATTTGCTCGACTAGACGATTGTCAGGACGACTCTGCCTCGACTTACGAACGGCGGTGGCATAACTTTCGGAGATGGATGAAGGATCATGTTGGAATTGGGAAAACGTTGTCAGTGAGTGCGACCACTCATGTGGCCGCTCTGTCGCACGACCGGTTGGATCGATCACGGGTGATCGAAGAGAAACACTGTGCTCAAGGCTTGCCTGATTGACGAATGAATGCTTCTCGCTGCTCGGCTATACGTTACGTACAAATGCATGCAAAGATTACATTTCCCTGTGCCCAACTCCAATCAAGACGAGGTACCGTACCTGTGCACGAGGCGTGACAAACGAGGTGCATAGGGTTGAGCCAGCTGGTGCCATGATTTATCAGTAAATGTATATATCTTCGTACAGAAAGTATCGGATCTGCTATCTGTATGTACATATCCGGAATGGAACGAATGCCAACATCGATAGTTGGTACTATTTGACGTTTTAGCGAAGTGTAGAAGAGTGTTGCCACCAAACTCCGTCTACCAGAGCCTTGGAGGACAGACACAACGATCGGCTTCCGCCTATCAATCAATGAGAGAACCTGAAGTCCAGCCTCTTGTTACCCTCATCCTTCGTATTCTTCAAATACTCATGCTTCTCATCCTGGCTCATCGCACTCCACTTCTTCTCCCTCGTGCTGTTGCGCCAAGTGTAGTACAACCTAGCGAAGATGAACAAACAAAGCGCAAGCACATTGATGCCAATCAGTGTGCTGTTTCCACGGAAGTACTTCGGCTTGTCGTCCTCGCGGTAGATGTTGGCCGAGATGACTCCACCCATCTGCACCATCATGTTGTAGCAGGCTGCGGAGATGGAGCGTGTGCGGACGCCACCAGAGTTGCGCGAGGTGAGGCCGACGAGAATGGCGTGGCAGTAGGGGTAGCTTAGCAGGACAGTCAGGAGAGCGTATGTGTGCCATGCTTCGACCGAGGCGCCCTTCCAGGCACGCAGGGCAATTATGCAAGGTAGCGTCCTGCTGTGATGTTAGCTGGCGGAGCCTCTTGGAATGATGATTGGATGAACTTACCAGAGGGATTGGATCGCGGCAATGTACAATCGCTGGCCGGTGCGCTCACTCATCCATGTCAGAAGAAGCAGGTTGAGAATGGCGACGCATTGCGAAGGAATGACTAGCAGGTTTGTTTGGAACTAAGAGGCGACTGTCAGCTGAGAATTACTCTCCGAGGATCTCAAAAGGTTTACGCACTGTTGTGAAGCCTAATGACCGTAGCGACAGCGTGAGGTAAGTTGAGGGAGTCGCTTGTGGGATGAAGCAAATCAGGCCGAGCGCATAGATCTAGAGGTAGTTAGCATTTGTATCCGACGAGCTGATGCGGTATAGCTTACCGGCCACATATCATAGTCAGCAAGTGATCTGAACAGCGACTTTGGTGTGATGCCCTCTCGATTGTGCATGTCGCCCTTGTTAGGGTCGTCTCTGAGGACACGGTTGACAACAATGCCGACCTCCCGATCGCTGAACCAGCCATTGGGACGGAACCATGTCTTGGTAGCCACAGCAGATGAAGGCATGAGGAAGATGGCAGAGATGCCAACCGCCAGAGTAATAAGACCTTCGATGAGGAAGAGCCTGTATCACGTTAGTGTCTTAAATCGAAGATCTCGGGAAGAAGTCAAGGGGAGGTATACCATCTCCAGCCTGCAATGCCATGCACACCTCTCATGTGGAGAAGTCCAAATGCTAGGATCGAAGTGATGATCTGCGTGCCGTCCAGAGCGGTCCAGAAGAAGGAAAGTCGGATCGGTAGCTCTTTGCTGGTGTAGAAGTACGATAGCCACAAGACGAGATCAGGAATGAATCCACCCTCAAGCATGCCGATGAGAGCTCTACAGGCGTAGAAAGATCCCCTGCCGGACAGTGCGGCTTGTGAGGCCGCGACGATTGACCAGGCAATCATTTGCATGGGGATCCACCTGTCTGGACCAAGCTTCTTGGAGATCAACTGCGACGGAATTTCTGCTAATAGGAACGAAACCTTAAATATAGTGTTGCCTGTGTTGTAGTCGTTCGTCGTCAAGTTGAGGTCGTTCAATAAATTGTCCGACACTGCCTGAGCCAGGTTTCCGCGATCGACCTGAAGAGCGAAGAAGGCGAAGCATGCGAATGCACACACTCTGAAGTCAAGCTTTCTGACTATCCTCTTTTCCTCAGCGGGCGTCCATTCCAGTTCCGGGTCGAATGCACCACGGCATTCGTACTGAGAGTTCTCATAGACCTCCCTGTAGAACTCCGCGACCTTGGGATCGGAGAAGGGATTCTTCTCATCCAGACTGTGTTCAGACGGCGTCGATCCATAGGAGTGCGAGGACTTCAATGCCTCGGCGATGCCCTCTTCCTTGGGATGGACAGCGGTGACGTTCGGTTCCAATGCCTGGGCGACTGTGGTAGTAGTTACGGCCTTGTCCGCGGAGAAGACTTTGGAAAACGCCATAACGTCGTACTGGGCGTGCTTGGTCGTGGACTCGGCGATCGTCGAAGAGTGCTTGTAAACGTGGTATTCATAACTTTCTTGAACCTCGCATGGCTCCGCGTGGCGATGGTGCCATGTGGGCTAGTCCCAGAGGCGCTCGCACTAAGAGATAAGGATACATGATTCTCTCGCGTGCTGGCAAGGTGTAGACCAAGAAGCGCACGCCATTTCGCGTGCGTGGGTTGTTTCGCGAAGCCTGGCGCATGTCTGGATCGAGCTGACACGGCTCGCATGGTGAGGAGTTCCTAGCACGTCAGAAATGATACCAATTGCAGAAGCTCCAAGACCAAGTAAACCCTATTTTACCAGCGATAGCGGCCGCCGGCAACCTCTCTCGCCTCTCAAATTGCGGATATATGGCCTTGTGTGATTCTCAAGGCGGATGGCGAATTCTAGCGAGCCCTCTGGGACCGGGAGCTGTGAGGTCAGTCGACTTGCTGAGCAAGCACGTAATTGAGAGCTTCCCACTCGTCAACATGGAAACAAAAGATGAACATATAAGAAAAGCAGCATCGGCTACTTTACTTCTTCTGGTTCATAGCACAACAAACACGATCAATTTGTCTTTTCACCCCAGAGACAATCATCTGTCCGATTTGATCGTCGCTCACTGCCTTGCATCTTTAAAAATCTCCTCGGCTACTCCGATATATTAAGGCCCGCAATGGCGACCACTACAATCCAGACCTCGGAAACAACTGCCGAGACCCCGAAGAGCACTCCTGCAAGCAGTCCTGCCCCATCTCACAAGGAGCCGCTCCAGCTCCAGGGCACACTTGACCAGTACGACTCGTTTGATGTTACTCCAATCATCGGGCGAGAGTTCCCGACTGCCAACCTCAAAGAGTGGCTCGAGGCTCCCAACTCCGACGAGCTCCTAAAAGAGCTTGCCATTACCAGTCAGTTCTTGCGCTTCTCACAACGTGTCCCGACTTACCCCATCGCTGAGACTCTCGTCACGGGTCATTCGCGCCTCAGACGAGGCTCTTGCTGATGGCGGAACGCAAACAGGGACTGACATCGCGCAGTCTCTCAGCGCGGAGTTGTCTTCTTCCGCAAACAAGACGGCCTCGACAATGATCTGCAGAAGAAGCTTGCTCAACGCTTGGGCGAGCTCTCGGGCAAGCCTGCCACTTCGAAGCTCCACATTCACCCTGTCTCCAACAGCGGTCGAACGCTTGGCGGCAAAGACGATGAAATCTCTGTTATCAGCTCTGAGCAGGCTAAGAAGCTGTATGCCGAGCGCTTCGGCAGTGAGAAAAGGCAGAGCAACAAGGATGGATGGCACAGCGACATTACCTTTGAGCCTGTACCGAGTGACTATGCCATCTTGAGGCTCACCGAGCTCCCCAAGACCGGCGGAGACACTCTGTGGGCGTCTGGCTATGAGGTCTACGACCGTCTGTCACCAGCGTACCAGAAGTTCCTGGAAGGACTGACTGCCACCTACGCACAGCCCATCTTCAACGACAGCGCTGAGAGAAACGGGTTCCAACTGTACAGCGCCGAGCGCGGCGCTCCGGAGAATGTCGGGACAGACCTCAAGGCTGTCCATCCTGTCATCAGGACCAACCCTGTCACGGGCTGGAAGAGTGTGTACGCTGTTGGACACCACGCGAAGCGCATCAACGAGGTGACCAAAGATGAGAGCGACCACCTTCTCAACTGGTTCACACAGCTCATTGTCGAAAGTGAGTACCTGTATCAGGTGTTCTGCCATTGCACGGGCGCTGACCAATGTTTAGACCACGACTTGCAGGTTCGCAACAGGTGGGCAAACCCCAATGATCTGGCGATCTGGGATAACCGCTCAGTCTACCACACCGCGACCTACGATTATGATGGACCGCGTACTGGACAGAGAGCCGTCAGCTTGGGCGAGAGGCCGTACCTCGACCCGCAGAGTGTGTCCAGGAGGGAGGCACTTGCACAGCAGACTCCTGCAACATCCTAGGAGGACAAGCTGCACGAAATTAATGGCTTAGCTGTAACGACCATAGCAATAATTGATGAGAATGACCCTCAGGAGAGGCTGTGTCCGGTGGATTTTGTAGTCGGAGATGTCGTGGGTGAAGGTTCACGAATTCGTCAGCTGCAAGTTGAAAGACGTGATTGCCTTTTCACCCCACTCAATCCGCAAACGTGATCTCTCCCACGCTCTCAACAACCAACCAAACCTCATCTAGATTGGCTCCTCGTTCTTCAGACATGTGACGTGCGGAGACATGCCGACTCCAGCAGTTTGTATAGATAACTTTGCATAATCGGTGGGAGCGTCAATTTGGACGCCTCTCGAGCTGCGGCCACGCTTCAGCATGTGCATACAGACATCTTATCGGCCCAGTCGCCAGAGAGTTGCCGAGCACGACATCCAAGGTTACCTTACAGCGCTGCACCCGGCATCCTCTGCCGACTCATATGGGGAGTCATGGCTAAACCAGGTGGAGCGTCCAATAAGCAGGCCTCACCACGGGCCAGGCTCACCAGTCCAATGCACTCATAGGGCCGAACGGTAAAATATTTTCTCGTGCCTTTGGTACTTATCCGCCGTCGTTTGGAAGACGTTTTCCTATCGTCACATACTACTTTTAACTTTGCTGTACGAGTCGGGGCCATGGCTCCTCACTATGATGCTGACAACGAGCGTGCTCACGCGCATGACCAGCAGCAGACTATACCGACTGAGCACGACAGACTTCTAGGCGACCAGGGTCACGATTCACTTTACCGAACTCTTAGCGTACGTTTCGTGCCCAATGGTCCCATTCCAAACGCCACGTGGATGCCATAGTTGATGATGAAATGATCAGCCTGGGTGACATAAACACGCGAGTACTCATGCTGACTTATCGCAGCGCCGCAGCGAGGCTGAATTCCTCCCGCAAGATGACAGCGACGCTAAGATCTCGAGACGAGAGTCCGTGAGCGGCCGCAAAAGAAGTCCTTGGGCGACACTGTCAGTCCTGCTACTAGGCTGCTTTATCGCCAACGCAGACTCAAGTCTTGTGCTCGCAACTTACGGCAAAGTCGCATCTGAATTCCACGATCTCGACTCAGGATCATGGCTGTTGTCTTCTTACATTCTGGCTATGAGCGCTGTCCAGCCCTTATACGGCAAGCTGAGTGACATCTACGGTCGCAAGCCTGTGCTGCTTGTTGCCTATGCCATGTTCGCCATCGGTAACCTGGGAGCTGGGCTGGGCAGGTCTTTGGGTGAGGTGATAGCATGGCGCGCCGTGCAAGGAATTGGTGGAGCGGGAATGGGGTCACTTGTGGCCATTATTATCGTTGATTTGGTGCCGATGCACGACGTGGCTAGCACCAGAAGCTATGTAAATATCATGCAGACTTCTGGTAGGACTTGTGGAGGTGTAATCGGTGGTTGGCTCACTCAAACTTTGGGCTGGCGATGGTGAGTTTGGCCATGGTTCGTGATTTGACAGAGCATACGCTGATTGGATCTTCCAGGGCGTTCTTAGTACAGGTTCCACCGACTCTCGCTGCCCTCACAATGGTACGTGAACGAAGGGTACAACCCAATCTCGCAGTTTGGGTGCAGACTCCATACTGGCTTCTCAGCGGCAGGACCAGCAGTATGGACTTTGAAGCTAGACCGCGAGCCCACGCACATGATGTCTGATGTCTGAGACACTATACTAACTTGAACCCTTCGCTCTACAGGTGGCAATAGCCCTCAAGCTTCCCGCAGGCAAGGCAACCGGCGATAAGACTCAAACCAACTGGGACAGAGTCAAGCGCATCGATTTCACCGGCGCACTGTTCTTGGGAGCTACTATCCTCTCGCTTTGTCTGATCCTAGATCTTGGTGGCATTCGCATACCGTGGACTTCTTCCTGGATGTACGTGCTCATCGGTACCACCATTGTCTGTGGAATCACCTTCATCATCTCCGCCAAATACGCCGCGGAACCAATCTTCCCTCTGGAGCTCGCAACGCATTTCGTCGTTGTTACCAACTACCTCGTCATCTTCTTGCAGACCACTGCACAGAGCGCTCTCATGATCTCTGTGCCGATCTACTTCCAGGTCACTGCTGCAGCTACAACGTCAGAAGCAGGCGCACACCTCATCCCCGCTTTCGCAGGCAACACGCTCGGTGGTCTCCTTGCTGGATATTGGATCAAACGAACCGGTTTCTACAAGCCACTTACCGTGCTCTCGCCGATCATGGGAGTGATCTGTACGCTGAACCTCTTGCTTCTCTGGGACGGTCACACGAGTCCGTGGCTATCGCTGCTGATATTCCCTGGTGGCCTCGCGATGGGTTTCCTCTCCAGCTCGGCTTTCGTCGGCCTTGCAGCTGGTGTTTCAGAAGAGGGCATTGCTGTCACCACGTCAGGAATGTTTCTCGCTTTCAACATCGGCGGTATCGCAGGTGTGAGTGGCGGTAGTGCTGTGCTCCAGAACGTTCTCAGAAGCAGCCTTGGACGTGCGTTGGACGGCGTTGATGGTGGCGAGGAGGTACGAATCCTTAATCTACTCGAAGCATACGATGGTACTGACATAGACCACAGATCATGAGGAAAGCCCTTGCGGATATTGGGTATGTTCAGACGGCCGGCAAAGCAGTAAGAGACTTGGTGATACCAGCCTATGTGGAATCTTTCCACTCTGTCAACAGTAAGTCATATTCCACCTGGCGCAAAGTTTCAAGCTGACAGATGTATAGTATTTAGCATCTCGTGCTCGCTACTTGCGGTGTGCGCTGCGGTGATCACTAGAGGAGGCAGGATCGAGCGGACGAAAGAATGAGACGTTAATTGATGGGATCGTTCTCGTTGCGTAGCGTCGCAAATGGGACAAGCTACTTGTTTTAAATCGGTCATGTAGCGTGGCCTGCCTGTGTTTCCAATGACTGTACAGAACAGCTTGGTTCGGCTTGCAGGTAAACTCATAAAAGCATAATGTTTTGAGCCAGGAGCTCATTTTGCGTATGTTCTTGCAGATTTGTGGTTCTAAATGGACTTCCATACCGGATGCTCAGAGCGATGCTAAAAATAGAGGTCTTGTACCACATAGTTCCTCAGATTTGTACCGACCCTATTGAAAACGTGTCTGTGGGAACTGACAGTCGATATTTGCATAATGTGACGAATAGTCATACGAAAATGAGAAGCGACAGAATCCTCGATATAAGGTAGGCAGCAATGACGCATCTGCGTCCAACGGCGGCCTCTGCGCCCCCCCGTTCCAAACTTTAATCTCCGAGCTCCAGATTAGAGCATCCTTCTCAGGTCCATTTCCACTTCCACTTTAACCTGACCTTTCTTCAGATACAACTTTCACTTTCGACCCGCATGAAGGCCTGGATGTGAACTGACAGACTCTTCGTGAGTCCAGGCATGGGTCTGGCATTCGATCTGTCCGGCTTCGACGTTCAGAGGTCGACACCCACACCCCACCGCAACTATGCTTACACATATTCATCCCCCGTCACTCACGTTTATATCTGGCGACCCAGCTACTGAGTCCATCATCTTTGGACTATGCTGGCAGGGATCTCACTGATCGTTACGTGGGCTTTTTGGCACACGCTCTTCACATCACCAAGACTCGACGTTTCGGAATCACACAACCGATCTATTGTACAAGTACTGGACCGCCGAACTTCTGGACTCCACTGGCTCGTTGCAGCGTCATGAATCGGGTGTGAACGAGTGCAGAAGAGTTCACCAGCCACTGGCCTAAACACCATTGTATTGAGTCCCGGACCAACTTTGACACCGATACCGTTACCGACACGGACGCCAACACTCGGAAGGATTTCGTTGTGACAAGAGCCAACCTAGTTGTGAGCAGAACCGCTCAACTCACACCTTAGATTCTCTGGTGAGCGATTGCGCCGCTTGTGGTCGATCAGAGCTTTGCGAGCGGACCGGTGTATACTCTGACTCCATCGACCAGGCCTAATAGTCTTCTGATCCACATATACCGTGCAGCACTATCTAGGCGAATATCGACTGGATAATAGCATGGCGACCTTGGCTCATCCTCGTCCGGCTCCATGCGCTTCTCGTCTGGGCTCGAGGGCTTCGAGATCTTCAATCGCATCGTTCTCTTGAATGGATTGCGCGAAATCTCCTTCTTTTCGGCCGATGTGACCAGTCCTTCAAAGATGTCAGTGTGTTTTTCAAGTCTGGAGTCTGGAATACAGCGAGACCTGCCGTCTTGGAACCATTCTAATTTCTCGTTGTGCTCGAGTGTCAATTTCTGGTCAGCAAGAGAGAGAACGACGAAGACTCTATCTTTACTCCGCGTGGAACTCTTGGACGAGTCGGTGGGTGTATGTTGCATCATTGTTCTGTGTGTGCTAATCTGTGTTGAAATTGCCTGTGACAGATCGATGGGCAACCGGAGGGCACGCACGCCAGATAACAGCAGCGGAGCAAGGCTGCAAACGCCCGATTCGGGTGACTGACCAAGGCAACACCCCTCTTTCAAATCCAGCTCGGCTGAGCAACCCGCATGCCTTCTACCGCAGCCACATCACATGCGGGTGTGCATGCATAGCCCAATCAGAAGTTGTGCGCTACGCATGCTGGATTCTGATGCTACACCACCGCAAGCTGAGCAGGCTGTGTGACGAAGTGATGCCGAGGCCGCGCCTTCGTACTGATACATGCGTAAGAAGCGAAAGTGCATGGTATTCGCCCGTGGTAGCGATTACCACTACTATCAAGCCACGGAAAAACAATATGTTGTCACGCAGCTTCGTGTCTAATTCTGCTTTGTCGGGAAACTCGGACGCCGTCTCCCGGCAACGCGGAAGCGACAGGATTGTGTGCGCGTCTATGAATCCGACGTAATGCTCACATCAGTCTTATGATCTTAAAGCCTTCTTCAGGATGACATTACGAATAACAAGATGTGCAGGGAAGGCCGCCTCATGAGAGGGTGATTCTTGAAACACAACATACGGTGATTGCAGACGACTGGATCGGGCAACGCGGGACGAAAAAGCACATTCGTGCAGCGAGGTGCCGCCGAGGCGCCTCCCAATAGATGGGAGGAGCCGTGAAGAGGCATGGCAACATGCGACACGGGATGGCGATACCCTGAAGCGTACAGTTCCATGTATGACAAAACGGGGTGGCCGAGCATGACTTTAAGCCTCAGCCTGATGATACTAATCGCGGTACGAAAAGCTGTCCGAAACAGATTGCTGCAATCCAGTGTCTCGACCATTCAGCAAGGAGTGCGGCAGCCGAACAAGGCGGTCACTCGTCTACGCACTGTTATCGCACGCCAAGAATAGCTCTCGCATGACTGTCCATTCCCAGAATACAGCCTGGCTACAATACAGAATGATGAACCTCAGCCTGATCGTCCAATATGCAGCTCATTGGCGCTGAAGGCGGCCGATGCACGCGCTTCAACGGCCAATGTAGTCGCGCAGTTATAATCTCTGGTGGACCCAGTCGAAAGGAATCGCTGGAAGTCCCGTGTTTTGTCCTCGAAAGCTAAAACTCAGACTCATTCCATTGTTCGCAAATCAGCGTTGGAGATAGATCATGTCAAACGCTCCACTGCCTTCCCGTGATAGTCCACGTGGCGACTCAGGCCGCCCAAACGTGCAGGGCGACGAATCGTACCCGAATCGACTTCCGTTCGCCAACTCCGACGATGCACCGCAAAGTCCTTGGTCGAAGAAACTTGTACTGTCTTTAGGTACTGTCATCCTGCCATTCAATGATTCGCGGTTCGCGAGTCGTCATTCGTTGTGCGGAGCTGACGAAAACCAGACGGCGGTGGAGTCCGCGGCTACAGTTCTCTACTCATTCTCAGAAGGTTGTTGTGCATCATCGCAGACTTGGAGAGCGGTAACAGGAACGAGCTACTTGGAGCTGACGGGATTCACGACTGGATTCCGGTATGTTAGTGCCAGCAAGCGCTGAAGCTGGTGGCAAAACTCCTCTGTTTGAGCATTGCATAGAGATACTGACAGCGGTCCAGAATCATAGTAGTGCTGAATACCCATGGCGAAACGCGCGCACAGAAGCGAACATCGTTGCGAGCGGACAAGGTTCTGAAGACCTCTGTCGTTCCGATGCACCCCATGGAGTCGAGCCCGACTTGAGCGCAGTCTCATCACAAGAGGGATGCTCCAGGGACGTTGAAGCTACGCGTGGTCTTGGGCCGGCTCTGAGCCCACCCAGTCACAGGTCTGGAACAGGCAGCCAATCAACCAACAATTCGCCAAACAATACACCTGCACAACAAGAAGACTCTTGGGGGACTGATACCCTTGTGAGGTTTCGAGTACATCATTACTTCGATTACGTTGTAGGGACCAGCACAGGAGGGTACGTACTAGAAATCCAGATCCCATTCTCGAATAAGGCTGACAACACTAGTCTGAGTACACTCATGTTGTCAAGATTGGGCATGGATATCGACGATGCTCTGCGGCAGTACGCTACTGTGGGCAACGGTGTGTTTGCACACCGTCGACGTCAGTTACAACGTTGGGGCGGTATCATGAGGCCCAAGTATGCGTCTGCCAACATGAACAGGGCTCTGCAGACAGTCGTCGAATATGGCTCAAAGAAAGAGACCATCCGGCGGAGCCTTCCAAACGACGAGATCAGACTTCTCAATCCCAGCGAGCAAAATTCATGTCGCACGTAAGTTGAGAAAAAGCTAGGTCCCATCTTAGTCTGACGTGAGACACTAACACATTCACAGTGCTGTCATCGCTTTTGGAGGTCCAAGTAATACGTTGGATAACACATACGTGTTCCGGAGTTACGACCGCCCGGACTTCAAAACGGACAAGAAGAAATGGCTCTTCAACACCGGCGACGCGTCCATTGCAAAGGTCTGGGAAGTGGCACGAGCGACTTCTGCAGCTCCTCTCTACTTCTCAAAACACACCATCGACAACGGCACCCCGGGCACTTACATCGATGGCGGCATGGGCTGCAACAACCCTGCGGAATTGATGTCACAAGAAGTCCATGCTCTACACGGACGGGTACCCGAATTGATCCTCTCCATCGGCACTGGTACCAAGCCTCCTGCGCAGCATGATTCATCCCAGCAAGCCAATGCGAGGCAACACAAAGTCCTCAACAATGCCCGCAGCGTATTCGGTGTGCTCAAGAGACTCCCTGACATCGTTACAGAGTCTGAAGAATGCCATATTCGCCTGCAAGATAAGAATAGCGGTCTCAGGCAAGCGCGTTCTCACAATTCATCAGGTCCGAGCAAGTACCCGATTTACTCTCGGTTCAATGTCCCCGGTCTCGGCACAATCAAATTAGATGCATGGGAATCCACTGACGGCAGCGAAACACCCGATGGCGGGAAGACCTTGCAAGAGCTTGAAGCCAAAACGAGGACCTATCTCAACACCAAGGCAGTGAGGATGAGTATGGAAGCTTGTGCTAAGGAACTCGTTCTGATGCGCAGAGAGCGAGCCAAGACTGAGCGCTGGGAACAGTTCGCAACCCACACAACTTACCGCTGCCCGCTGAAGGAAGAACATGAGTGCGCAGACAAGGTTTTCTCCAACCGCGAGCAGCTCAGGTCACATGCAGCGGAGCGTCACGAATTTGTCCCATGGATCTCGATACAGGAAAGGCGTTCCTCCATCACGAACGAATGTCCAGAGGACAGCAATATTTGCATCATGGACCAATGTGCAGAAGCTCCCCAACTCTTCAGAGGCTCAGACCCCGTGGAACAAATGCTCCAGCATCTTCGAGGACCAGCGCACAACATAAAGAATCCCCAACCAAAATGGAAACCAGGTCTTGAAGAATATCTGGACCGAGGACGCACGACACTGGATGCAGCATTCCAGGAAGTGTCGCCCGTAGTGTCCAGAGAACATCCGGATCCTGCCCAGCAGGCCCCCGAAGGCCAGAATGCCGGAGCCAATCGAACGCGTTGGGGAACCATGTTTCGATTGGGCCGCCGCAAGGTTAGCAGCAGGGTCGATTTGCAAATGACCGAGCAATATGCTAGCAACGTCGCAGAGTCGTCTCGCGAGCGCAATGGTGGCAGAGAGCAGCCTGGCAGACGAGAAGGCGATGCTACTAGGCAGACCGGTAACAATGCGACAGACTCTGTGCGCCAACAAGGCGTATGTCTGCCAGTTGAGCAGATGACTGGCGCCGAGCCTTCCAGTAGCCCGAGTGGTGAGGCTCAAGGGCGCAGAGATGGCAATGCGTCGGCCTCTCAGCAACAGCAACCACAACATCAACAGCCACAGGCCCCGATTCCCTGCGACGAGCATAGTGCCAGGGCCGAGCCCCTCAACCGGCAAAACGACCATGCTGCGGACCACCACAACTGCAACACGACAGGCCTCCAGCAAAATCAGGCCCGAAGATTGTCAGTGCAGCAGACTGCCGGTGCTGAGCAATTCTCCGAGTACATTGGCATCGCTGAATCGCACCTTGACCACGAACAAATTGACAGCAGCAGGCCGCTCGTCCCTGACAGCCTATTCCCTTCTATCGACCATGCTACCAAGCATATAACCCACCGTAGAGTGCAAAGTATATGATGCTATCCAGAGGGGAGGACTTTTGTGTGATGGTGGCGTTGGGGGACACGTTGAAATGTGATCAGTCTGCATATCGTACATATTCGTGAATGGCGATCGCCATAACTCCCTGTCATCGTGCTTCGACAATCGATCAGCGTCCAGATGAATCACACATATTGAATCAATCCACATCAAAGGCGTGGTCTAGATATCAAAACGAGAACATGAAAGTCTACACAGTCCTTACGCTCAAGTTTATGTACGGGCTCTCAATGGTAACGGCAAGATCATCATGATAATTTTCCAAGGCAGATGATACTAGCGATCTAGATTCTGAGAAATAGAGACAACGCGAGCAGTATCTCAACGGCTAGTACATTCCTGAGGTTGCTCGAAGCCTATAATGATAGCATAGAAGGATGTCGATTTCGTGCTAGTGCTTAAGTCGTACACAAACTTGAGCGTAAGTGCTATACACCCATCGGCCTACTATCTCCCGATAGCTCGCGATACCCGATATCGGCAACCTAAAGCGGCAGGTGGAATCGATATCTCTCAGACAGTGTGGAGAAGGCGGCGATGATGCACAGTTCATGACAGCCCCTCACCTTCGCGGCTCTTGTCGACCATTACAAGCCTAGGTATCTCTGGCCTGTACGTAACAATCATTTTGAGCTCCTGGTAAAGATATCGAGAGCCAGGTAGGTCCCTCATACCCGCAATACCCGCACGCACTCATACGTGCTCGCCGACATCATTGTCCATCTTACTTTGCCTTGCCATACTATCTGCTCTGGCAATAGCCGGTGGCCTATTGATAAGTCGTTTTTGTAGATACCTATATACACCAGAAAGCCCCCATAATCCTCTTTCCGAGCTCTCAATATCTCCCTGTATCAAACACAACACACCAACAAATCTGCCACCGCGCAGCACCAACAAATAACCACAATGCCTCTCCACTCCACCTCCATCTTCCCCTCCGCCGACCAGAAATACTCCTACTTCCCCTCACGGCGCTCCACCGTCCACTCCGCCAAAGGCATCGTCTCCTCCACCCAGCCTCTCGCCAATGCCTGCGGCCTCGAGATCCTGCGCAAAGGCGGCAACTGCGCAGATGCCGCCGTCGCCATCGCGGCCGGCCTGAACATCACCGAGCCCGGCAACACTGGCATCGGCGGTGACATGTTCTGCTTGTTCTACGACGCCAAGACGAAGAAGGTCAGCTCGCTCAATGGCTCTGGAAGGGCTGGCGCGAAGTGCACGTTGGAGACTGTGAGGAAGAGCTTGGGAATCAAAGATGGCGCGCATGGGAGTATTCCTATGAGCAGTGTGCAGGCTGTCACTGTCCCTGGCGCTGCGGCGGGATGGGCGGATACGGTTGCGAGGTTTGGTAGCGGGAAGGTCACGCTTGAGGAAGTGCTGGAGCCAGCGGCGAAGCTGGGCGAGGAGGGATTCCCTGTCAGTGAGATCTCGGCTGGTCTTTGGGCGGGCTCTGAGGGTTTGATCCGTCGTGCTTCGCCCAATTTTGCCGAGATTCTCAAGAAGGACCCGTCAGCGCAAGATGGTTGCAGGCCGCCTAAGGCTGGAGAGTTGATGAAGAACCCGACTTTGGCGAACACTTTCCGCACGCTTGGCAAGCATGGCAAGGAGGGCTTCTACACTGGCCGTATTGCGGAGGAGCTGGTCAAGGTTGTGAATGACTTGGGTGGACACTTGACGCTGGAAGACTTGAAGCAGCATGCAGATCTTGGAAGCGAAGATACTGAGCCCATTAGCTTGAAGTTCCGCGGACAGAATGCAAACAAGCTCCATGGCGAGCACATGCACGACAAGTCTTCCGAAGGTGTTGAGATCTGGGAGCACCCACCAAGTGGCCAGGGCATTATTGCCTTGATGGCGTTGGGCATCTTGCAAGAGCTCGAGGATGCAGGCCAGGTCCCTCAATTCAAGCCTGAAGACCACAACTCAGCTGCGTACCTGCACGCAGTCATCGAGATCCTTCGCATTTCTTTCGCTGACGCCAACTGGTGGGTTGCGGATCCTAAGGTCTACAAGGTACCCACCAAGGGCCTGCTTGAGCCTTCGTACCTCGCAGAACGTGCGAAGCTCTTCGATCCCAAGAAAGCCAGCGATCACCATGACCACGGCTCACCCGCGCACCAGCACAGCGACACCGTCTACTTCGCCGCGACTGACAGCGAAGGCAACGGTATCAGCTTCATCAACAGCAACTACGGCGGCTTCGGCACTTGCATTGTGCCCAAGGGCTGTGGCTTCACACTCCAGAACCGCGGCGCTGGCTTCTCGCTCGGCCCAGAGAACCACCCCAACATTATTGCGCCAAACAAGAGGCCATACCACACCATCATCCCCGCGCTGGTGACAAACGTCAGCGACCAGAGTCTGCACAGCGTCTACGGCGTGATGGGAGGCTTCATGCAGCCGCAAGGCCACGTGCAAGTCCTTCTGAACCAGCTGATCTTCAACCTCACACCCCAGGCATCACTTGACTCGCCCAGAATATGCATCGGCGCTGGTATGCCCGAAGACGGCGCCGAAGCCGATAAGACAGTCTACCTCGAAGACGGCATTCCGGAAAGCACAGTGGAAGGTCTCAAGGCGCTGGGCCACAAGGTGAAGGTCCTGAAGGGCCACGACAGAAAGATGTTTGGACGCGGACAATTGATCAGGTGGCATGTTGACCCTGTCGATGGCAAGGGTATGTGGAGTGCGGGTAGCGACCAGAGGGGTGATGGCGCTGCTGCACCTATGCTTTAGGCCCGGTACACACGCATGTAAATAGCAATGATAACGAGAACCATTTTCAAGTACCATTCCGCGTGCGAGGGTCGGGGTTCCACTCTTCGCTCTCAATGCTGAGCATAAGCTGATCCACCAGCGGCTTGATCTGCTGCATGTAGGTCTCTTCGTCGACCGTTTCTTTGCTAGAACGGGCGTCGAGGCAGAATGTCTCAGCTTCTTCGTCAAATTTCCACACCCACCAGGTCTGTTCTGGGTTTGGTGGATTCGCATCGTAGCGCTCGTAGTGGTCGATCTTCATGATAATGCCGATGAGGCGATTGCACCAAGTCTTGAACGCGCCTTTGACGTACGCTCCATTGCGGACAAAAGTTATGCGCTGGACACCTTGCAAGCGGCGTAGTAGCTTGGCGATGTCGGCGGTGAAGTCGAAGAGATAGTGATGGGTAGTTTGATGCAGGACGATGGTCAGACTGTCAAGATGTAGGGCAGCGTTACTGAAAGCGTGGTCGTCCCAGGCTCGCATGGCCCGGAAGTGCCGACTATCCGCTACTAGAGTGATTGATCGCAAGACATTGAGTTGTTTGTTTGAAAGCCTGGAGAGGCGCTCGGGAATGTCAATGTAGAGGTTTGTCACGAGGAAGTGGGTGCGTCTGAAGGCTGGAATGTGGCCATCGAGGTATAGATGTCGGCAGGTCAAGAGAGGCGCTAGGAGCGCAGAGGCGTTGTACATATGGTCTATCACGATGGAAGAGGTTCCAATGCTTTTTCGCATGCCTGTATGGGAGAGGTTGTCGTCGAAGGCATATTCGAGGATGCAGGATCTTATCTCGGACGGGAGTGTGAAGAGGCTTGCTGGCTGGAGGCCTGAGGATGCCATTATTGGCAATTATTGAGCAGAAGATATTGTGTCATGCGATTGCAAGCTGGCCATGGAAGACTCCGATGTGCAACATACCAATGTTGAAAAAGAAGAGGCGAAGTGGTGGATAACAAATGGAGATGCAAGGCAAGCCCCGGAACGCCGCTTCACGATCTACACAGTCCTTGCCCTCAAGTTTGTGTACGGGCTCTCAATGGTAACAGCAAGCTTGTTGAGTGTTTCAGGCAGATAGTGATAGCACTCTAGTCTTTGAAATGTAGGGCCGATGTGAACAGTATCTCAATGGCTGTTATACTCCTAAGATCGCCTAAAGCGTATGATGGTAGCATAGAGAGATATTGACAAAGCGCTGGTGCTTGAGTCCAGTCGTACACAAACTTGAGCGTAGGTGCTGTAGACAACGTTTGTGTTTTTGTGTGAGAGAAAACACGGCCTGTAGATTCGCGATATCACCAACGACAGTCCGACTAGACAGACAAACACCACAAAATGGATCCCGCGTACGCATTCGACAAGCCTGGCGTAATCTCGCTGAGCAAGCCTGCGATGTTCCTCACCTCCAATGCATTCAACATCCCCGATGGCCCTGAAGGAAGATTGTGTGGCAACGACTCTAGATGCTCAAACCCCGGAAAGTCACGATGCATAAGATGCAAAGTCGACCGCTACTGCTCACGAGACTGCCAAAAAGCGGCATGGCCAGACCACAAGGACCATTGTGTACCCTTCTCCGCCGGCCCGACCAACACCATCATTGACCCTCACCAGGTCGAGGAGAAAGACAGAGAAGCTTTCATGATTGAGAACCTCGAAGCAATGTCTCGACCAAACATCATCATTTTGCCAAAGAACTCCGACTCGCCGGCTAGTGTTGTGCTCCACGTGCTCCAGCAAATGTTTGCAGAACACCATTTCCGCGTGGGCTACTATGGCTTGTCTCGCTATTCAAAAGCCGTCGTCTTGCTGGACAGCCAGGCAGATTGCGAAGCCTTGCTGGAGATTCTTTGCACAACTCTGGGCAAGATGTGGAGCGAAGAAGTCGCAGGTCCTATGTTCGCCGCTCTGCATGACGGTATGTCGCCCATCGACAAACAAACGCTGAAGGACGGCTGGGTGCAACCCGACTCTACCACCCGTGTCCTTCTCATTGCCTCCAAGGACCACCTGGAATACATTGCGCCCGATACTGAGGTCTGCATTGTTCTGAAGCCCAGCTCCAACCTGGATGTCATTACTCGCTGGCAACGTATGGCACGAATGGCAGGACAGAAGGGACGACACGTCAGTGTCAAGCCTTGGAAGACCGCGGAGGATCTTAAGTGGAAGGCCGATGAGGTGGCATTTGCAAAGAAGAACGGAGACGAAGTGGTCAACTGGCAGCCACAGTATTGGGCAAATCATGACTTTGAGGGCAAGGAGAGCTGATAGAGTCATGTACTAGAGCTGCATCGACGGAACACCATACACAACGGCCTGGCATTCTGGGAAATTGAAGCCGGGCCTTCAAAAATGCGTTACGACACATGGTTCACAAATAACTCGTGCCTCTCAATTCAGCCCATTGCCTTTGAAAAATCTCCTCGCATCATCCATTAACCGCCGCGGAGCCCTGAAAGAGAATTGGGGATCTTTACCCGGCTCGATCCACCTGTCCACAGTCTCTCCCGATATAGTCATAGTGTCCGAAACGGGAATTTGGCCACGGAGAATTCGCCACCACACTTTCTCTAATGCATCCATGGTATCCTCTCCATCCGCATCAGGTGTTTGATGCCCACAACCCACCTTCACTCGTCTTGCAACGTTAACCCAGCAGTCAGACTCGTTCTCCTCCTCCTCCTCTTCTTCTTCTTCTTCTTCTTCTTCTTCTTCTTCTTCTTCTTCTTCTTCTTCTTCTTCTTCTTCTTCTTCTTTCTCTGCAGCCGCGATGGAACGCGCATTCTCAGAGCGAATAAAGCACCGCAGCTTCTGCATCGAGAAATGCCACTCAACCAAATTGCCCTGCGGAGGCCAAATGATGTCCACCTTCTCCGGCCCATGCTCGTAGAAACTATCACCTACGTACAAATGCATCTCATCATGATCGTACCAAGCCAGCTGATCTGGCGTGTGTCCCGGCGTATGCAGAATGGTGATACCCAGATCCTCTGACCCTCCAGAAAGCGGTTTTGGTTCAGATGGCAGCGGCCAGCAGAGTTTCTCGAACGCTTGCGCCCAGTGCGTGACTTTCCATGGCTGTGCTATCTCGCCGATGGGGCGGTAGAGGCCGTTGCCTGCGAGATCTGACTCGATGAAGTCGCGGCCTGCTGCTGAGGCTAGGATGGCTGTTTGGCCGCCACGGAGGAATTGGGGAATTCCCAAGGTGTGGTCTTGAAGATGTTAGAGAGGCTGTTTTGACCATCGAGGACAAGGTGGGCTTACCATAGTGGCAGTGGCTGATGATGATCAGGTATCGTCTCTCGCCGGCAGGGTTGAGAGGGGAGTTGTTGTTACATGGGAGAGGACAGCGTTCCAAATAATCCCTCAGATGTGTATACCGAGCTGTTGCGGCGATCAGCAAAAAAGGTCGTTGCGGCGTTGAAGTCTTAATACAATGGCGAAACTCAAGTTCACAATTGCAATGGAATTCATCAAGATCCCGTACCATGTGCTTTGGACCTACTCGGTCGGTCACAGCCAGTGTCGCCGATGATTAACACTGGTATTGTGGGATGCACTTTGACATAGATCAAAGGATGCTCTCGGTAGGCATCCTTCTCGGTTATGAGAAATGTCGATCGGTTGAGTTTTTCCGCAGTGAACGAGCTATCTGGTACGGTTTTGGCAAACGCCATTGCATCAAGTGGGTGGAAGTTCCTTAGGCGGATGTCTCAGGTAATGTTTCAGTCATTGGGAACCCTTGCTGCTCCCAGCCCCCACCAACCACCTCTCGCTGCCGAGGCCTTGAGCTCCGTCATCACGACTGAGATATTGCACATCACCTCAAAGTGTCAGTGTTCACAGTGCAGTGCTACCTGGCTCTCCGGTATCAAGAGCGGCGGTGCCGCCCATCGAGATACATGACGCACCTCGACGCTGGAACGATCGCAGTGTGGCGTTTTCTAATTGCATAGTACTACAAAACTTGATGAGGGCCACTGAGAGACTTTCGAGCACTGAAGGAGCAATAGCATGAACCCGCTGCCAACAACGATCCCTTTCCGTAATTACCATCGATTAGGCGACTACATTTCTTGTTCCATCAAAACAATCGTCGACACTAGCTCAGGAATGTTTTGGTCTTGTTACACATATCTACACAAGTACATATCTTCCACAAAGCAATTCTGGCTTTGCCATGGCTTGCCCATCCATGATGCCACTGACATGCGCTGGACCGACAATTTTATAGCATGCTGCATTTGAACCCGTCCTCCTCACTATCAAAGGCGCTTTCGTACCCAGGAATACCACGACTTCGTCGTCCTCTTCGCTACCTTCGTGCGCAAGACCAAAGTGGCCGCCCTCAACGCTGATCGCACGCATCCCCCATGCCGATTGGAAAAGGATATCCATGAGCTCTATTCCGTGCGCTGTCACTTCGTGATCTCCTATATTTTGACCACGGTCGTTCTCGTGGAAGATCAGTCTCGACCAAAAGCCAAAATCGAGCAGTGAAGACATAGTCTTCGCTCCCTTGAAGCGCACAACCAGACTGTTCTGTCGTGCCGGAGCAGCGCGGAAGATAAGCTCAAGCACCGCTCTGGAGACTGGTTCATTCACAGTGTCAAGAGTTTGCCCCGTGTCCGCTTCCCAAATACTGGACACCCATTGCATCCACCAGCTCCAGAATTTTGCTATTGGGAAATTGGAATCTGCGCGCAGAGCTTTTCTGGATTCGCTCGATAAATCAGATTGGAGACGGCTATACATGTACGCAATATCCTCGACGAGTTGCAGCCTTGTGTCTTTTGCAGTTCGGGCCTCCATGCGGAAGTCTCCAGCACGCCAAACATGTTCACTAAGGAGCGCGTCCCGAGCACAACTCTGAAACCGTTCTTGGGCTACCTGAACACGACCGATTCGGACACCCACCATTTCAAGCCTGGAGTCGTGTTCAAGGGTACCTCCGAAGGCCATTTGCGGCCTGTCGCGAGATGAAGCCGCATATTTGACGAAGGAATCTGAACCCTTAGTCGACCAGTCGTACACCCATGACGGCAGCTCGTCTTGATGTTTCGACGAATCGTATGGTTTGAAGGAGAGTAGGATATCTGTGAAGCCTCTACGCAGGAGGCACTGGGTTGCTTCGACATACACCTCGCGTACGGACCATGCGCTGTTCAAGGTGATGCCGCTTCTGTCTTGCGCGAGTCCGAGCCGCGCATGAATCTGATCTTTAGCATCATGCGCCCCGAAATTCTCATTCTCGAAATACGTGAGTTTCAAGACAGCGCTGATGGATACCCCAGACTGGACGGTCTTCCTCGCCGTGAGAAGGCTGAGAAAGCGAACGTCGAAACTGTCCGACTCTGCTTCGAGACTTGGACTCATGGGCTTAGAAGTTCGTAGCGACAACGCGAGACTTAGGGCGAGGAAGACGCATTTATACTGGATGGTCCGGCGGCTGTAATGGAAAGTCAGATTGTTGGCTTTCGCTTTGCCAGTCTCTTGCAATATCCACACTCGGGTGAAGTATGGATTCCACGAGAGAGCACACATGGCGAGAAGGAAGTCTTCGAGCTTAGCGATTTGCTCGACTGCATCTCGCAGGTATTCCCACAATTCTCGCCACGCAAGTTCGACCTCGTTTCGGTTCGTACTCACGTTCGAAGGAGAAGTTTTGGCGATGGTGAAGCAGGCTTGGAGCCATTCGTCTTCGCCTTCCAGTCGTCGACCGGCGGAACAGCGCACTGCAAAATCCCACAGTCGTTCAGCGTAATCAAGAGCTTGACCGATCATGTCTCTGCCACCACAGGGAGGAGACCCAAGCCATGCGTGGACTCTGGTCGCCCTTGTGTACAGTGTGGACATCAGTGCTATCTGTTGGGTCTTTTCCTCAGAATTTAGCGCATCGATGCACAGATCGTCTGCCCATATTGTCAGGGTGTCACGCTTATCGCGCAGGTATCGCAGCGCTGTGGCAAGGTTGCTCTGGATCCTCCGATTGTACGTGATCGACGAGCTATTAGGATGTTGCACAAATTTGGTGACTGTCCTCTTATATCGGACCTCCAGGTTTTGTTCAGTCTTCGCATTTTTGGGACCGCAAACGTAGGACAAAGCTGGGAAAGATGTGGAATCAAGGTTGGTATGTCGAAGGGTCCCGCTCAGAGGATCGTCAAGATTCTTCGCCGGGTGCAAAAAGAATAGTCTGATCTGATGGTTTCCAGGCTCGAGTGCACGATATTTGAATGGGGCAGGTGCCATGTTGAGCTGATGGAAGCGAACGTCGCAGCGCGATCTTCGCCTCACGTTGGCGATAGGATACTCACGATCCTTCCTGCTCGTGCTGGAGAATGGTCGACGACTTTGACGCCGCACCGCATGACATTACTTTTTTGACATGGCAATTTCGCGACGAATATTGATCAGTATTGAGACCCGGTGCCTGGATCCCGCCAGCACGGTGGGAGAGTCGAAGGATCTCAATTATCTGCGGCTGAAATGTAGTGCAGCCGCACAGACCGTATAGGCATGTATGCGGGCTTGCGATGTAACGTGGCGTTCAACGTGATGCCCAAGATGGCCAACAATAGTCCTCTGGAGGCTGAACCGGTCAGTAGGATGCGTGCCGCTTCTTCGCATGTACTTCGATCAGCCGCTGGTCCTTCCAGACCTTGTTTGGACTACTCCGCCACTCAAGATAGATAGGCCTGCGAGCTTAAAGTTTTGGGGATTGCGACACTTTCATCGCTGATGTCTTTTGGACATTTTGTTAGATCTCTATGCAATGCATAGCAGAATCATAATTACCTTGGCCCTCGGGCTGCTCATTGCAGCAGCAACTGCACAAGATGTCATGCTGGTCCCCAAAGGGGTGAAGCCGCCTACCCGGCAACCAAACGCCGCGAGACAAGGCGCACAACACCATGATGAAGCTTTTCTCCGTGTCATGAGCAAAGTTCCAGAGCCGGCAGCCCGTCAAGTTGAAGAGAACCAGCTGGGTTCGTTTTCAAAGAGTGGAGCTCCCTTCAAGCGTACGAAGTCCTTCTCCGTCCAATAAAGAATACCATCTCGACTGACACCAATGAAGGGCGCGTGGGGGAGATGAGCATCTATCTTGAGAAAGTAGAAGCCACTTTCGACCAGATTTACTACGAGCAATATCTGGAAGATTTAAAAGAAGAAGCGCGTTCGGCCATGTCCGCAGGCAGAATGACAGATCCTGGCGAGTTCTCGCCCACGATTGCGCGTCCTCCTAAGAAAGTGTTGGAGTTCGACCGCACTGTGACAACACCTTCACGCGCAACCACAACCTCATCTTACGATGCCGCGAACCGTAGAGCGGCATGCGACGCCTGGGTCTCCCTCGTCAGGTACTGTGGCACCACAGAGACGAATGCGAAGTTATCTCAATGTTATTGCACCTCCGGCACCGACAATGTGCCTGACCAGTGGAACTCACTCGCGGCGAGATGCGCAAAAGCGAAATATAATTGCGAGGGTACGGCCAGCTGGAAATGTGATCTCACGGATCAGGCATCGAGCTTCACGGACTATTGCGACACCGACGGCGAGACCGTCCGGTTCCATACTGCCAAAAAATCCACGATCGCGCGGCAGACGACCGATGACAATTGGATGGGCTCTTCTGCATCCGATGGTGACGAGGACGACGAGAGCAGTGATCAGGATAGTGACAACGATTCCGGATCTGGGGGTTCCAGTGATGACACCGCTGCCGAACCGGCTGCCGTACAACCCAAGTCGACATCATCAGCAGCTCAGGCTCCTTTGACGACAACAAGTGCGTCGCCTGGCTCTACAAGGACCGCTCACACATCGCGCACCTCATCATCGTCAGTTTCGTGGACATTACCTTCGGCGACTTCTACATCGTCTGCTCAATCGTTGAGCACGACGATGGATGTATTGGTTTATCGGATCGCGCAGTCTTGGTTACTAGCCATTTGTGCGCTTTGGTTACTTTGATCGCATCGAGACATGTATTACGAGTCGGAGTGGAGTAAATATCGAGCGAACATTTCCCTCCATCGATTCCTGAAGTCTGACTTTTGTAGCTGATGCACGTACCGCGGGACTGCCACACGAATGGACCGCAGTCTCTGCTCACAGCCGTATTCATAAAATTTCATGTGCATCAAGCGAAAGAACGTTGATGTCTCAACGGAAATGACATGTGTGCGTCATGTCCATCGGTTATTCGATTCCGACCAGATGTATTAGGGTTAGAGTTAGTGCAAGACGAACTCAGGATTCCATGCGCATCTTGTGAGTGAATACCTGAATTTCTCCATGAACACGTGAACTATAACTGGATTCTAATTCGGTCAATTTTATGGTGGGCAACGCGCTTCCAGGTAACAGAGCGGCTCTGGTAGATAGCTTCTGTGTGACTATTTTCACAAGTTCCTTGTGCTCAGCCTGAGATGATCAAGGTGAGACATGTGCACCTTTGAACTCGATTGACCAGAGTTGTATCTCTTAATCTGCAGAACTACAGTGATTACTACACAGAGGACACCCACAGGCATATCATCCACAACCTTCCAATTGAACAGACGACCTGGTCGAGATGCAGACCCCACTTCTAGTCTAACCGAATCCGAGAGTCCGACGATCGGCCCGTGACTCCCCACAAAAGCTTGGTTAAACAAGCATCTGGCCTGGGCCTTGGTCGAGATAGCGGTTCCACTTGTCGTTCCTCAACCATACCATCGACTTTACCTACTTTCCAAAACCTCACCACAAACAAAACGTTTAGTACACGTGGATCTGCAGCTCCCACCATGTGCCACTTTGTCAGTCCATGCTCAGAAATCTCAAAGTGACAACAACGCGAGGCGCCACCATCTCCTCCACGAGGCTCTAGTCTTGCCATAACAGACGTGGCCTTCGCAGCTCAACTTGGAACCTGGCAAGTCTATTGAGGTAGCAGCTGGTGCTTTTGGTGTTACTCATCTCGGCTCTGACATCATGGTCGACAATTTACATGCTAGGCCAATCGCCATAGCACCTGCACACATGAACGGGGACGTAAAGACAATGATCGCGAGCCAACTTCCACCTGTGGCGATGGCATATGCTTGTCAGACGTGCACCAGGAGGAAGGTCAAGTGCGATAAGTTGAGCCCGATATGCTCCACATGTCATAAGGCCAAGCTCGAATGCTCTTACCAGGCGCCTCCGCCTCGCAAGCGAAAGCGCAAGACGAGTGGCGATCTCGGCGAGCGAGTGGCATACTACGAGCGCATTCTGCAACAACATGGTCTACTCACGGAAGACCCTGGAAGCAGTGCGTCTAACGTGCCTAAAGAAACCCCACAAAGTGCACCACCACAACACCAGCACAGTCGCAACGATCCTGAACGCAATGGAAGACTCCTTTCTGGCGGAGGCACGACACGCTACGTAGACAGCAATCTGTGGCGGAATCTTGGAGAAGAAGAAATGTCCCGAATCGCTGATGACGACGACGATGAAGTTGACGTGGCACCGATCGAGGCCATATCAGAGAACCAGATGGCCGGTGACCCTGTTTCAGGCGCTTTCCTGGGTCTGCCACGGAATTTGCTAGATTCCCATCCATGTGCAGCTCATGCGAAGCTTCTCTGGCAAGCCCATACAGAAAATGTTGAGCCGATCTGCAAAGTCCTTCACATTCCCACGGTGGCGACGATTGTGGAGAACGGCTCGCAACATCCGTACTATCTTTCTAAATCGGACGAGTGCATTCTGTTCGCCATATATCACTTCGCGGTGGTTTCGCTCAGTGACGCGGAGTGTCAGCAGAAATTCGGCCAGACACGTGAGACCTTGCGCATACGATACCACAATGCGCTGCGACAAGCCCTGATCAATGCGTCTTTCCTAAGAACAACGCAACTCCCAGTCCTGCAAGCCTTCGTGCTGTACCTTCTCGCAACACGACACCAGAATGACCCACAAACGTTCTGGATGATGACTGGCGTCGCTGTGCGCATCGCGCAGCGTATTGGGCTTCACAAGGATGCTGAGTCGCTCGGTCTACCGCCGTTTGATGTGCAAATGCGACGACGGCTGTTCTGCCAGATCTTACCTCTCGATGGTTACGCGAGTCAGATATCTGGTACTGGTATCACGCTTGAGCCAGGATCATGGAATGTGAAGCAGCCATCCAATGTCAACGACGACCAGATCTGGCCTGGCATGACCCACACACCGGAAGAACAGAAAGGTGCGACGGAGATGATCTTCTTCCTGGCTCGCGCCGAGATAGGATCTTGGTACTTGAAAGCCATGCAAGGGAAATACGACAAGCCGCCTCTTTACAACGCATTCTCACGAGATGGATGCGGAGCCGACAGATCTGACTTGGTCGACGAGATGGAGTCAATGATTGAGGCCAAATACTTGCGATACTGCGATCTCCTGAATCCACTGCACACTCTACTGCTCATCATGGCTCGGTCTGCAGCCAACGCAGGACGCTTGCGAATGAAGCTTCCAGCTCTTCACGCCAACACCGCAAGCAATGAAGAGCGACGGGAAGTCTGCAACATCGCAGTCAAGATCATCGACACAGACATTGCTGCATACGCCAACCCAAGTTTGGTGCGCTTCATGTGGCACATCCGAGCTTTCTTCCAATGGGACGCTCTAATCTGCATGCTTATCAGTATGACCAAGCCAGACCTCCTCCAAGCGATAGAGCTGGAAACCGCATGGCGTCGGATCCAGACAGTCTTCGACAACCACACCGAGATCCTAGAGCGCAATCGCCTTCTCAGCACAGCTGTCTGCCGCATCACACTAAAAGCCTGGGATGCAAATCCTCCCGCCTTCGCAGCAAACGGCGAGCCAACCTTCGTGCAAACGCTCCGCGAATACAAGGCCCAAAGCGACAAGAAACGACAAAGATCGGAGTATAGAGCCAGAGCGCCTGGGAGTACAACAGAGACCTCAACTCCTCTTGGACCTTCACCAAGCAGCGATTTGAAGGCACTGGAGCAGGATGCCGACGTGTTCGATTTTGGCCTGGACAACAATTTCACGTTCGACTCTGCGGACTTTTTGTTTTGGGATAAGCTGATTCAGGATTATCGGAATGTGCCCGAGGACCAGTCTGGGAACCTTTTGCAATGATCTGCAGTTGGTGGAGATGGTTTGAGTGATGGGATGGGTTTTATTGTTGGTGTTCGCCACTCCGCGCGAGTATAAATGATATACTCCACTTAACTTTGTCAGCGCAATGAAATATTCGTTATATCACCACATCGGCAATCCCTCTCGCAAGCCATATTACCATTCGAAGATGCAAGTAGCTTGACAACGGCTAATTATAAGGTAGGGCTGAGACCCAGACCAGGGTCCCTCGTGCATGACGTGTAGATGCGCTGAGCTCAAGCTCCCCTCCTCATCATCAAATCATCACAGAAGAAAGGTATCACCACAATGCAAAGCATCGGTCATCGCCTAATAAATACATGTACATAGTCCACGCAAGCTCCCTCAAGCTCTCCCAAACCCCCGTAATACATAAACAATGCTCCTAACCCGCCACCTCCCCTCCCGCCTTCTCATCCAAGCTTCACGCCTTCCCATCAAACCAGTAACAACCAGATTCCTCTCCACAACCCCAATACTACAAGGCAAAGACCCCAAAATGTCTTCCTCCCCACCCAAGCACGAAATGGTCTACTTCCCCAAACTCACCTCCGAAGTGCGAGCTTTCGGACAATTCCGAAAAGTGCTGCATACGGGATTGTTCAGCCAGCTTGTGTCGATGGAGATCCCCGTTGGAGGGGATATCGGCGACGAAGTGCACACTGTGGACCAGGTGTTAATTTTCACGAGCGGGGAGGGGAGGGCGACTGTTGCTGGGAAGGACCAGGTGAGCATCTAACAGACTAAGACAAAGACAATGGTGACTGATGTTAGACATAGGACATCAAAGCCTCCGACGTTGTGGTCGTGCCCGCCGGCACGCAGCACCAGTTCATCAACACTTCCAAGACGCAGCCGCTGGAGCTGGTGACGGTGTACAGTCCCGCTGAGCACGACAGTCGGACTGTGCATGAGACGAAAGAAGAGGGCGATGAAGAGGAGGAGAGTGGGAAGGATGAGGCGCCGGAGTGGAGTCAGCAGAGTAAGGAGTTTAATTCGAAGAAGGGGCTTGTGAAGGAGAGTGGGGGGCCGTATGAGGGTGGGGATGATGGGAGGCATCAGAAGTCTTGATGATCTGGTGGTGAATACTGGAGGTTAGTGGATGTAAGATATGAAGGAGGGAAGAGTGTAAGGATACGGGTGATGGATACGAGAGGAGAAGGATGGAAGAGCAGATTTGGTACACAAAGTCAATTTCATTTTCTGTGTTCAATAAGCTAGCTGGTGCTGTTTTCCCGTGAGGGTACTCGAGTTTTGTGGTGGTGGTACATGAAAGTAATGTAAAGGCCGTCAATCAGAGAGATGAATGCCGACAGCTGGTGCGAAAAAGCGTCAGCTGCGACACAGCTCCAAGAGGAGCTGGCTTCCGTGGGTTGAAAGTCTTTGAAGGAAAAGTTGATGTGCTGTAAAGATGGTTCAAAGCCAGGTGTGCAATGCGATCAAATCATTGCTGTGGGTGGGGCAGAAATGCGGAGCTCAGGAGCTCAGAGGTAGTAGAGAGTGTCGCGAACGTTCTCGTGGACGTCGGTCAGAGAGAAGGGCGCGGTGGTGGTGTTCTTCCAGTCATCAGTGCGAAGGCGGGTCATGGCACGCTTGGTGGCCAATTGAGCAAGATGAGTGGGAACGGGCCACTGCGTGCTGTAGAGTCCCAGATCGTCGTCTTTCCAGATGCCAACCAAGAAGTCGATGTCGGCCTTTGAGACAGTTGGTTCCCATGATTCCTTCTTGCCGTGTACAGTGGGCGTGGGCGAGGCGGCGACCGTGGCAACAGACGGGGTGGATGGCGCCAGTTGGTGGTCGTCCGGCTCGGAGGGCAAGGCCAACTCAGTGGAGTCTTCAGAAATCTTGATGGGCGTCTTAGGCTGCGGGCTGGGGGAAGAGGGGTTGGTAAAGATGTCAACAAAAGCAGGTGCAGACTTCGCAGTCTCACTGTTCTTGGGTGAAGATCGGTGTTGCGGTTTCGGACGGTGCGACAGCGAATCTGTGTGTGATCGGACGCTTGAAGCCTTCACCACCGTACCGTTGCGGACTAGGAGGGTGAGTGAGCTGACCGCATTCGGGGTGATCTCTCGCAGGCCTTCACCAGCCGCTTGGAGGGTGTGACTGAAAGTGGCCGTGATCGCTCCTGGGTGGATCTGGACCTGTTTCTCCCTATCTTCTGAACGGGAATGTGGGACTTGCTGGACTTTGATCGAACACTCCCCAGCATTCACCAACAGCTGATCCTGGATGAAGAGAACAGCCGGTGCCTTATCCTGGGGTCGGGCGTCGTAGTAAGTCTGACGGTCCAAACGAGTCGCCAAGATCTTGTCCTCTGTGAGAATGATGTAGTTCAACCTGCTCGTCCTGGGAACATTGAACACGTCTCTGACGGCCTGGATCTCACTTGCGGAGTCAAAACGGTGTGTGGGCGTGCTCGAGTAGCTGGCGTCATCCGCCGCGTCAAACAGCGAGGCATCTGATGTGTTGAAGCTGGCACTATCCGTCAAGTCGACTTTGCCGCCGGATGCACTGGGGTCTGTCGGTGGCAAGAGCATCGCTCCGGACCTCAAGATGACAACGTTCTGTGATGTCAAGTTCGGTAGAATCTTCTGGAAGGCTTGCAGCAATTTGACATGTTCGCAGGACCTGAGCTGAGATTCAGTGTAGAGTCCTTGCTCGGTGTGGTAATACCGGCTGCGGGTGGGGTCCCTAGACACAAGAGTGACCAGGTAGACCGGAGAGCTGACTTGTTGGTTTCCAGTTGGACCTGCACGTCGAGATGGGGTGACGAGTTGTGTGATATGCATGGCAATGGCAAGCTTCGGGTTCGCACCGTTGATGGTCTTCAACATCCGTGGATTCTTCTGGCAGATCCTGAGGCGAATGTCGGTAACAGACCGCTTGAAGTCGGAATTTGAGTAGACCTGCGTCGCATACGTCTCGCGCTTCACGAAGAAGGTTTGTGCGCCAACGACAAGTTCACAAGCTTTCTTGATGACCTTGTACATGACACCGTGGTCCTGCTCTGGCTCTAGCCAGACAACGATGATTGTCTTCTGCTCGGTCTTGTTGCGTGCAGCGACAAAGTCTTGCAATTGCTGCGTCCACTTGATGCTTGGATCGGATCCGGAAGCATAACGAAGAGTCAACAGGTTCATGGAATCACTACTCTGAGGTGCAGCCGAGGCCGAAGGGTCGTTGAAAGATTCTTTGAGCTCGTTCCGCAGCTTGACCCAGCCATCGCCGTCAACCACTGTTGACCCAGCCTCGACGAACAACAGATTGGGCGACTTGCGATCGCAAGCCGTTTCCAACCTCTCCGCCAGGTCATCATGGTCAGGGTACTGATGGAAGACGAGACTGCCTTGAACGCTCTCAGACATCTTGGGTAGACCTGCCGCCAGATTGGCGTGGGCCGTGCTGTTGACCCAGTTGGTCAGCCCAAGGTCCCTCGGTCCACGCATGAGCTGCTTCTCGAGGATAAGGCAGGTTTCCATCGGCAGGTAGAGAGGACATCTGACCGTGCCGACGTCCACAAGTGGGAAGCTTGGAGACAGGATAAAACTGCCTTCAGAGGGCCAAGCATTGTGGCGCTCTCGTGGAAGCAAATCCGAGGCTGTGCCCAACTTGAAAGCACGGATGGTGCGACACTCAAGTCCACCAGAGGTACGCTTTCCCACCTGAACGCCCTTGAACTTGGCCGTAAGCATCTCGATGCCTTCGGAAGTTTGCAAGCGATGAATGGATGGATGGCAATGCTCCGCGACGATGTCCGACAGAGTCTTGTGGTTCGACTTCAGGAAGACGCTGACGTGTGAGGTCTCTGACAGTAGCAATTCATTGCCCTCAGTGAGACGAATGTGGGAGATTGGGTCGTTGATGGCGGTCAAGCCGGGAAAGTCGCGTGACTGTGAGGGCTCCTCCGGGTGGTAGTCAACGCTGCCACCGAGCTGAAGGAACTCGGGCAGGCTAACTCCGACAGCAGGATCATTTCCATCGATGTTGCTGATAAGCCTCAAAGCTTGACCTACACTCAGGCCGGTCCTCCTGATCTGCATTGGAACCAAATGGAATTGGACACCCTCAATGTTGAAGGCAGGACTGTCAGGGTCGTGTTGCAGCATCTCGCCTTCGTTGCATTCCATGCCGTGGACTTTCATGTAACGCCGACGGGAAGGGGAAGCAAGTTGGGTTGCAGATGGGAGATTGGATCGCTTGAAGTCTGCCCACTGCTTCAGTGAGTATGTCGAATTTTTGAAAGCAGAGCTGTAGTCAAGCTCTTTCAATTTGGTCGGTGGCGGAACGTCACCCTCGTAGATGGTCAAGACAACGAGACGGTCTTTGACATCGCCGCCTTTGCTGGCAGAGTTCGCAACCAGACTGTCATCCTTGCCGAGCCTTGCAACGATGTGTCCGCCGTCAAGAAATCTGCGGAGCAACAATTTGTGAACGGTCTTCACTTCGTTGGTTGTGAGGCCGATGTTGCCTGTACCGAAGCTCTCGGGGCCGGCTGTGACGCTGGATTTGTAGCGCAAGACCTCCGCATCGGAAGCAAGACAGCTGTTGTCAAGCTTCCGAACGTTGGTCTCGAGACTGATGGGGATGTGTGTGTTCGACATGGTCGATGTGTTGCGAGTGGTAGTTGGTTGAGTGGGGTGGGTGGTGCGTGATCAGGCAGGTGTGCGAAGTCTTGTTCGAAAAAGGACGAGTAAGAAGGGGGAAAGGGGAAGAGGAAGTGAAGAAAGCAAAGGCAACTCCTGATCTAGTTGCGGCTGCTGAGGAGAAAAGAAACTCCATGACAGCGGTCGGAGCAGGAGAATTTATACTTTCGCAGTCCAGGCGACGATGGTGGCGAAGGCGGTGGGTGTTTGCTGGCAGTGAAAAGTGAAGAGCTGTGGTGCATTGTTCTTCAAAGAAGGATGCTTGTTGTGAGGAGGGTTGTAGGTGGGTAGCCAAATGTGAAGGAAGATCAGCTGTTGACAACGTGGGGATGTGAACGACTCCGCTTTGATCGATGCTTGTCGCGAGTTTCGCTATGCAGATTTCTCTCAAAGAAAGGCGTTGTCCACCATTTACAGTTGCATGATGGATGAAGTGAGACCAGCACTTCGCCATTGATCAAGGTTTGCTGCATGTTCTTGCATGAACTTGCATGGCTTCACGAAAGACGGCAGCAATCTCTCGTGCATCTCGTCTCTTTCACCAAAGTAGCAAGCTGCATAACGCGAGACGGCGTCCATGGTCCCAGATACGGCAAAATAGACAGCATGAAAGGGATGTATTGAACGTTCAGACTCCGTGTTGTTTGCTGGAAGAAACCACGCTTATGCCGGGCTGGGGATGGCGGATAGGCGTCGAGGGTGCAGATACATGTAGTGTCCATGTTTTGGCGTGCCGCGAATAACGAAGCTGGTCTCATGGCTGTTCGAAGGCTGGCTGAGCCGTGCGGCAGTCGTTATCATGAACATCTCGAGGCCTCGGTCAGTTTTGGCGTCATGGGTGCTGATGTCAGAACATCCATGGCCAGTCCCCACGATCCACAAGACCAGCACAAAGTCGCTCAAGCAAGAATCGAAGGCGTCGAGAGCCGGATGGAAAATAGAGTCCTCTTAATACAGATCTCACAAAACGAAACACCTATTTCTTCCCCCGTCCCCTCGCATTCAAACTCTTCAACGGATCCGCGCCCTTACCCGCCATAATCCTGCCCTTGCCCCTCTTCCTGTTGAACTCTCTCGCCTTGCGGATCCTATTCGCGCTGTCCTTGCGAATACCAACATGTCCCACATCCTTCTTCAGCACAGCCGTTCCTCCGCTGGGCAGAAGGTAGTCCGGAACGTGCTTAAGATGGGGCTGCTGGCGCACAGCGTGACTCTCGGTGTCGTGGCGCAGGTGTCTCAGATCTTCGGGGTGCTCCTCGAAATGGCGTTGCAGTTTCGTCGAGTTGATGAGTTCCTGGCGGAGTTCCTTGGTACGGGCTTCGCGGACGGCGATACGGGTGACGCTGCGGATGGCGTCGGCGATACGGTAGCGGAAACCTTCGAGCTTGGCTGTGTCGAATTGCCACTCGTCGATGGAGGCGCCGAATTTGGTCTGGCGGGCCTTGATGCGCTCGAGGACTTTCTCGTCGTGTTCGCATTGTTCGATCGAGGTGGATTTGTGCTTCTTGTAGAGATCTTTGGGGACGTAGAAGGAAAGGGCCATGCCCTTTTGGCCGGCGCGGGCGGTACGGCCGGTACGGTGGGTGTACGATTTAGCGGATTGGGGGAGGTCGAAGTTGAGGACGCAGGAGACGTGGCGGAAGTCGATACCACGGGCGACACCAAATTCGCGGTCGCCGCCGCGAGATTGCTTTTGCTTCTTGCTGGGTGGTTGTTTTGTGTCCTTGCTCTTCTCTTCATCGTTGTCGTCTTCTTGGTCGCTGCCTGGCTCTGCGTCGTCCGCTTCTTCGGACTTCTTGCTCTTGCGCTTCTTCTCTTGACCTCCCACAACCTCGTGCTCGTCTGCGGCAATGATGATGTCGTAGACTCCGCTGTTGAACTCGTCGACGGTGTGAAGTCTGCTGTTTACTGGGAGTTCTGAGTTGAGCACACAGCTTCGGATGCCGAATTGTTCCAGAAAGAGCTTCAATCTGTAGCAACGGTCGATGTCGGCGACGAAAACGATAACCTTGCCTTTGATGAGTTGCAGTTTGAAGATGGCGTATGTGAGGAGGAATTTGTCCTGTTCGGCGGTCTTCACGATGTACTGGGATAATTGTTGCTTCTCGGTAGCTTCTTGCTCGGACAGGTCCAGGATTTCGGGTGCCCCAGATTTGCAGAAGAGTGATGTGAGGGAGTCGACTTCCGTTCGGAGAGTGGCAGACATGAGAATCGTCTGAACGCCATTGGGCAGAGTAGCGGCAATGCTCTGAAGATCCTCCTCGTATCCGTAGCTCAGCACCAAATCCGCCTCGTCAATCACCACATGCAAGAGATCGCCAGCCTTGAGCGCATCGTTGCTGATCCATTGGCTGGCACGGCTGGGCGTGGCAATAACAATGTCGGGTTGTTCCAGGAGTCTCGCGCGAGTCACGGCAGTATCCTCTTTCCGGGTCAGGTTTTCGGCGCGAACTTCTTGGGCGCAGAAAGTTGTGAATGTCTTGATGGTGGAAGTGACTTGGGACGCAAGCTCTTTTGTGGGAACCAAGATGAGCGCCGAGACGGCCTTTGCAGGTCTTGTGGAGGATGCCTTGTGGCGGAGGATGGAGTGGATGATTGGGAAGAGGTAGGCCAGAGTCTTGCCGGAGCCGGTCTTTGCGCGGGCTGGGAGGGGTTAGCTTTTGTACGCAGCGCTTCCAGAATCTACCACGCATACCAAGAATGTCCTTTCCACTCAGCGCAAGTGGTAGTGTCGCAGCCTGCACGGGTGTGGGCTCTGTGAACTTTTCGCGGGTGATTGCTTGGAGAATGCGAGAATCGAGGTTGAGGCTGTCGAAGGTCGCCTTTGCCGGTGTTGTCGCCTGTGTCTCGCCTGCTTCAGGCGCAACGACCTCAGGCACATCGTCGGAGTTGAGTTTGCGCTTCATGGCCATGTTTGTGGTGTAGTGCAGTGGTATAGGCTGGTGGTGGTGTTTATTCTTGCGGGCAGCTTCAACCAGCAGGACTTGAACTTTCATCGCAACGAGACTGAAGAAATTCTGCCGAGGGCGGTGAACCCTGAACTTTAAACCCCACGCTGCCGGAAGCCTCCAGCTTCCCTGGAAGTCGTCCCACCACCAACAACATCACCACAATCAAGGCATCCCCCCAACGCACTCTTTGATGCACTTGGCCTCTACCATTCCAATTCTTTCACATCATTCGCCTGGCTCATATTGGCGTGTGCAGTGCGGCGAAGGCATGCCGGATTGCGCTTGGCCGGGGGTCGGGAGGGCATCGCTCAGGATGCTGGTAGACGCAAAGATGGGAGACTGACACGCGAATCTGTGATCTGGGGATTTTCTTGGTTGACGCTTTGCTCCGAATAGACGTACTCACTGAAGGAGCTTGCTACGGTTCTGACACATAGGGGAAGTAATTGAACAACGGAAGATTCGATGTCATTTGTCACGCGAACACATACGTGTATGTAACCTGGTACAGAGTCGCTACGAAGAGCTCCAGAAAACGAGAAGACCATAAAGAGTGCAACAAGGAGTCTTCTATCGTCAATCGACAACGTCTGACAACCGACCAGAACCATATGCGCTCAAAGGAATCCACTCGTCCGAAGCCTGCGGCCAGTTCGTCTCTTCCATGAAGATGTAGCGCCTTCTGCTAGGAGGGCCGGCGTGACGCAAGTTGTTGAATGTCGGCAGCAATGATCGATCGCTTCTTTCTCGAGAGGCACGGTCTATCGGTATGATCAGTTCAGCGATTCACAAAACAGATAAGCAATCAACAACGCAGGGACGACTCACTGAGCTTTATATAGATAGTGTACAGCGTGGCGACCACGCCGATGCTGGTAACAATCAGTGCCGGAATGGCGATACGGTCTGCAAGCTGCATGGTGGTGCTGAGACTGGCTGCTGAGGCAGGAAGCCGTCTGTTCTCGTCGAAGCGTTTGACGTATGCTCAAGTAAATGAAAATAGAGCCGATAAGACCAACGCCGAACCGAAGCGAACAAAGTTGATATATGAGAAGAAGAGCGTCGTACGCAAGGACATTTAAAGACCATCGCAAGGATCTCGGACTTCGCATCGATAGAATTGTACTTGTAGACTGTCAGAGTCTCCTGACGACAAGCCCTGATTCGCCTGCGTCTTGAGCTCCGCACCGGCGCAGGCCCGCTACCTCCTACCTCCTAGCTACTTACTCACAGTGAGATTGTGCGGGGCACGCTGTCCAATCGTGTGCAGTTTTGGCTGAAAGCTCAGCGATCAATGATGTTGTCCAATAGCATGTACTGCCTTAGCTGAGAACCAGATGAGCAAACCATCAGAACTCGCTAAAGTCACAGATGTATTGGGCCAATACCTGCTTGCGCAGCACGTTGCATACCGCCTTGCTTTGTGTCTTCGCACATATATGACCACATCGTGAAGAAGTTCTGCTCGGGGCGGTGAACATTGAAATCTAGACTAAACTGGCGGGCATCAGTCTTGGATTAGCTACATTAAAATGGAGACGGCTCTCCTTGTATTATCACCATGCTGGACAAGAGAGCACCTCTTCCAGTAAAGCAATGCTGTGTAGCGCAAGAAGCGCAGACATTGGCTTTCGACAACATGCAAGACTGTCGAATCGATGATATGGTATAGGAAAGAATACTATACCTCCATCGCCTCGACAAGACTATGCATCAACATAGATTGGACACCGATCAATTGGATTGTAGAATCGTTCTTTGTTTGAAAGACACAAGCCTACTCGAATTAAGGCATGAGAAATCTCAAGCCAATGCCGCGCACATCTCGTCCGTCAAGCCGTAGCTACAAAAGCCAACGTCCTCGTTAGTGGATCCGACAACCGCCCTCAGAGGAAAGTTCCATTCCCAAACGCCGAACACTGCAACACGAATATCTTGATCCCTCTTCACAAGCTCGCTACTCCTTATCACCGACGTCAGTACATTTCGTTGGCCCTCCTCTTCATAGGTAAGCTCACCTGGATCTCTCGTTCTACCATCTCCGTCGTCGTCATCTTGGTCGTCGTCAATTCTTCCCATCCCATCGTCGTCACTGTTTGCGTTTCCGCCATCGCTGTTGTCCAGTAAAACCCATCCGTCTGCATCATCTTCCAATTCGTCATTCTTCCCGCGCCTGGAAAATTGTCGAGGTCGCACAGTGTGCGATGCATTCAGCGGAGATGCGAGTGAAACCGGGGAAGGCCTAGTAGGTCGCTGTGGGCGGGCAGCATTGAAAGCTCCCTTATATAGCTCTCTTTGGTTGGTCGCTGCTGGCTGTTCTCGATGCCCAAAAGACACTGGGGCTCGGAAAGGAGTAGGTGAGCCTGCATCTTTGAGTGTTGGCCCAGACTCGTCATATTCTGCAGACGAATCCAAGGGCTTCTGAAGGGGATGGTGAGTTTCCTGATGCCTCAGCAACTCCCACCGCCAGTTGAAGTTGCGATCCCTGCAAAGTGGCATGTGCCATTGCCATGGAGGAGTAGGACTTATCGTTCTCTGCTGGACGTCCTGGCGGAAGGGACTTTGAGACTTCCGACGACGTGGCGGCTCAACACTCTCGCTGATATCGCTCTGCTCTGCATCGCTGCGCCAGCGGAGTGAGGCTAGCGGATCTCCGGAGTACGTCCCTTGCAGCCAGGACATGCTCTCGGTGTGTGCAACGGAAGTGGCAATGCCACCTCCTCTCAACCCCTCATCGACGAAGCTTTGTGGATAGTGTTGGGAAGACTCGTAGTCGCCAGGAGCCGCGGTAGTCACCCTCGACCTCGCAGAAAGATCCTGATCATCGAATCCGAACGTAGTCGGTGGGAGGTCCCATTGCGGATACAGACCATATTGATGCCAGGATGGCCGTGGCTGCCGAAGATCGCCAGTCGCGTCGTTGATACTGCTCTTGTGACGATCTCTTTGGCTGGTTTCAGTTGGCTGGTCTCGGGTACCATCAAGCAATAGGTCTTGAAGCAGCCTTTGCACCGAGGCTGCCAGTTCGCGTGGCGATCCGGACTCTCCGTGTTCTGCAGACTCAGGCTGATTCATGTACGTTTGAGAGAATCGCCTGCCGAGATTCTTTTCCGTGTGCAAGCTAGGCGGAGGATTATAAATGGACTCTCCACCACATCTCACAATTTCTGGCCCAAGTGCAGCAGCACTTGTTGCTCTGCCCTGTGCGTGGTGGTTCAAGAAACTCGGAAACCTTGGACCAGAAGGTGACTCGCCTGTCTTGGAAAGGTCACTGACATTTCTCTGCTCTGGACGCGAAGTTGATCCAGATGCTTCCCTATACGCGAGGGAGCTGGTGTGGAACTCTGGCCCCCAAGGGACCCTCTCAGCGTCTGCAACGGGGGCGGGACTGCCATCTTTGATACTCCCATCGACGAAGCTCTGCATACTGTTGAGGAAAGGTGAGAAGTACGCAGGAGCTGCGCTAGTCGCCCTGGCACAAGCCAATGGAGGGGAGCCTCCGAATCCTGACAAAGAGGTCCGTGGAAGCAGTGATGGTCCATGAAGGTATGGCTCGTCAAACGGCAGATACATGTCAGGCTGATGCCAGGATGACTGCGTTCGCTGGAGATAGCTATCTGCTTCCGGGCGATTGTCAAGCATCGAGCGGTCGTGTCGAGCGGGAGGCAGCTGCTGCATTTTGATGTCAACAGCGCTGCTATCGCCAGTGGCTTCCCGCTTGATGTCATCGTTTCTATCTTCTGCCTTGCTCCTCTTCATTCCCGCTGGATCATCGTCGATGTCAGAAATGCCAAGCATCCCATATATGCGATCTCTTGGGGTAGTAGTGAATGTCTGCGCTTTGAACCTGTCATACACCAGATCCAACGTTGGCGCTTGTGCTGGAATGGGGTGGGAACACGGCTTTTGGCGAGATTGGCTTCCATTGAAAACCTGAAGCAATTGGAGTCTGGCTTCGGATGCGTTGTAACTGGACGCACGCGAAGTGAATTGCTCCAGGTGCTCAGCAATGTGCTCAGCCAGACTCTGGTCGAGAAGCTGCCCGGTGCTGGTAAGGCAGATCGGACAGTGGCGGCGCTTGTCTTCGGTGACGGGCTTGTAGATGTCCATCCATGCCTTGCGGTGTATCTCTTTAAGACTGCGGTGCTCTTCCATCAGGTGGCGCTCGAAAGCGTCTCTGGAATGACACGAGAAGTCGTGGTGGTCGCGGCATTGCCACAGTTGTTGGTGTGCAATCTTCTCGTGTTCCATCCAGTCTGAGCGGGAGTGGTACAGCTTGCTGCCAGTTGAACAGCTTGGGTATGTGCAGTGGTAAGGCCGGAGACCCTGCAGCTTGTCGGTGTGCGAGCCGTTCGTTTCGTCTTCGGTGGTAAGCTTTCTCCGATCGATGGAAGCTTGCAACATGCGACGGGACAGTATCACGTCGTCTGTGGTGTTGCTCGGAGCTGTTTGATCTTCGTTGTTTCTGCGAAGAGCCGTGATCGCTCCTTCGGTCGCTGGCCGACAAGTGAGCAGCATCAGCTTTTCCAAATTGCTCATCGTACGCTCCAGGCTGGAGAAGCGAATGCTTAGTTCGTCAGTGGGACTTTCGTCCCATTCTTCGTCCGAATCTGCATTGCTAGCCAGGTCATAGTCCTCATCGGCGTCGTCTTGCTCGAATGGGGGCCTGTGGCCGCAGAGGATGTCACAGCCTGCGTACAGTGAGTTGAGGGACCTTGTTGCCTACGTATATGAACATACAGTTGCCCAAGTCATCTTTGAGATGCTGAGTGAGACGTCGCGCGGTTTGCGCCTCTCCAGTATCCTTCTGAAGAACCAAGTCGCCAGAAGCATTTCCAAACCTAAACAAACCAAAGTCAATACAACATGCCGTGAAGCGACTTTCAATATCGCTGAGCTTTCGTTCAATTCCTGCATCTGTCAAAGCAGGTATGATTTGCGAACCGCGTTCGCGGAATAAGTTGATGACGTCTGTGATGTCGTCTTTCATTTCGTTCATGTCGTCTCGTGCCATCGTCTCCGTCTTGCGCATGTTGTTGTGGGAAAAAGTGCGACGAACATCGCTCAGGAAAATGGGACCTGGCGATGATACTGCATCCTTGTGAGTGGGCTGTAGGCTGTGTGGGGCGAAGCAGCTATACCTCTAAGCCTCATCGCCTGATATATTCGCTGGCAGCACTGCCCGACCGTACGACGCATCAGCCTTCTTGCGCGGGGAAGATCTTAATGGCGAGTCTCGCCGCTTCCTCAATTTTCTGGAGTTTCGTCTTGACTCTTGTGGATCTTCATCTTGAAGTCCAGCATACCAATCACTTCGAACATGACGACAGGCATTGAGTTTGTGGGCCTCATTCTAGCGGTTGTGCCATTGTGCCTCGCTGCCCTTGAACACCACGAGTCGGCAACTCGGCCTTACAAGACCTTGTTCAGATACCAAGTGCAATACGCTCAATGCGTGGAGGATCTTGGTCTGTATCTCGTCGAGCTACATCAAACTATCAGGCTGGTCTTTAGGACAGCCGGAATCTCCGACGACGATCATTTCGATGAGATTCTACGATCCTTGAACGCCAGCTTCTGGGGAGACACAACTCAGGAGGAAAAGCTCATCGCTCATTTCGGGAACTCGCAATATGCACTTGGCTTTCGAAACATCATGAAGCGGATCAGCAAAGACGTCTGGAAGATCTGGGAGTTTCTGGACCTCGATGAAGCATGGGATGTTAAAAGTAGCACTGATACCGTAAGTCTCAGATATTTTAGCGTTTAAAGGCAACCCTGACTAACATTTGTGGCGGTCAGAACATTTGGTCGAAGATCAAGAGCGCTTCAGAAGCTAGCAACAACACTTCTTTGGCACGATTGCCTTCGAGTCCGCCATCCGAGCTCTTTCGTGGCGTCCGAAAACGCGCAAAATTGATGTTCCGAAGCCCAATGCTGCGAAAGACCATGCAAAACTTAGGACGAAACATCGAGCGGCTCTCCGACCAAGCGATGAGGACAAGAACTACAGATTCAGGGACACCTATCTCGTTTTCCCCCAAAAGGCCACTAAGCCCAGCAATCATTACCGCTGCACGACAATCAGAACTGTACGCGAGGTGCTTATATGACGCTCTGCAAAGTGCTCAACTGTCCTGCAAGCATATCAGCCACTGCTTCGACCTGCAGATCGGGCCGAAGCACGAGATATCACGTACTAACGCGGTCTTCACACTTGCATTTGCACCGCATCGAGACGCTCGTTCTTGGAAGATCTTCGACGTCCGCGTCTTGGAAGATAACAGTGCTGCCATGGCGCTGCCAGAACGAGACACCGGTGATCTGTGTGATCTAGTATCTCGACCCAACGCCACCAGTCTGGGCTCCGAGATATGCCTCGATACGCGGAATCGGATGCTCAAGCGGACCAAAGTCGCAGGTGAGCTCAATCGACAGTCCTTCGAACTCGCGGACAGACGCAGAGTTTCGGTCAAGAGCTTGCTCAGAACCACATCCAAGTCCTCTACAAGTCGTCCTCTTCTCTCTAAAGAGCAGTCAATATCTTTAGGGCTGACAGTGATTTCGACATTCCTACAACTCTTCGCAACTGAATGGTTGTCCGACTCTTGGTGTTCAGAAGACTTATTCTGTCTGTCACCAGATAAATCCACAAACCGAGCCGCCATAATCGATGTCGACCAGATCTTCGTGGCTGCCCATACGCGGTCACGTTGTTCGATGCTAAACCAAAGCACTTTAGATGTCCGCTCGAGGTTCTTGAAGCTGGGCATCATGCTCCTGGAGATCAGTCGGTTAGAGACGATAGAGAGCTACCGTCAACCAGAGCACTACGCACCTGATGAACAGCTACGAGATCTTGTAGCTGCATACGTCTACCTCCGAGATCCTAGCAGCACCATACAAGACTGCTTTCGGAGCGCCATAGAGTTTTGCATGGCGTGCTGGACGAAGCTGCCGGCTGATGTCGATATGGAACACAGTACGCGTCAAGAGTTCTTTGATCAAGTGTTGTTGCCGTTCCAGCGTGACCTCCGTGCGATGACCGATGCTGAGTGATGAATTGAAGGGTTCGACGCACGCAAGACGTGCAATCACGGCTCGTGACTTAGTCGAGTGGCCTTGCCTTGGAAGTCCGCCCAAGATGTTGATGCCACACAGCAGCCTGGTAATATCCGAATCCAGTCGGAGGGTGGCAGTGAAATAATGGCAAACGGAACACTCCCGGCGGGTGTTAGGACGACAAGCCTTGATGAGAGGCTTGGAAGCAGTTAAAGTTTCGAACTTTCGATGCATTTGCGATCAACGATGTGATGTTGTGTTCCGTAACGGTTTTTGACTGATGCAGCTCCACTATATCTTTGGAGGAGATACAGTCTTACGTGCCGAGGAGTATGGCAAATGTTTTGCTTAGCTTGTAATCAACAGTCAACTTCTGAGCGCTTTGGACTACTGGTGATGGTCTGTCACACTGCACGAAAGCAGTCGTCGCCTTGTCAAGGTCATTCGTCTTCAATACTACCTGCCAATGCCTGATCATCGGCAGCCTGATAAGTACTGGACACCGGTGGCCGCGAAGACTTGCTCTGACAATTGTGTCTTTCCACTTCTACAACACCTCAGTAATAGATCGTTGTACATCTCGCTCGACTTCAACTTCAGCTTCAACTTCACCACCACTACCATCATCATCATCATCATCGTCATCTTCATCCGCGTCATCACCATCATCATCATCTTCCTCGTCGCTGCCCTGTTCCTCGTCATCCTCATCGTCATCAGACTCTTCGTTCTTGGCGGGGCCCGCGGCAATTTGTGGTGTGGGCAAGCCTTGTCCCCAGACGGTTTCGAACTGCCGCCGCAAATCGTTCACAGAGACCTCGCACACTTTACCAAAGGATTGCACCTTAACATTATACTGAACCACAGTTACGCCAGCCAGATTCAGTCGAGACATCGGATCGAGCGCGTCGCCGGGGCGGTCCGGTTCCACCCGGATAGGTATAGGTCGCATTGGAGTCTCGCCTCGTCTTGGTAGCTCGCCTGGTCGAGGAAGAGGGGCGACCCGCGAGGTGTGAACGATGACATGGTCAGACTTCACGATCCCTGCCTTAGACACCCCATTACCACCGTATGTGTTGATTGGTAGAGCATTGCAATGACCATCGCCTTCCCAAATCACTACAAACCTGCGAACTTTTGTGAAGACGCGCTCCCCTGACCGGTTGGTCACAATACCGGGCTCCCATTTGGACACAACCGACTCTGATTCTACACCTTCTCGCCCTGTCCATAGCATGGCAAAGACAGCACCGACGCGGAAGAATTGATCGAAATTCGTACGCACTTTGAATGTTGGGAAAAGTGTGCTGACGACGTTTGCATCGCTGATGGATATACCGCGGGTGTTGTTCGCCGGTTGACGCGCAGGCTCACGGCGCGCGATTTGACTTTGGGTAGCCTGCTGGAAGACGACCTCGACGTCGTTTTTGGGGATGATCTTCAGGGGCCGATTCCCATGATGTGGTGAGCCGAGCGGTCCTTCGTATGTCGCGTGTTGTAGTGACTCAATGGATACATGGCATGGTCGGGCGAAGATTCTGCCCGTCTTCAAGATAATTTTATCTGTTCGTGGTTGATAGACGAACTCGCCTCCTAGCGCCGGACTGTGTTGCCATGGTGGCTGCATATTCTGGCGATTCAAATGATTTGGTTGGGGCGTAGTTGTACTTCCCAACGGGTGTTGGGACGCACGCTGGTCGCTTGCTTTTACCTCGAGTCTTTGCGCAAGCTTAACATGGCCATAGTGCATGGCACCGGCTTTTGCAGAGGTGTGTCGACGATTTGGTAAATTAACTATCGTCCCAGCTTCCAGTAGAATCTCTACGGTTGTTTCGTGTCCCTGGCATGCAGCAGCCAAGAGCGCGGTGCCGTAGTAGCCGCCCTGTTGATTGACACTCGCTCCACCATCGATCAGTGACCGCACAAGCTCCTCGTGGCCTTGCAACGCTGCGCATTGGAGTGCGTTGCCGTAATAGCCACTTGAATACTTGACATCTGCCCCTGCACCAAGCAGCATCTGCACGATTGTACTTTGACCAGTGTATGCCGCTCTTTGTAGGGCAGTCCATCCTTCCTGATCTCTGGCATTGACGTCGGGCTGTTGTTCGAGGAGCAGTCTCATACCATACTTGTTTCCAGCGATTGCAAGAGTGTGAATGCTCATGTCATCACCAGGATTGGCTGCGTCCTCGAAGTCGTCAGGTGTAACTTTGGGCATATCCACATCGGTGTCATGCGGCATGCCAGGTTCTTGACCTTCTGCATAAATGCTTTCACTGTCCTCAGATTCTATGTCATCGTCTTCGCCATCGCGGTCCGGGAGCGATGGCCTTGCAAATGTCTCGAAATGATGCGCCATGTGGTTGGCAAGTGATTGACCACGCGGCAGCTGTGACAAGGGTACCAAGCACATGCAACAGTGGACTCTAGTGTCTTCCAGGTTTGTCATCGAGTACTTCACCGAAGCCTCAATCTCTCGACCTGTCATACTAGTGTGCTGGGATCTCAGATGATTTTCAAACTTGTATTGCGAGTCATACCTGATGCTTGGGTGACTTCGACACTTCCAAGCACGTAGATGGAGCCCTTTCTCGTGAGCCAGCCACTCTGCTCGGGTCGCGAACAGTTCCGTGGCGGTGGTGCAATCTTGGTACGTACACATGTACGGGCGGACGTCTTCAAAAATATGCTTGCTAATCAGTTGTTAGCATACTACCCCATACACAATTCATGGCTGTACGGTAACATGCTGTAAACTCACCGCCATCGACGCCGCTCAGATGCTGGACACCAAACGTAACAATATGGGCATTGAAACTCTGCTTGGCCATCGTTCAGCTTCGGAGCCTTCGGGAGAGGTACTCTTGTTCCGTCCAGGCCTCTAGCAGTGCTCACCGAGGGCGCTGTAGACTGAGCATCGTGGTCTATCACTTGAAATGAGGTCGCCTCGGTGCCAGAGACGATGGTTCCGGGACCAGCTCTGAGATGAGAAAGATCTAATACACCCTCGGTTTGCCCTATCGCCGAAGAATTGGAAGGCGCATCCGCGGACAGTTGCTGGCTGTGATGTTCCCAATAAGCGAATTGTCTTTGGCGCTTGGAGCTCGCCTGTGCAAGGCGATTGAGAAGGGTCGCATCGTGTTCCGGAGAGTTTGAGGGGTTTGCGCACCCGCTATCTTCGCGCAGTTGTCGGATGAAGCACGCTGCACGGTCGTGGTGGCCGGCCTGAAGGTGCTGGAAAAGGTCTCCACCCTTTCCATCAAAATTCTTCCCGTACGACTCCGCTTTCTGAAGTGTACTTTGCCTGGACCCGGAGTTACGAATCATGAATGATAGCTTGTATAAGTTGTCGATCGTGCGCTTCAAGCTCAGAAGATGCTGGTTCAGCTCGGTGGCAAGATCTGGAGATTCATCGCTTGCACTACTTTGGCCGCTGTCGCTGGCCGCTTCCGGGTGATATTCGTGCTCTTCAACAGCTCGCTTCTCTGGCGACAATACATCAAGACCTGCTGACCATTAGTGACACTCGGTCACAGCCTTCGCGTCACTCACAGTCTTCCAAATCCTCGATGAAGCCACCTAGATGACTGATCATCCTCTGAAACATGGTGTTGCTGTCCCGCAGGCGCCAGTCAAGAGAAGCATGTCCACATTGTAGAGCCCCTAGAAACCCGCACCATGATCGGAACCGTCCCTGGAAGTCACTAATGATAGCATGATGTCTCTGTTCGAAAGGCACGATTGATGCTTTTGTAAAGTATCGATCACAATCAACGAACAATGAAAGAATGCGACTAGCGGACTCTCGTATGGTCTTCATCGTGCGAGTGGTAGATTCTGTTGGAGGAGTGGTAGATTCTGTTGGAGTCCGGGTGCTCAAAGCATGACGATTGCACAATACGTAGTTGGCAGCTTACGAGTCCAAGGCTAAAGTGAGCTCAGCAGTGCGGGACCCGCTGATGCGTGGAAAAAGCGGCCGGTGAAGCATCATGCAGCTTATCAACGCCTCCATGCATGTTGGCATGAGCTGGCACGGCTCAGTACAGGGCTGTATGTAGGCTGGACATCTCGGCGACATGCGGGGCAGCAGTTCTGGGGGATGGAGCCTTTTCCTAGAGCCTCGTGTTCGGTCGTCTTCCTTCTGTACTATCAATACTGTACACGGTGCGCGGATTTCCAATGCGGCAATGAGCGGTATCGAAGTGGCAGGCATTGTTCTCGCGGTGGTGCCCTTGTGCCTCTACATACTGGAACACCAAGAGGCTGAGCTGCGGCCTTTCAAAGCGCTATACAAATACCGCAAGCAATATCGACGCAGTGCTGAGGACCTGGGACTTTGTCTTGTCCAGCTTGAAGACACAATCTCAAGTGTGTTTAGAGATGCCGGTATCTCGAGCGACGGGGCAGATATCAACGCTCTCGTACAAGCGTACGACAGTAGCGTCTGGAACGACAACGAACAAGAAGCAAAACTAATCGCTCATTTTGGTAAATGGAAGTACGAACACGGCTTCGAGGTGAAGCTGCGACAAATCCGAGACGGCATAATGAAGGTCTCTCAATGTCTTGGTCTTGAGAGACTTGGGACTTGCGTAGACGATGATGTGAATGATGTGCTCGATGCAGCTGACAGTATCGTACTAACTCTGACGTGTAGGAGGTCTGGTCGAGAATTCGGGACGTCAAGGTGCAACAGGAGGCGCCATACGATCCATCTTCAGACTCACCAGCCAAACATTTCCTCAAAAGTCGGGCGAAACTTGTGTTTGGCAGCATATCGATCGAGAAGCAGCTGGAGCGTCTGCAGAAGGACATACAATGGCTGGCGACAACTGCAGAGAGCGCGGCCAAGCGGACCTCCGTCACGAAAGACTGGAGACCAACGATGTCCACTTGGTCCCATCGACGAGGGCAGACATTTGATCCGCCTCTCCAGGAGATCGGAAGACACGCCCAACGCCTGCATAACGCGTTACAACACGTTTGGTACTGCTCGCAGCATGACAGCCACCACGTCAACCTACGACTCGACGGGCGTCTCAAGTCCTGCGGCACTTACAGCCTGTCCAGGTCTGACGACCTGACGTTGTTCACCTTGACACATGCACCGACGGAGGATGCGGATATCTGGAAAAAAGTCGAAGTTTGCGTGCCCGAACCACCAGACGCGAATCCTGGGCCAAGTACGAGTGCTCGCAGAGCAAGGTTCGCCATCGGCCCAGCGACTGCACCAACAACACCGATGGTAGTGCAAGAGCAAACCATTCGCGACCTTTGCGCAACTGGGGCCCAACCGCGCGCCTCATTATCAAGGATCTACCTCACCTCTAAAAACGAGATTGTACAGAGAAGTGGGGTCACGCAAAATTTCTCAACCCACAGTCAACACATGCGCAGAGTGTCTTTCAGGAGCCTACTTCATGAACCACGCGAGCGAAGCATGATCGGTTCTCTCTTGACGACCAAACAATCAATATCATTAGGGTCGATCGTAGTGTCCACGGTTCTGCAGCTTTCTGCGACTTCATGGCTTGCCAAAACATGGTCGACTGAAGATCTGTTCTTCATCAAACCTGGTGGCGCAATCGATACTGATCAAGCTTACGTTACAGTCGCTTACAACTCAGCAGCACGGCAAGTGCCCGATCGACGGTTGTCGCGAAACGACGGTGTGTTGTTCGTCAGGTTGGGCGTTATGTTGGTAGAGATATGGGCTCAAGCAACCATCGAGGACCTCTGTTCACAGCATCCGACGCTCATCGACCCTAGCACGTCGAATGGACCCTGGCGCGACGTTGCGACCATTAGGGAGTACCTACGACTAGCCGGAGAAAGTATGCAGCCCTGCTTCTTGAAGGCCATCAACTACTGCATGGAAGCTTTCGCCACAGGTGTCACCGATACTGAAAACCCAGAGACGCATGCCCGGATGATCAAAGAGGCGTTGAACCCATTTGAATTCGAATTGCAATATTGGAGCTCGAGCAACTAGCATTCAATATATCTTCACAACATGAAAATGTAACTCATTGCTTCTTAATTTCAATTCTTGGCTCCAATATCAACTGAGTCTGCGATATCATTATCTTTTAAGGAAGCTTTCCATGTCTGCATGTGTTGGTGGAGTAGAGGAGTCGCGGGGCGGAGCAGAGCGGTAGCTGAATGTGGAACTTCCGCAATCCACAACTGAATTGAGTCTCCATCGGACTCGGCGTTTTCGTCCTCGTCCTCGTTCTCGTCATTGCCATCGTCGTCATTGTCGTCGCCGTTCCGTTCCCACCATTTCCAAGCCACCCCTCTCCGAGAACCCATCATGGCATCGTTGAGACCCGTGTATGGGCCACGCCCCGGTTGAATTGCCTAGACTGAGGTACTACTCGAAGCGAGACCAGACAAGGTCTGGCCACCTTCGGGCCAAACTGGCTGCTGGCCAGGTACTGGCCCCTCCCATACAGCGTTGTCAAGTGAAGCTCTAGGGATTCGAGCAGGCCGTGAGTACCGCTGTCCATTTTGCAGTATGATCATGTCGGTACTGGGCTTGTACAGAAATCTGCCTCCCAGTGCGCTGCTGTGCTGCCAAGGAAGTTGAGATTGCAGTGTTTGTATATGTGATGAGCCGGAAGGTCCGCTGCTCCGCATTGCAACAGTTGCTTGATGTCCCGCCTGTGGCGATACCAAAGAGCGATGCTGCAAAGACCGATCTTGGATGATGGTGACGTTGAACCGCTTTGAGTACGCTCCAAAAGGCAAGAGGAGAGCTCCATCGAGGTATGTTGCTGTCGTCGCATCTACCCTGCGCGCCATCACGTTGATTCTCCAACGAACGGCGTCAGCGAGGTATCGGTCCCCGTGTGTCGTTGCATGTCTCTGCGCTAGTTGCAACAGCTGTGGAGGTCCGCGATATGATCCTGGGCCAGCATCGGAAGTAGCCTTGTCGAAATCGATCAGCTTACCTCGCCAGTAACTTCGCGAATTCTCCCAGGTGTTCTGTTCTGCCAATCTGCGACTCAGCAGAGGTCGAAGGTTGTCGTGTTCCCGCCGAAGGTTGTTCCACACAATTGGCCCGCTCGGAACCTCGGCGATGCCCACACACAACAGGCCTTCCATGAAAGTCTGCAGCAGCATTAATCTGAAACATCCTGTGGGCTCGTCGTTGCCCCCAGACCTGCCTGTCAGAAATGCTTCCGTCGACTTCCAGAGCGCTGCGCAATCGACATTCGCCAAGCGGAAACAAGTCATCATCACGTTCGTAGCGGCCCAGAAACGTTGTCGTCCAATGAGGTGAGCAATGAACAGGTGAAAATTGCTCTCTCGTTGCAGCTTGGGAGGGAGCGAACGGCGACTGACAACGTTCGTGTGAGGCAGATTTCTGTATCCCGAATATATCGTCCTGAGCAAGAGGACTGTGCTGAAAATCTGTGTCCTTGTAAGCTTGGACTCGACAATAATACGTTAAGATCTACCACTTACCTGCTCGTCGTCCAGATCTTCGAATTCATCAACGTCCAAGTTGGCATCGCCAACATCGAGTTGCGTTGTGGCGACTGTCGTCGGGCTGCCACGCAAGGCTCCACACACGTCGCGCAGCTGGTGGAGTATACACAATGCTTCGCCCGTCCAGCTTTCATGTTGCGTACGAATGCCACCTTCGGCCATCAAACGGCCACTGTAGGCATAGAGCTCATCTACGTCTCCTTGGTCGTACATGAGGCGCATGATCTCAGCCGCTACGGGAAAAAAATTCGCATGCTCGCTCAGATACTCTCCGGCTACGAATCGCGCTTCGTTGAAGATACCGAGAGCTCCCAGGCGGACTACTTCTTGGACGTAGTCTGCCAGGTGGAATTTGAAGTCGAGACACACGTCTCCTTCTCCTTCTTCTTCTTCTCCTTCTTCTTCTTCTTCTTCATCGCCTGAAGAAGAGTTTTGCGAGGATTCGGATGACGGCTCTTCCGAAGACATTGTGAGTGCTGGGCTTGATCTTGAGTTTCGATATGAGGCTGGGGTTTTGTGGACCGTGATGATACAGGCGAACTCGAATTCAAGTCTTTTATCTCAAGTTCACGGCTGAGACATCGGTTATTAAGTCGGGCGGGAAGATGGTGTCATGGTCCCGCAAACAACATGTCGCTTGAGGGGTCGTCATCTGACACAAAAATGAACAGCGTTTGCATTCATTGTGGTGGTTGCAGTACGCTGGCAAGGCTGACTCGCCTCATGTCAACAGCGAATGATCAACGCAAGCGATATCACCACCAGGGCGGGGTAGCTGTAAAAAAGGCATCCATATCGTCTAAATTGACTGTATGCGGACGGACGGGCAGCTGCTGGTCAGATAATAACATGTATGTTCCGGTTCAAGCGAGCACGTAGTGGTGTTCAGCGATCAATCGCTGGTGACACGTGGTCCTCTCGCCCCACGAGACAGTGAGCTCTCGCGCGGGCGGACCAACTGCATCAACATGTACAGTGTCTAGAGGCGTGTTGCTCGCGCGAGATTGGTGGCCACAGCGTCAGCAGGCCCGTCACGGCGTGCATCGCGATCCTGCAAGGCGAGGCGGAGTCTTCAGCCAATCTTGACATATCTAGATTAGAGCATAGTCAATACATATTAAGAAGCTCCGTTCGTATGTGAGACCGCCTGGTGCGACCGCCCATCGATACAGACAAGACACCGCAATAGCGCATGCGAAATGGACAAATTCTGGACTCTATGGATAAGCCAAACAGCGTTGCCTGACTGCTGGGTTTCTCTGGGTCAAGACTTCAAAAAAGTCGAGATCTCGTGTAAGTTGAGCAAAAGCAGAACCAGATGGCGCCAGCCAAACAGAAGACGGCCGCCGACAGGCGGCTACCTCTACTCGGAAATGAGCTTCAACCATATCTCAGGCCCACCTCTGATGAATGCAGAGGTTCGCATCACTCTCCAGTCGTCCCCCAGGGTTTACATGGGATCAACTGCTCCCGAAAGCCCACTTGGGCCTCGTGCTCCGCCAGCGAGACAGAGGTCGGTGACCAATACAGCTGAGCTAAGCCCGAGAGGTGGCGGAGGCGGTTTCTCTGGCAGCCTGGGTACGCTGAGGCGTCAGACACGGACGCAGTCATCGACCACGGACTCATGGTTCTTCCGGTCCATCAATTGTGGCGGAAGCGAGGCCAAATTCGATTGGGGACGCACCACAGCAGAGGATACGACTGGACTCTGGAGAGAATTTGCTGGGGCGGTCATTTTCTGGAAGGAACAACAGGGTCAAAACCAAGACGGCATCAGAACAGTCACTGTCAGCGTTTCTGTGACCTGCAAGATCAAGAGGTGTATGTTTGCTCGATTCAGAGGCAAATATCCCAAACAAGTCCAGGTTGACACGACTTGGGGAGAGTCAATGGATGATCGTGACTTCGGAATCCTTAGGAACAATTTCCAAGAAAGCGTCGTTCAACGTAACAGAGAATTGGAGGCGACAGGTGAGTTCACTCTGCTGGGCTGCCGTAGGTAGTGACTGACTAATACTTCTAGTGTGAGGGATCTCTGCGGTCCAGGCTTCGGTTCGGAAGGAGGAGTGTTCGACTTGCATTGGCGACCAGCCTTTCGCGCCACGAGTGGCTCATCCGTGGCAATAATTGCGAGCGCACAATCTTCTGTTGTTTCATATCTAGTCCACAGGAGAGACCAGGTCAGGAGTCGCAGCAAATTTCATGCCTTCGTTTTGCAGCTGCCCTTTGTCCACACACAGCTTCGTCGGTACCATCGATCTCGCTCTTGCACGTGCCTCTGTAAATCCACTCCTGCGATCTTGAGAGGTCTGCAAATCGTAATGGGCGTTCATTTATCGCTGCTCGGGCGAACCGTTCGTCTCCGTCCGTGTTCCATAAGTGAGCTGGGCTGCGCTTCCGAGTCTTACTTTGTCTGCATGTGTACGTGCATTGTGGCTTGAGGTTGTTAGCCGCGAGTGTGCAACTTCATCCTCCATGAAGACAGTCTTCCATGCTTGGGCAGGAAATCTTCCCAAGGGGATTCGCGACCGCATTGTTCAACGAAGATCTCACGTGAGTCGATGGTTTAGCGCCGGCGCATACCATCGCCGTCCGTTGAGACGCCTTCGAAGTTCCACATCAGCACCATCCGGAAAGCGCAAAGCCTGTATCCACAGGAACATACGGTTCGAAGTCTTGGGCAATGCTCGAGCTCGTGGGCAGCATGGCGAGGCAGGGCTGAGATGGAAACACAAAGATCGCACGTTCGTCTTGTGTGGATGAGGGTATAGCCATGCTCCCCTAATGGCCGCCTCGTGCAGTTTCGTGATATACACACTGGAACAGAGCTTCCAGACGCTTGTGTATGCCATGAATATCTTGCGTCCCGTGCCTACAATGCTCTTGCCTTTCCTCTAGACGCGCAGCTTCCGCCCACTTGGCATTGGGTCCCTGGTGCCATGATAATCTTGCGTCCTTCTTGCAATCGCACGACGTGCGCAAGGTGGTAGGGGACCCGGTAGTATTGACAGGAGCTCCAGTTCTTTGGTGAAGCGGCCGGCTCGGTCATACGATCTTGCCAAACTTGGGGATCTTACACGACTATAGTGTTCTAGGCGGCGGTCGCTGTTACGGTGTAGGTGGCGTGGAGATCCGTGGACTACTCCCAATGAGATCAATCATGTACTCAACTCTCCCTTCATATTTGATGTTGACGATGAGGCCCAGTCAGTTGCTGCTGTCCTCAGAAGCCATCTTGGTCTCGAGACGCCAACACGTCAGCGCCAAGAGAATTCTAGTCCTTCGACAAAATACGCTTTTGGAGATGCTCAAGGCCATCCTCTTGTCCAAAACACGAATGAGCGGCTCATCGGTTCAAATTGGTTGACGATCTCGATATTCTTCATCATACATCCACGCAACCACATCGAACCATTTATCAGATCCAATGCTTCGTCGCAAGTCGTGTATTGGTTGTGCAATTAAGCGATGCACGTGGCGAGTAGGCTCATCGACTCGATACCACTGCATTGCCGGAAAGACTATGCTTTAAGGCCGGGCAGGAAGTACACGGCTTCACGATGTCGTTCATAGACTAAGCGGTAACCCAACTCAACTACTCCGTACCGCCAAAGCTTACAAGTTTGCTGACGTACTTGACACAAACTCGATGAAGACTCCATTTCACGCATAAGATTGAGGTCACTATATAAGGAAACATATGTTCATGCTGACTCGCACACCAAAGGGAGATACGCAATCATCAGTTAGGCCGTCATCAGATCGTCAACCATTCCTACCCATTATCTACAAAGGAGAAAAGCGTTTGGATTGCGACACAACGTCGCCACCCTTGATCGCACGTATGAATTGCTGTTGCAGACACAACCACAGGCTCGGGTCGAAGCGAATTCTGAATGATGAAAGAAAGCGGTAGAGACTGGACAGACACACGTTGAGAGCAACCCGTAAGTAAAGCTCAACACCCCAAGGCTATGGGGAATACTCGACACTGAAAAGGTCGCAGGCTGTCTAGCTGCGGTTAGTATCGTCAGCCTCGTCAACATCATCATCGCTCTCATTTTCACCACTGTCGTCGCCGCTTCCATCATCTTCACCTTCGTCGTCATCGTCCTCTTCTTCGCTCTCACCCTCGTCATTCTCAAGCGGTGGGGGCTGCGTGTTCGGGTGCAGAGTATATTGCGCGGGAGTAGTCGATGCGCCAACGCTAGCTTGGGGGTTCTGGACATTGGCGTACTGGGCTTGGAGCGCATCAAGAAACCTTTTGTTGACGTTTCCCAGAGGCTTCACCTTGATGTTGTGTTCGACTTTCGTCACGCCACCCAAATCAAGGCGCGACATCGGGTCGAGCGTCTCATCAGGCGTGTCCGGATCAACTTGGATTGCAATATTCCTCATTCCCATTTGGCCCTGTGCTGGTAACTCCTGTGCTTTAGGGAGTGGTGGAGATTTCCCTGTGAAGATGATGACATGCTCGGATTTGTTGACGCCTGGTTTAGCCACACCGCGACCGGTGTAGGTGTTGATCGGCAAAGCGTTACAATAGTTGCCTCCCTCCCTGATCACGACGAACCGCCTGACTTTGGAGAAGACACGCTCGCCGAGATGATTGATCACAGTACCTGCCGCCCACTTGGATACAAGAGAAGTTCCTCCAGCAGGCTCCGACCACAAGACCAAGAACACCTTGCCAACCCGGAAAAATTGCTTAGGGTTGTTGCGAACCTTGTACTCTTTGAACAGTGTACTAGTGATCTCGGACTTGCTGATGTTGACTCCACGAGCGCGAAGGTTTGGCGGGTCTTTCCTCAGAATCTGGCTTTGGGTACTGGCTTGGTGGAAAACGACCTCGACAGGTTTCTGGGCGTTGAGTTGCTGTGTTGATCCGCGATTCAGGTTCATCGAGCCCATAGCGCCAACAAGGTTCTGGGGAGAGCCCGGATGTATGGGCACCTGCTTTGAAGTTGGCGGTGATCCAGTCACGGGAAACGGATGTTGCGGCAGCCCAGGTGGCGGCAACGTGCCGGTGTACGTCGCTGTGGTAAGCGCTGGAGAGGTACGCGGAATGTTTGCAGGGCGAGGGAAATGGCGCCCATTGCGCAGATAGATTTCATCGGTGCTTGGAACATAGACATAGTAGCCACCAAGACCCGGACTATTCGTCCATGGTGGGCTTGAACGTGGAGCTTGCGACATTCTGGACTGAGGATGCGAAGAGGGATGACTGCAAGGCAGGCTCGCTGCTGAACGTGCTCATTGTCGATAGCCACAACCATTTCGATCACTATATGTTCGATGCGGCTCTTTCGCATTGCACAGCTGACCAGTATCTTTGCAGCGAGTTAACCGAGAAAGCATGTGAAGACCCCAGCGCAACGGTGCCGTGCCAACGCATGCGGCATGTACTGGTGATAACGCCCCACGATTTCTGGCATCAAGCCATGTTCGAGAGCTCGGACCTTGGACACGGCTATCATCCATGCAAGCCGCACGCCGGCACGCCGGTCGCCCTAGGTGTGTTGCAATCAATAAGGGTTGGCTCGCGTACGAACAGTGCGGACGATGATGTGCGTGTACGAGCACAGAGCTCCAGTGGATTGTGTTTGCTTTCCCCAGTAGTAGACTTTGTCGTCTGGAGACTCCACTCCAACCCTACTGAGGATGCCCAAGAATTACTCACACGTGAACTACAGCCCAACCAGTGCCTCAGCATGCAGGCACGCAGACGGCGAGAGTCATATCTGAATGAGTCTTCTGGGCAGACACGTAGAACAAGGCACCGACATGCTACTGCCTATGATGCCCGCTGGGGCAAGCCCATTAACGACTCTGCCTCTGATCCTTCGGAATCTGGAGACGAACACCAACATCATCACTATGACATCGAAACGAATCTCTACACCCCAAAGGTATTGACCACGTATGTTGATGTAGGCACTCAATCCACTAAGAAATCGTAGGCAATGGACACAGTGTCAATGCAAGACTTCCAAGTGCGTAGTCCTGGAGATCAACGCCAGAAAGTACTCACTCCCCTTATTGACGCCTACAAACGCCGCTACCGTCGTGCCGTGGATGCCCGATTCGAGGGTTCAGCCCAACGCATGGAGGCGCACTATTACTGGGATGGCTTCCGACAAGATCTGAGGAATCTGCAAGAGTCAGCAGAACATCTCTCAGCTTGGCCATCCGCCGAAAAGTCTGGCGCCACCGTCAAGAAACCGAAAGCCCAACTCAGAAAACTCCATACCAAGATTCGGACTGATCTTGATACTCTTAACACCAAGATGGAAACTGTTGAACAGCTGATGGAGACACTCAGAGTCCGTGATCGACGGACAGAGTGGGCAGAGCGAGCGCTGGACAACTCTTCCCGAGCATTGATTTCTGCGATTCAGAGAAGCGATGTAGTGCAGAATGACATTCATGGTGATGAAGACTTGTCTGATGTTTCTTTGGCGCCCAGCTCGGATTTTGGCTCTGAAGCGTTGGTTCCTACTAGTCCTCCTATGGCACCCCAGCTGCTCCAATTCTACAGCGCAGTCAGCAACTACAAGATCATGCGCGAGCGGCTCTTCGATCTTGACGTTGAGCGTCAAGAGCAGTGGGAGCGGCGGCTGTTACTGGCCGATCAAGATCAGATTCTGGAACAGACCGATGATCAATTCACGGCAATGTGGCAAGAGACTTTTCTTGGTCCGGAGAGTGACTTTCAAGAGGCGCGGACAACTTTACAGCAGGCTCGGAAGTTATGTCTCGATGCCAACATCGCCATTCCGACCCTCCAGGATTTGCAGATTCCGGACGCTGAAGGTGACGAACAAACACACGACGTGTCGCAAGAGGAACCATCCACCAATCTGTCAAGCCATCAGTCGATCAGACCTGCTGACATCCTCAATGTGACTCTCGACAAGCCCTCCTCTCAGCACGAGTTGCCACCCCAGCTTTTGGACACGGTGGCAGATCCTTTGCCGCTTGAGTTCGAACAGATGGAGGAGCTCGAAGACTCGTCGCCATCAAGTCCTCTGGCAGTGAACGGCCGGCTGGACGAGAGAGTTTCTGAATGGATTGATCACACTATTGACCTCAACGCCGTCAACCAATCCCTAAGTGATCGCAACCCTTTGCCACAACACGAAAGCTCGAGCATTGTTCCCAGCGTGGTTCCCAACTATTCATGTATGACGCAGCCACCCGGATCGACTCATTCGCCCCTTGTACCGTATAACGGCATCTCAAGAAGAACAAGAGCATCGTCGTTGCCACTAACATTCCGGCCCCAACTAGGGAGCATTTTTGATCGTACAGACGGAAGCGTACAAGCAACTTGGAAGCCACCGTGAAGGCGTGAATGTCGAGGATGTATCTAGAACTTGGAAGTTTTTCCTTAACCTTGCGCGCATCTCTACCAGACCGGAAGAAACACCCAACGGCCGCCACAGCATATCCTACTTGAGGGTTGCTTCGAATGGACTATCGTTACCTTGAGCGGAGAACTTGCCGCATTTCCTTCTACATTCATGGTTCGCGCTGATCTGACACCGCTCCGATGTCCGTCTATTCACTTTACAGATCGAAGCGCGGACTTCTCGATGCGGTGAGTCGGTGAGGTGTGTTTGCAGAGGGACAGTATTGGCTATAGCACCGGTCTTATTGCAGCCGCGGGCAAATGTACTTGGAGAAAGCCGAACCAACTAATCAGGGAGCAAAGAAATCGAAACCAGATACGTTGACGCCCAACAGCGTCACTGACATCCACATTTTTTTTCCACTCACGTCTTCAGCATCACGATTGTCACTTCTTGTGAAACTGGTCTTCGCACCATTCCGCTACATGTACGTGGATGGTAGTTGTGACAGGGCTGAGGTCGTCTGAGCTGGGGGCCCACGAACGCCCTTGTGACTACGCCGCTGTCGCCTTGTCTCACCGCACGCAACCTTGGCTTCGATGAGCACATGCGATCCAGCAAGCATGGCAGCGGCACCTGGTGACTCTGTATGCATGGTTTCTGGCCGACTTGCATTCTCGTCTCACACATTCGCGCCGACATGTTGCGGTGTTGACATCTATACTTGCATCTCCACATTGCAGGCATACTTTTCAAGATACTACAGGTATGCGGTCGACGTTATCGTGATTGATAAGGTGCGTTTCACAATCGATACTTCCAGTGCGTGATTCAACTGTCGATCATCAGCTGAGCTTGACCCCACGCACGCCGGGTCCGCAGATCTCGAACATAAGAGCTGCACAAGACGACCCGGAAGGAAGGGAGGGCGCCTGATTCGATTGTCTGCACCGAAGTAGTCGCACACCATTCGGTGAATGCGGTTGCCTTGCTGGCATGCAGCAAAACCGACCGCCCGGCACAACGCAAGCACATACTGACGTATCCGAGCAAGAGCGTCAAAGCGAAACAATGCTTCATGCACTCTAAGCACGGCCTGTGGTTCCCGGTCGGTATAGGATTAGAAAGCCCGTACCGAAGTCGTCCGCTCGCGAAAATAGTTTCAACACTGACAAGGCGCGCAGCACTTACTGAATTTGTCGATGATCAAGTAACAACTCCCTGGACTACAGCCTTGTTCATATACGCCAGGCTGACAAGAAATTGGATGTAGAGTGGCTGGCAACGCCAGGGGAGACAAGCCACTCGTACGGACGACGTATCACTGGTGATCAGGCCTGACAATTGTAGTCTCAAGTAAATCGTGCATTCCATTCCCTGCATCGAACTCTAAAGCCTAGAGGCGACCAATTGAAACATTGACAGGCAATCTTCAAAGAAATTCGTGACTTAATCCATATGAAACTCCCACCCCTCGCTCCCTCACAAAAACGCGTACAGCCAAGCGGGAGGCACGCGATCCTACTCGATGAGAGCAGGACTGCCCGCCCCATTAGTATCATAATATCTGCCGAGGTTGTCGAACAACAGGAACTCAGACCAGTCGTACGTTCTGGTGTCGTGACCGGCCGTGTAAAGCAAGACTCTGACAGCACGTGGCGCCCAATCGTTGATAGCGTTCTGTAGATCCAACAAATGATTGGTACTGTGTGCTCAAATGAGCAGGTCGAAACAAAAACTTCGGGCGACAGAAGAAGGTGGCGCAGCGAAACAAGTTGTTTGCTTACGATTCCTCGACCTCACATACGTCAGTCTCAGCTCGCCTCATCCTCGTCCTCCTCTTCGTCATCCTCAGCGTCGTCATCGTCGTCATCCGCTTCCTCGTTGGCTGCCAAAAGCTTGACATGAGAGACAGCATTAGGAAAATTCAGGCCTGCCAGAACCAAATCCACTACGTGATTCGCAAGACGCTTTACCGTGCGTTCCGTACGATCCTCGTCGGCAAGTTCCATTTCCGCACTGGCTCGAGCATATGAAGTGATCACGTCGTATGGAACGGCACCTCTCCTCGTCAGGATCCTCAATATGGTATTGATCTGGGATGGCGTAAACCCCAAGGCGTATAGAGTCGGCTGACCAGGCGTGCGAAACGCAAGCTGTGCCAAGTTCCCGGTTCTGCCAATGAAAACCTGCGTCCACTGTGTGATCAAGACATGCATGTACTGATTGTTGACCACACCGTAAGGCTTGACCTTTACGTTGTGTTCAATGTTGTACACCTTTCCGTAATCGACCCTTGAGGTTGAATGAAGAGTGTCGTCAGTATCGAACGGATCGATACGAACGGCGGCTGGTAAGATGCCTCCTTCGCCTCGACGCGTGGGTGGTGCCCTAGCACCGGTATACACGACTCCATGCTCGGAGGCGTTCCTCTGGGCGGCGCCACGTCCGTTGTGCGTCGTTATAGCCCTGCTATCGTCAGCAAACACCTCATCGACTCGATGTGTGGTTTAGGACTCACAACGCAGTGCATGACTGTAGGCCTTCACGAACTACAATGAACCTCCGCACCTTGGTGAACACAAGTTCGCCGAAAGCCACTGTAAATACATCGTTGTTGGAAGTGTTCACGGTGGACCGCTGGGTCTGTCCAAAAGGCTCAGTATGTTGTGATAGAAACACCTGCGAAGCTTCTTGTCAGTGCGCACGCATTGACGAAGAGCACGAGGAACACACCTTCCCCAGCCGAAAGAACTTCTTTGGGGTCGCGCGCACTTTGAAGTCTGGCTTTGATCGTTAGCACTAGGCCAGGATACACATGGTTTCCATCTCGAACGAGGCGAGCCAGCGTACCTTCATGGAGTGTTCCCCACTGTTCCTGCGTTGCAATCATCCGCTGTTGCTGCGATGCCGGTAATTGGGGGGGTATCGTGCTATTGGCGGCATTGCCACGGCCACGGCCTGCACTCGAAGCCTGAGCATTGGCTAGTTGGAAAGGGCTTGTTTTTGTTGGAGAGAGCTGACCTCTTCCGCCTCCGTGCTGTTGAGCATACCCATGAGCAGGCGGGGATTGTGGCACGCCACGTCCTCGTCCGACTCCCGATTGCTGAGCTTGATTCGTGGCAGCGGGTATGGGAATAGGCTCAGAACTTCCGGCTGGTCCTGAACCACCTTGCTGCGCAGACGGGTTGTGTTGATACCCCGTACTAGATGTGGGCACCTTGGGCTGAAACGACAGAGTGGTCGGTGGTGGGCCCGTGGTTCTGGGAGCGGTGTCGTCGACCCGTCGGTTGTATGCATCAAGGTAATACCAGCGGCCATTCTGGTCCCGTCTCCAATCGTGGTTCGAATCAGGCGGTTGGGCGGACATGTCTGCTGAGGCCTACGATTTTTCCTTGTCTTGCATGCACAGGTAGAAGTCAGTCTTGATCAGACTGCCCCGGCGCATATTGCGGCCTCACACAGTACAGTATGCGTGCGGACGGGTCCTGGAAGTTGCAGGAATCAGCAATATAACCCACATATCTGCATCGCGCATCAGGCATCAGCCTTGGACGTCCTCGGGCATGCATGCCCCAAGTCATCTGTACATGTAGTATGCGATGTGACAGCGGCAGAAGAAATATCATGTGCCATCGCTTGATAGGCTGAGAAGCGCCACCAAAAGGTGTGGAGGTGGACGAACTCTTGGAAGTTTGTCCCGAAAGTGGGATGGATTGCGGGTGTGGCTGGTTACAACACCATGCCTGCAGCGCTAAGCAGCGACCACACCAAATGTACATGGCTCGTACAAGTCTCTCCCTATGCAGATGCTCGGGTCGTACCAGCTTTCAATTTAAATCTATATACCCGCAGGGGGCGGTGTGGACGATCACTTGAAGTCGACGCCAGCGCAATCAGTTGCGATGGTAGGCAAGCTCCATTCACGCAGTTCCCATGGACCACAGCCTAGGAGACAACCGTCAGGTCCTCGAGGCCGAACTTGAGTCTGGACTGAACGTCACGGATAATGGCGACCGGCCGTTGCCTCCGAACGCGAACCGCGCCTTATTCCAGGAATCGAAGACGCCCCTTGTTCGTTGCCGGTCTCTTAACGACGTCGACGGGCCCCGGAAGAGTGGCGTAGCAATCAACGGTGTTGCTGCCAGTCAGGTGGCCAAGCGATTCGAAGAGATGGATACATGTCGCGCGCACGAGACGATAGTCAATGGCGAGTTGGATGCTGTTCAGCAGGAATGGCAGCGACTGCGCCGGGCGTATCGGAAATCACGAATACAATACGAGAATGCCGTCGACCCCTTCAATCCACAATTGGGGGACTCTTCTGCCGACAAAACCATACGTATGCTACGGGAACTGTGCATCAACGATCGCTCTCTCCTGGAATCACACTCCGTCAAGGTCAGGACTATCCGGCGCAAACTGCAGCTGGCTGAAACCGCTCGGGCTCGTTGCGAGTTGGACTTCATGCAGTCCGCTCGCCAGTGGGCTATGCGTCCAGGTGTGCCCCCGCCACCTGGACCCACTAGCCCACCTGCCAGCACGTACGCACGACAGCCAGGCGATTGTCCTACCCCTGCGCCCTCGTCGAATGATGTGGAACTCCTTGTCAAACGTTACCAGAACAAAGTAGCCGAAGTGAGGTCTCTTGGAGAACGACTCGCTGATCAGAACTACGAATATTGGAACGAGGTTGCTCGCCGAGAGCTCCGTCAGGATCATGACGAAAAGCTCAGCGTCACCAATGAAGACTTTGAGGAGATGTACAATCGAGATCGGGAAGTGGTCTCGCAGGAGCTGGCAAGGGTAATCCAAGAAGCAAGACTAATCAAGGCTGAGAGTCAGTCGGCAAACACAGATGCCAGTCGCCGCAGTCGAGATTTCCCAGACCTCGAGTCCGCAGCAAGAATCGCAGAGAGTAGACAAGGCTACGAAGAGAGTCTACAGGCCGCTCTTGCCAGAGTCCCTCCAGAGGCCTTCATGGACGCGGAACTCATTCGCGGTAACACGTCCGAACATGGCAGCGCCGAACCAGAACCTGCACGCAACAGTGAACTTGTCACGAGCTGGATGGATGATGTGCCATTGGGACAGGGTATCGATAGCACTCTAGTAACATGAATTCCATTTTGTCATGCAAGCCTCTATGATGTTGCTCGCACTTTCGGTCACTCACAAACTCGGCGCATACCGAGACCATGCATTACAGTCACAATGGAGGTCCCTCCCGTGGACCTCTCTGAATTCGGGGCAGCAGAGTCTTGCTTTCGCTTCCGCCAGGGCGGTGTGCCAGCATCCCAGACCAAAGTTGACCAGCGCTTTGATTGCATGTGGCGGTGTGATTGTACTAATCCAGTCGATTTCGTGCTTGAGGCGTTGTGCTTAACATGTTGGACAATATAACCTGGCACACCGCAATGGATCACTTCGCTCAATATTTCCAAAGGCCTATGGAGTCACCAATTCGGGCCAGTGAACAGCGAATCCAACATGCTAGCACTACTATAGAGCACCACCTCATGGCCTACACAACCACTCAAGCTTAGCTGTTAGCCCGACCGTATGATGCTTAGACAGCAGCGCTACTGCCTGCTGTCATGCAGAGTGCAGCAAACACGTGGTCAAGCTGTGTGCAAGACTGAGCAACCTACAGCTCGCTACCCTCGATACTCTTCGCTCTCCACTTCACCCACGCACTATCGGTGCATCCGGCGACTACTGCAGGATCGAGCCCTACTCTTTCCTGGTTCGTGGACAAGGCGAGAGCCGAAAGTTGTGACCCAATCTGCTGCCGACCTTCATCACCCGGCATGATACGTAGCAATCAACGCCCGGTGTAACGGTCCTTGCGGACCGCCCAAGCCAGTCAGCGCAAGCGTACCACCGTGCAGTCATCTCCGTACTTCCTCTCGACCGACTTGGCCACCTACCCAGCGGCAAAGCCATGGTGTAACAATCAGCTACCGACCCCATCATTCGACACAGCTCGCTCTTCACGGCAAGGAGCAGAAGGCAAACACAATTTCGATCAAATGATTGCCATCCTACCGTTCACAGGGACTTTGACCTCCTGACGGGTCGCAGGCGGCAACACCAGACGTATCAGCTGCAAGCTCCCACGCACCACAACAGCGGCCTGCCGCAGGTCATCAGATAATATCAAGCCACACAGGATCGTAGCACGAAGCAGAACGGCAACCAAAATTCCAAGGCCAGCCTTCTCGCTTCCGAAAACATGTGCAAGTCCGACACGGAGCAGACCCCTGCACCTGCCACACACTGCACAAGCAGGACCTCTCGCCTAAGACTTCTGGCACTTTAGCGAGCCCGTCCTGCAATGCAAGCCCCTTTTCTGCGGCCTTCACCGGTCTCAAATATAGCATTTCAATTGGCTTTTGGAAACGTGGGGTAGGTTAGGGTTCGGTGCGTGGCCGTCCGTTCGGCCGCAAGGCTGAATCCAGATCTTTTACCTTTTTGACTACCGCGAAGAGTGGATACTCGTGACCTAAGGCACCGAATCTAGTAACGTTTATTCGGACCTCAAGTCTAACATGGACGCCGATGGAACGATTGATATCCGAGCTGCAGAACAAATTTGCTCGTGTGTTCGAGATTCGGTGCCACAAGGCTGACGATCAAGTTGATATCCCACCGTGTCAAATCACGAGCTTGTTGAGGTCTGTGGCATCAGGCTGGCAGATAAGAAGTGTTTTGCGTGGGCGGTTTGGTAAGCGCCGTCGGCGCTTGTTCCTTGTGACCTGCGAGCCTCGACCAGAGGTAACGACATGTATGCCTGCCCATGCTGACTGCAGGTATTCGAGGGTAGGGTGCTTGAGGGTGCCTCCGCCTTGTAGACTCAACATTGCATCATGTGTACCGACGAAAAGCTGTCGCCCGTGTATGTGTGAGTTGGAGCAATGAACTACCACGTGCTGTCATTTCCAATGTACATGTGTTGCTGCCCAGCTGCAAGATGTATCAGGTATCATGAGGCTCCCGGCTCCGGTATCTGACCAGCATGGCTACCGGGTTATGCAAATATTCGTAAAGCTTTACTTGATGACGGCAAGCGTTATCCTTGATCAACCATCAGTTCATGAAGCTACGCAACTGATGGGAACTGCGAGTGTTGTATCGTCCTGAGTCTTTGAGACCGCCGAGGGATGCAATCTTGAAAGACTTTGTTTGCAATCTGCTCGCTGGTGAAGTGGAAGTGGTTTCTGTTATTTTTGGATAGTCTGTACATGAGAATGACTAAACTGCTCATGCCACTCATCGGCCCATCGAAGGCCTGCAAAAGCATCGACTACTCGCTTGACGATGTCAGAAATGAAGCGATGACTGTGGCTATTTCCGAACACGGCGATCACTACAACCCTAATGCGCAATATTTCCTTGGGTATCTTGCCACGTGCTTGCGAAGTTGTGAACGGTGCAAAACGGTACGGAGTGGGCAGGAATGACAAATGCGCGCCACTCGTGCATTTACTGCTATGGAACCAACAAAAGCAAGACTTCCCATTGATGTCATTGATCGCTTCGCATCATCGTAACTCGTAGCTATCCTGCAAGACCATCTAGATCTTGCGGATCGGCTGGTGAGGATGTTTCACCCGGCGTTGATCGCCTGGTCGACATCGTATCCGATCTTCCTTCATCATGAAAGCTCCGCCTGTGGCTGGTTCACAGGCCATGAAGCAACATGGAACAACAAAACATCCGACATGCGTCTCTGTGATCCAGAATTCGTCATTATGTCATTGAGCTTGTCCACGGACCCGGCGTATACGCTAGTCGCGACCATTATCGTCGCTATCGTTATCAACTTACTCATCATCCCTGTTGTTGACAGCAGCCTACTGCTCCGTAGCTGCACGGTACTGAGCAACGACTGTCTCGTATGACATGCCATTTTGTACAGCTCGCGCAATTCGATTCGCGGCTTCTGGGGTGCAACCAAGCTGTGCCAGTGCGGTGGTCTTGGCAATGGCGTATTGTGATGTCGCGCCGTGGCGCATCATCTCGTGAATGGAACTGATTTGAGCTTCGCTATACCCTCGCTGCCTCAGGGTTTCATTAGAGGGTGGGGGCGCTGCAGGTCGTCTCGTGTTACTTGCCGGGCCCGTTGTCCTGCCAGGTGCATTGGACTGCGGTGGACGAGCTGCGTTCTGGGCGTTATCACGGGAAGCCTGTGTGGTCGTCGATGGTCCAGCGGCAGTCGGTGCATGCCGTTCCATTGCCTTTTGATATTGGGGCGGCAAAAGCTTTTCAGGGGGTGTTGGTCTTTGGGTCGTGGCAGACGGACCAGATGACATCCTGGGGGATGGCCGTTCCGCTTGGGGCGCTTGCGGAGGTGCTGGGTAAAAGCTGAGACTCTGTCCGTTGACCTGTCGAAACTGGTCCATGAGTGGTGCGACAGAGTCTTTGTTCACCATACCATACGCCTTCACTTTGATGTTATGCTGAACGGTGTAGAAGGCGCCATAGTGTATCCTTGACATAGGGTCAAGGGACGTGGTGAAATTGTCTGGGTCAATCTTTACTGCGATGTCCTGCATGCCACTCTCGCTGTCCGATGTCTCTGGTGGTGTGTTGCCTGTGTAGACCAGACCATACTGAGACTGGTCTTGTTGCATGAACTTAGCACCGGTACCGCAGTGCGTTGAAATTGCGCTGTCAAGTCAGCAATTAGTTCATATATTAGAATGCACATGTGACCTACAGGGCAGTACAAAACCGGTCAGACACTGCAATGACAACAAATCGTCTCACTTTGCTGAATGCCATTTCTCCATGGGCTACCAAGTAAACATCTTTGTTGAAAGATTTGCCGCCGGAAGAAGCCCTTCCACTGGGAGATGTTCCCATTGGTTCAGTCCATAGCGTCATCAAGACCTAACGTAAAGGTGAGTCATGTCTTCAATACCCCATTGGAAGATTCAACATACTCGGCCCCGGACAAAGAATTTCTTGTCGCGCACCTTGTAACCTGTGGTCGTGATTAGCGAGTACAGTATCTGGCGCAATAAGGTCGGTGATACTGGGATCGAGATCATTCCAACAAAGTAGCTTTCCGCCGGCATCACCGTGGGTGGCTTGTCCACCATTGCCACCTGATGGGCCCGGTGTGGTCTGAATGCCTGACCTGCCAGTTGATGTGGGAACACCGCTCCCTGACGCAATGTCAGTCTTTGCCAGCACTCACCAGAAACATTCGATACTCACTACTCTGCGGTATTCCTGCTGGATGTGCATACGGAGGTAGTGCAGCGTTCGTGGACCGAATCGATGACGTTGGAACAGCTGGCAAGTAATTCGGCGAAGTGGGTTGGACCAAAAGGACATTTGATGGAGCGTTCGGTGGATTGCCAGGAGACTGGGATATCGTTGGGAAATTTCGGCCAGTCGAATCGTAGGAAGAGGAAAGGCTCGTTGGGTTCCCAGTTGGGATGCCGCGATCCACAGTACGAGGCTGACTTGGCGACGAGACTCCAGACTGTGCTCTTTGCTGTGTAGTCGATGGGTTTATCCCTGCGGTGCTTTGCAGCTGATGCGATGTCGGGTTGATTGTCCGAGGCCGACTGGGGAGCGCTTGCATATCCGCTGGTCGACGAATACCGTTCTGATCAATGGTGAAATACTCTCCAGTTCGACTATCTTGTTGTATTCTAGGGTTGGGCGAAGACATGGTTGCATACAAGCATTTGACACAACAAGAAAGGATGGCTGAATTCTTATACACTTGCCCACGCGCGATCACCTGGAAAAAGTCGACAAGGCTTACAGAAAAGGTCCATGGGCTGCTGAGAACGAGATCAACACGAGAGTCGTCGGTCGGGTATCGATGCAGCTCTCATGGCGGGCACAGCAAGTGCATGGCTGCTGCATGATGCCAGTGCGATAGATCATGCGCTGTCTGTATGCGCCGTTTACGCCACAGAATCGCTTCTGAGGGACCCCGAGAAAGGTAACACTGGGGTGTGCCATGTGGCAACTTCGAGGATGATTCCGTGCCCCCCACGTATGTACCTTGGACGTGGACACCCCCAAGCCTTCTCCGCACACAACTGAAAGGGGCTCTTAAATTGGACGGGACCCGTTGCGCGGACAACGGCAGTATCGCACCATGGCACCAGAGAATCAACCTGATTGACCTGTATTTATCCGACCGTTCACACTTGCCTCCTATTGCATACACAGACCGCATTGGTAACAGTGTAACACTACATGACCACCGCACTTTGGACCGCTGCTCTGGGCCACCTGTCATAACATTGTTGTTTGGCCAAACACGATGTTTGTACCTCAGAATGTGAGTACAGGTGGCAGGTGCACAGCCGGTCCAGAGCAGCTTTATAGCACTTTTTGGTGATGGATCAGAGACTGCCGCCCCAGCTGGAAGCTAGAGATGACCATTCCCAAAGCCGGTCTGACATGATGAGACAGGATGACACGAGATGTCATTTTCCGGTTTTCCAAGCGCACCGCTCCAACCACAACAGTTTTATACGTGGCCGAAAGTCTCTGGACCGCTTTACGGCACAACCTGTCGGCCAGCAGACTGCTCAGTATGAACATCACAATTCCATGAACGGGCAGTACGGAAATCTGGCGGCGAGTCGGGCTCGCTACACAACGCTCGAATCGCAGTCGGACGCCGCAAGGAAGGATTGGGAACATTTACTGAAGCAGTATCACCAACATCAATTGCATTATGAGGTCGCCATCGACCCTTACAGCCATGATTCAGACTCATCGAACCATCTCTTGGGCGTTTCAGCACTCCGAGATCGCCTGGTGAACAGCGGCAGAGACCTCGAGGCGCACTCTACCAAAGTCAAGGCCATCGAACGAGAGTACCAACAAGCTCGGACGACATTCGATCTAGAGTTTGCACGTCTGATCGTACCTTCCAATGCACGATCAGGTCTGATTGCCACTTCCAATTCGCAATCGATCGCCAGCAACAGCGAGTACACACATACTACGAATACTACGCAGCCCGACCGTCGACTCTCGTGTCCAACTCCAGCGTCTTCAATGCCAGATCCGACGAACAACCCCGAGTCCAATTTCGAGACACTTCGAGAAGACTACTTCAAGTGGGCGGCCGATGTGAACATGTACGGGGAACAGTTGGCAGAACACAACTACGACTACTGGGCAACTCGCACTGACAGAGAGCGCCGTCAAGACCAAGACGAGATCCTGTTGGTCACAGATGAAGAATTCGAGGCTAATGCAAACCGGCGGCGAAATGTCATCACCATGGCTTTGGATGAAGCGATCGTGAACGCAGATCGATTGAAGGCCGAGTGCGAGTCGCTCGACATCGATCTAAACCCTGAACGGCGCAACATTTGGGATCTGGAAGACGCAGCCTTGAGCGAGGCCGAGATCGAAGCCAGAGACGAGTATCGCAGAGCATTCGACGCAACTGTCACGCTCGTACCCTCAGAGGCTCTTCGGCATGCCGAGCTCGTCCCCGCTAGCCCATCAGAACATGGGAGCGAGCCCCTGGACTATTCAGCCCCCAATGAGCGCGTTGACAGCTGGGTGGAAGCCTTATCACCGGATCTTGACGCCAACGAGCAGGCTGACGACCCAACGACGCCCGTTCATGCGTGACTCTTCCATTTCTGCGTGATAATGACTGTGGCTGCAGCAAGAACTTGGGAGGTACGCTCTTCGCGCGATGGCTCGGACTGGTCGTTCCAACGGGAAACGCAAGTCGTTTCACAGTTGAGATTCACAGTTTTCCAAAACTTTCAGAGCCCTGCAGAACAGGACACTGAGTTGTATGAGAACTCTGGGATCCCTGCAGCCATCGCGACAGACACATCAAAAGATTTGCCCGTTTGGTGGACATCTGCACATTCTCTAACGACGAGAGCACATGTGATCTCTCAAGACCTCCAAAGACAAATCCGTCAACGAAGCGGATGCGATGCAGGAAGATCACGCAAGCAACAACGTACCGTGGCTCGGCTAGCCGCGGTGCTTACGATCACCGAACATAACGTCAGACTGTTGATCTTTGACCTTCGGCAGTGTCGCTGCAAGATACTCGCGTTCGGTACGGAAGAGCACGAGACTTGGACCTATAGCTTAGTGTTGGGCGCCTACTTGCAAAGTTGGAAGGTCGCAACGGTGGTCTTCTGTTGGATACTGATGACGAAGTTGGCAGCTTATTTCCAGGCAGATACATCTCACTTGATGAACGAATTATCTTCTCAGTTTCCACATTCGTCAAAGATTAACTCACAACACTCTGAAGCGAACAAGTGAACTCCCAGCGGCATCACTATCGCCCTTCATTACAATCATGACGTGACAAATCCAGCAGCGGACCGGAGGACATTCTTGCTGCACATCTGACTGGTTATTGACAGTTACCTGTGACAAGGCCTAAGCTTGCAGTAATGTTGCACGGACATACCATGTGCGGGTACCTGTAGTAGCTACGGCTCGGTATTGCATGAGCTGCCGTAGAAGGTTGCCTTGCTGGCGATGAAAGAGAGGGGGCCAAATGAACAGCCTGGAGGCTTGCGACAAGATACCAGATGGGTTGCGGGCGGTCGGACCGGTCCAGCCACATAAAATCCTTCGGTTTGCGACAACGTGTTTCGTTTGACGAACAACGAAGCGACTTGAGCATACCGATCCCATGATTAAGCAGCGAGAAGTAACTTTGACCTTGTCATTAGCCCTACTCTGCTGTAGCACCTGTGTGATGCTCCTGACTCGTGCATGTTGCCGATATTCTCTCCGTAGACTATGCGTTGGAGCTTTGATAAGGCGGACGGTAACAAGACAGGCCCCGTCGTGGGACAACATGTAGAGTGCCGCGGCACAGACATCGGCTGATCATCATGCTCCTCCAATCAATCAGCCCTGTCACTCGTCGCCTCGTTTTGAAGCCACGCTCAGGAGCAACAAGGTCACATCGGCACTTTCCGCCATCATTTTTGAACCGCCCCCACGGCGACGGGACCCGTGACAAATCTCTGCCTCTCTCTCCCTGCATCAAGAACCCAACATTTGCGTGGGACATCATCGTTTTTGACACCTCCCAAATAAACAGCAATGTCCTCGACAACTCTGCAGCACGCAGCTATGTCATGCATGAACCTCGCCTAAGACTTCTGGCCATCTGCACTCGCTCACCGGTCGCCCAACTTTATCGCTCTCATTGGCTTGTCACCTTTCCATCTTTTTGGACTCCCGACAACGCAGGATGGTAGGTTCGGCGCGACCGGCAAGCCGTTGGACCGAGATGCACGTCAATATTGAGACTGAACTCAATCTCGATATAAAAATCCTGAACCTTCGGCGAGATCCACATGCGAGCGGCCTCAGGCGCTTATAAGGATGTTTATCTCGACTTCAAGTCGTGAAAACATCGAAATACGAATGTGAATTCTCGAACGGCGTCTTGATTCGTAGCTGTAAACATGCAATCCCGCCGTGCGTTCGGGCAGCATTTCCACATCAGGCTGTCGACCAAGGCCAACCTTTACGACGAGGCATTGATGAGCGCTGCTTGTATACGTGCTTTCGTCGGGCCCATCGCATGTGATCAAGGAAGTTTTTCGAAACGGCACAGCATCCCATGTCTTGACTCAAAGCTGTCACGGTGTCACCGTTGCTCAAATGCTGTAGTCGTATCAACGCGGATAGGCAACATCAGGCCTATCGACCAAGGCAAACCTTTGCGACGAGGTATTTGCGAGTACCGCCTATGCGTACTTCTCGAGCCGATCGCATGTGAATATCAAGAACATCTCTCGGAAACTGCACAGCATCCCATGTCTTGATCCTAACCTGTACTCCTCCTTCAATACCGCCGCCATCCTATGAACGCGCATATACAGCTCAAACTGTGGCGGACAAGGCATACATGTACCTTACCAAGTTGCGTTGACAAGCGCCGGCTGAACATGCTTTTGTTGGAAATCGCATGTGACCATGGACCTTCAACGAAAGCAAGAAAAGTGCACTTAGGGACACGATCATGGCGAGATACGACTACATGCCTGTAGCCTCCCACGCCCTAAATGCCCGTCCATGCTCACGGATGGTCTTAGTTGTACTCTGGAAGCGCATGCTGCGTCGACCTCTGGTCGCGGGCTTTTGTGCAGTAGAGCGGAAGTGCTAGAATCATCGGCTACTAGCTCTATCAGATACTGCATTGCCATGTCAACGAAGGATCTGACGTGGGAGCCGGAGGCGAGCTCTGCGATGCGACTCGTCTATGCAAGCCTGTGGGAGTGAAGAACTGCCACGTGCTGCTGTCATTGTCATTGTCATCGACATGTACATGTATTGATGCCCAGCTGTAACGTCTACAAGATAGATACTCATGGCAGGGCTGCAGCACCTAACCAGCGCGGCTAATAGCTCGCATCATGGCGCGGATGATCGCAAAAAGCTGCCTGATCAAGGTAACGCTCGGTTCCAATAGAGTCTTAACCATGTCAACTGACACTGCTCCGACCTCTCCTACCATTGCAGTAGCCGAGATGTCGTAATGTTGGCACCAACAAATTGAGTGTTCATTAAACGGCCCAAGTCTCTTTTCACACGATAGTAGCCTATACCCTTCCGCCAGTCCGGCCTCTAACCTCAGCAATCGTCTCGGAACGAGTAATCTCTTCTTCGAATACAATGTCGAATGCATCGACTGGACTCCCAATCCCCAGCTGGACCGCCCGGTCAACCCTCCATACTCTCCTCCGACTCCATCGCCACAAGAGTTTCTCTTCCTCCATCCTCAACACGATCAACCCTCTCAAACCTCCAGCTTCTTCTCCCACTCCACCACCTCCGGCATATCGATCCCGCCCACTCTCAACTTAGACCAGTCCCCCTCATACCCCCCCTCAACATGCGGCCACGGCCCCACAGGCGTAATCGCCGTCGGATTGATAAACGTCATATGCTTCGTATAATTCTCCTTGATATGCCTAAAATCCGTCGTCTCCCTAAACTCCTCATGATTGTGATACAAATTCTTCATCCAGTTGTTCAGGACCGGGTAGTCGTGGCGGATGGTGCCGAGGTTGCACTTGAAGTGCTGGACGTAGACGGTGTCGAAGCGTATGAGGGTGGCGTAGGCGCGGATGTCGAGTTCTGTCAGCTCTTTGCCGAGGAGGTAGGGGCCGGCGTTGGAAGAGGCGAGTTTTTCGAGGGCATTGAGGGCGGCGAAGGGGCCCGGGAGAGCTGCCTCGTAGGGTTCTTGGGAGGGAGCGAAGCCGGTTTTGTAGACGCCTGTGTTGAGGTCTGATTGCATCCATTTCTCGATGCGGTCGATAGCTGGGCGGTGTTGTTCGGGGTAGAGAGTCAAGTTGGCGAGATCGTCCGGTAGGAGGGTGTTGAAGGAGGTGCTGAGATCGCGGAGGAGTTCGTGGGACTCGGTGTTGACGATTGTTTCCAGCTTCTTGTCCCAAAGGACGGGCACAGTGTACTTGCCCTTGTAGTCCGGGTCGGCCTTGAAGTACAGCTCACTCAAGAATCGTGCGCCGTAGAAAGGCTCCTCAGTGGCGCCCTCGTAGGCCGGCTCGCCTTTGACGTTGAAGCGCCAGCCTTCGTCACCTTTGGGGTACGGTTTGACGACGCTGACACCGATGTCGGCATATTTGTTCAGCTGCTTGAGGTGCAGCATCAAGTTGGCCCTGTGTGCGAATGGGCAGAAGAGACCAATGTAGAGGTGGTAACGGCCCTTGTCCGGTGTAAACGGACCATCAGTGGTGATTTTGCCGTGGAATGAGTCCTCAGGTCCGTTATGCCATGAGGTAGGTAGCTTTGCTGCGGCGCTCATGGTGCGTTTCTGCGATGAAGATGTAATTGTTCGACTGAAGTGTGATAGCCGAGAGAGCATCAATACAATGGGGACCAGAGGAGATGGGTTGCCGGACTACTATGATAAGATAGCTGTCAGCAACTGGTGATCAGTGGTACTACTTGAGGTTGTAACGTCAGGACTAGAAAGAGGATAAGCGAGTTGGGCCACATAAGGATGATCTTTGAAATGTATGATGATTAATCGTGATGTCGTCAACGGTTTGTCATCGTTCGGCAGTGATTACGACGGGTCGAGAAATCCCAGATGTGGGTCAATCGAACAGGATGTCTGAGCGGTTGTGCTTCTGCCATCCTACCCAGGCACCTCGACAGCTTCTTGATGGCAGAGTTGTAAGGTCAGGATGTCATGTTTCTCGTGTTGTCACTGGCGGGTAACATCGTCGGCAATAGATGAAAAAGGAACACGGCAGTGTAAGGTATGAGAAACAAATTGGAGGCCGCGTAAGTACTTTCTTACTCATGCTCTTACTCACCTATAAGCTTCGGTATACAGACTCGGCTAATAGAACAAGAGTCACTCCAAATTGATGCCTGCCAATGTGGGGTCTCGTGATGCGCTAGTAGGATCGAAGGTGACTCGGAAGGATGATTTAAAGGCCGTTGTACCAAAAGAGAATCGGATTGCCACTTTGAGACGACCTTGTCACGGTATAGTGGCTGATGCCTGTTTGTCTTGGAGGAGTTGGGGCTTGATGAAGAGTCAGCCTCGGCATGTGATTGTGTGATGACGCCAGAGTGGAGTGCTCGTGCAGCAGGCACCTGCCACAGCCAGCAAGCTTGAAGCAGGCGCAAGCATGCAGACACACCGCCTACTGCTGATATGCAACCACCATGCGCCGCCCACCTCTACTAACGCTCACCCGTTGCTCGCTCCTCTCCACACCATACCGCGAACTGCCGCCTCTATTACCACATCAGCATCATGTCGCGCGCCGTCTCGCGCCGTCCTGACAACAGGGACAACCGCTCTTCTTACGACGATCGCTACGACTACGACGACAGATACACCGAACGATATGACGACCGATACGATGAACCACGCGACAGGCGCCGCGACGACCGATACGACGACGGCTACACCGAACGCTATGACGACAGATACGACGACGGCTACTCACAGCCACCGAACCGCAAGGGCCGGAATCGCAACTATTCTCCCTCCGCCTACTCAGATGAATCACACTACACGCGCCGACGCTCATATCCGCCTTCCTCTCGCGGGACAAGGACGCGCAAACCGACCAGCAAAGAAGAGAAGGAGAAAGACTCCAAGTTCGACAACCTGGGCAAAGCTTCCTTCCTCGTTGGCATGATCACAGTCGTGGCTGGTGCCTTCCAGCTCTGGACAACTAAGAAGACAGTGGAAAAGGAGAAAGAGATGAGAGCACAGCGTGCGCGCGAATTCGAGCGCAGGAAGCGAGAGCGCCGAAGGGAAGAGCAAAAAGAGATTGAAAGGCGACAACGGCAACGCGAGTGGGACGACAAGCTGGACGCCGAAACTGTTAGCGACATGCGCACGTTGACCTACCTGCCAGACAGGCAACGGGAGCCTTCAGAGGCGCCTACTCGAGCGCCCAGATTAGAAGCGGCACCGCCAGAGGAGGAAGAGGATGACACAGCGTCGAAAGCGAGATCGCGGGTGTCGAAGGGCAGAGCGCCGTCAAGAGCTCCATCCAAAGCGCCCTCTCGTGCGCCATCCAGAGCGCCATCCAAAGCGCCTTCCCGAGCGCCTTCTCGTGCGCCAAGTGATCTGACAAGACGGCGGAGTGATGACAGTTTTGAGCCTCCTCGTAGTGAGTACAGGAGATCTTGACGGTAAATGGTTTCGTGGTACGGAGCTCTCTCTCCACTCGATGCAAATCTGGGTATTCATACTTGAGTTGGCACACATTCTACGTTCCCTGCGCTGCATGCATTGCAAGATGTAAATTACTGAAGTTGTAGCATTCGGTCCTCTCAGCATCTAGGTAGTCAAGCGATTCTCACCCTGCTGAAGCCTTGCCCGGTCCATTTGACGGTGACATGCACATCGCTGAATCGAACCTCGGTCCCCGTCGCACGTCTCGAAATAGCAATTCAACGACGTCGCCAAGCATCCACTTCGAATATTTCCACGATGACTACGCACCACCATTTACACGCAAGACCAAGGAGAACAGCTTCTCCGAACAACGTCTGTATCAATTCGAACGTCAGCCTTGCCAGCCTCGTCTCGACGTGCAGCGGAGTATCTGCGTCTCGCGTATGCGATAATTCCCCTCCACAATTGTGTCACCATGCAAGCGCCACGTGCTGCAAATTCTTGGAGTCTGGACTGCCGGATGCTGGTTCGTCAATTATCGTAGCTACAAGCAGGCTGACAATGATAAGGTCGAAGTCGGAGGATTTGCTTGCTCAGCAGTCATCGGAGATTCAGTTCAACTACATGTCTCTTGAGTGTTTTCTTGATCGTTGACTCTTCAATCCTCTCGAGGCACTGCGCCTATCTCAGACAATTTTTCGTCCATCAACCACACTTCAACATCAACAAAGATATGCCCGCCATCCCGCACCACAACCTTCCTTGCACTTGGCTGGCACTGACGGCTTTGCTCATGTCTTTCGCCGCCGGCATTGGGTTCGCAGCAATGAAACATCGCCATTTCTGCTCGCCTCTATCGATCGCTCAGCCGACCGTCTCGTTCATCGTACGAGTCGCATTGGTTGTCATGGAAGATAAGGTATCCGGGCTCGTCAACATTCACGATTGAGACGACCGCGCTATGATCGCCCAAGCCTGCAAATCGGTTCGAAGCACAATCACTTGCCGGATCGAGTGCTCTGGTCGCCGGGGCCACGAATAGGACGCCCATCGGTCTGGCCGTTGCTTCCTCTTCCGTTCACATTGAGCCCGATTACCGGGTCTTGCTGATAATCCGGGTCTTCGTCTGGGTTGGCGTATATCGAGGATGCGCTGTTGCGGCGTGAGTGGAAGGGCTGACTTGGTCTGCTCTCGTTGCTGCCCTTTGGGGTCTTGGTTGGCGGGTTTTTCGACATGATTGCTGGTGGGGTTTGGGTCTGTTGAATCTGTGTTACGGTCAACGGAGGGTCTTCTTTGATGTTTGTGGCTCAATGGAGCATCCAAGACATACCTTTGGTGACCATTAAGCTGGAGACGGTTGGATGAGTCCGTTGAAGTAGCAGGAGGGACGAAGTGTTGCGTTTCGTTGTGTCTGTAACTCAGAGTGTCTTCCGGACCAGCTCGGTGGTAGATACTTATACTCTCTGCTCCGCAAGATGGAATTGACCGCCCTTCAGCTTTTCCGAGGTTTTCCTCCCCCTTCTGCAGCATCATACCTGTCCGACATCACTAACATGGCCGTCGGACAGAGTAGAGTCATGATCATATCGACGTTGGTCCTTGACAAAGCTGTCCGATATCCTTAATATATGCATCGGACAGAATTGGACGGTCTTTATTGGCTCTACTGTGCTGCTCATGCAGGGCATCGCTTCGCCACATGTCCGCAGCCTCGACCAGGCGGCACCTCTGCCGCAAGACGTCCTCTGCAGCCTCAGCCAGAGGTGGCCCGTCTGCCGCAGGGCGCGCTTCTGCAGCCTTGGCCAGACCATTCCCAAACTGGTCCGTCGGACAACTTGGTTGGCTCCTTTTGCGTCACAGGTATCGTAGGCGCTATGCTGGATTTGTGGTTTCGGACAGTGGATGTACATTGGGCTCTGCCGCTGGCGTTCTATTTCTATCAGAGGAGTTGCACTTGTCGCAGCGCTTCTGGCGATTCAATTTGCACTCAACTCCAGACACTCCATCGCTCACCACACATTCGAGACAGACGCCATGGACCACCACGGATTCCCCACCGCTATGCAACATGGCACAGCAGACGACATGAGCTTTCCAGCATATTCGCAAAGCAGCGACCTTGACGAGGAACTTGCACAAGATCTTTCGTCATCCGAGGCAGCGACGCAGCAGCTCAACACGTGGAATGTTCAGACGCCGTTCCAAGCACAGTACAACAATTACCTGTCGTCTCAGCCTGGGCAGCTCGACCTTGGAGGCTGGGAACACTATCTGGCTGCTCCAAATCTAATGCCTTCCCAAGCAGCCGACGACATAAACTCCAATATCGTATCTTTCCAACCGGCAGCGTCCAACTTACTTGACTGGATGCATCTTGACGCTCTACAACCTCGCTACAACGTTCTCGGCCAACAGACCCTGTCAAATCGCGACCTGCTGCTCGACGAAACGTTCGGCGAGACACCAAGCATACTTCGAGGGTACCGCGATGCATAGTGGCCGCCCGTCAACTACGAGGTCACCCAAGAACCAGCTCCTTTGCTGGTGCCATACATTTCTTCCACACACAGCGCGAAAACTTTCACGGAATACCCAAAGACAATGAATCTAGCTTCATCCGAACCTCTGCGAGTCCCGCAGATCTCCGACATCATGGCTGCCGGCCCCTTGGACTTTGCCGAGATCACAAGTCAATCACTCCAGTCTACTGGCTATGAGTAGTGGCAGCAGGCGGCGCAGGGAGACGGATCAGGTTTCGAGTCGGCCAGTCTTGATGCGCCACAGATGCCAGATCCCCGTGAGAATGGCGCTTGTTCGGCACACGGTGATCTTTCAACGCCACCAAATCAGATGGTGCTGCCGACACGCCGTTTCGTTATTGACTGGCGATATCTCTAGTGCGATCGGTCTGCCTCAAACACCACATGTGCTCGCTGCGTCAAGATGATACGATCCGGCGGTACCACGGTTATTGGTATCAGCATCACGGCCTGTCTGACGACGTTCGAGCACGCGTTAAAAGAGCCTCAACTTGTCTAATGGCCAGATTCGCAGGTTTGCCAACTTTGCCAGATTCATGCGCTTCAAACCTGTGTCGGATAGCAAGACTTCAATCTACCAGTTCGCTCTGTCACTCGACAAGCTCATCAACCCAAGGTTCTGGGGGACTTTACCAGTGTCACAAGCGACGGCACTGGCGCACAATTTCTTTTGGCTTAGCTGTTGTCTTCACGGTGTGCTGGGTGTTGGCTTTGGCGAAGAGTTCCTCGAGCTTTCCCTTTACCATACAGCATCTCTTTGTCGATATTTACCTGGAGGTCAAAGTTTCAAGGTTTCCGAGTGCGTCACCGACTGCCACCTACAGCCTCAAAGGCCAGCCATGATCAACGCAGAGGTATGGCTGAATGACACTAAATCACGCGTGCAGGTCAGAGCTCTCGCTGTAAAGTGTCGGCTGGCGAATGCCATATCTGGTAAATCGAATGCAGTTTATGAGGTCGTGACATGTGTAACGGAACTTACTCGTCTGCTGTTAGCAGTATTTGAGCGATTCCGTCCGAAGCTGAAGCAGCTTGTTCAACATCAAGCAAGTACATAGTTCGTCGCAATATTTTTGTCTTTGCCATTTTTACTTTCCACTGACATGTAAAGCATGCCATTCTTCGCCGTCTGTGCAAGACTTGTAGCCTGTCTACAAGCCACTCGACGGCTCATTATATCTATACGCAGACTGAACAAAGTGCTTCAAGACTTTGCTCGCATTCGACTATCATCGTGATAGCCTTGTATGACTGCATACGACTTCGCTCTTTCGTCACGCTCTGAAGATTTTAGCATAGCATCCGCTCCTTCTGCAATAACTCGGACCGAGATCCTTCTTTTTGTTTTGTGTGCCAGCCCGGGGAGCTGCTAAATAGTGTATTCGCATTACACAGATGGACCGTCCATTACGCTCGTTTCAAGTCTTTCAATTGGCGGCTGTGCGCTCTCGGTTGTCTTTCGCGTCATTGTCGCCCTCCTATACGTCGGTTTGGCGAGGTGGCTTAATGCTGCGGTGTGCTGCGCCTACTTGTCAGTGCACGCAGGCAGTACCATATACTTTAATGATATCCTCACACTGCGACACATAGACTCAGCGATTCGACGAGTAGGTTCCAATTGTAACTTTTGCCAGAACATTGATGGATCCCGCTACGATTCTCAGCGTGACCGCCACATGCGCCAAGATTGCGAAGATCGCCTGGGATTTGGGCGAAGCGCTCTACGCCTTCACAAAGAATGCAAAAGTCATCAACAAGACACTCAACTCCCTCATCGAGCAATTCAGAGCTGTGAGAGATCCATGCGAGCTGCTCGCGGTATTCCTGAAGGGCGTTGGCCAGGATGTTTATGCCCACCCAGCGTGGGCGACGACGTGTCATGGGACGCAGCTCGGCAATACACTCAAAGTGTTGCAACGGCAGCTCCATGGCTGTGAAGCTCCTCTCGAAAGCTTGTGCAAGAGCACAGAAGGAACATGCAGTACCAACACGACGTCTGCGAAGAAGGCGTGGGCGTCTTCCCAGTCCAACCTGTGCAAGGAGGCCACGCGGGAGTATCGCTCGCAGCTTTCCGTCCATCTTACTGCACTGAAGACCAGTCTACACATCCTCAGCTGGTCACTTCCATCTTATCTGTTGCTCTGTTGGCTTGCACGACACTGACTTTCTCCAGCAACATCGTATACCTCAAGCGCCAGCCGGAGCATCCTCCCGATGATCTAGGGGAGGAGATAGACGCTCTCCGTCAGCAGATAGCTGAACTGGAGCTGCAACCTACTATACTATTGGAATCAGTCGAACACAGCCGGTTGCTGATCTTGGCTCGGTCCACTGTCTTTGAGGGCGAGACCGTGTATGCGCAAAGTGTTGTTGGTGGCTCAGAATTGGGTGATCAGAGGGAAGCGAACCCTGGCCAACAGATCTCAGTGCATGCCTGGCTACATCGACAATTCTTTACTGCAAGCCAGAAGGTTGTAGGAGATGTCGCACCCACCAAGAGCACCAGCCATTAGCTTGGCCTCGCTGTTTCGAAAAGCTTCAGCGCTGAACGACACTATGCCTTGTATTTCAATGAAAGGACCCTATTCTAGAGCTACAGCGTCGTTAAGGCTACCGGCGGACTCGAAAGGATCCCTGGTGAAGCAGTCTACAAAAGCCGTTTGCAGACCAAGATGACGCCACTGCCTTTTGCGGTCATGCTCCGCGACACCAAATTTTCTTTCTTGTTGATGGAAGCAGGTCTAGACGAAGGGGGAGGCTACATTCGATTGGATGGACGCCTCAGGTTAGTACCCTGCAGATGTGCTCTGACATCACTCACATGTGCTCTTTGGTCCGGCACAAGGACATGGTGTCGTTGTTAGCGTCAAAACGGGCAATGCTGTCGCTTCTAAGGGATTCGGAAACCCATACCTGGCTCGTGACAGGCAGTCCAATCATTCTTCGCTTCCTCGGATCGGCCAGCCATTGCTTTCCCGTCGTACAACACTCCGTGGCAGTTGCATGTTTCTCCATTGGTGCTCATCCTGCAATCTGTAGAGCGGGAATGTCAGCTCCGGTGATCGTTGATGTTTCGGAAGTCGACCGTGGAATATGTCCAAGCCTAGGATTGACGCGGCTAACCTCCCTGTGCGTTTCACTATTGCAGGATCAGGAGAGCCGAGATTCCAAATCCACGCACCATCCTACCCATAAGTATACCGGGTATCAAGTAGTACACAATGATTGGGGCGCTTACTCTCAAGCGACCCTTTCAGCCTTGCCCACCGGTGAGTGCACCGAATGCATGCGCCACCGGCCTGCATCTTCGCCTGTTTGACGTCATGAGTCTCGACTCCGTTCCAATCTAATCATGTACATGCAATATCGCGAGTCGTATGCAGCCTCATCTGCCGCAGTGAGAAAACCCCCACGCACAGCTGATGCGTGCGGCTGATGGCTCCCCAGTCTGGTATTTCGGCCATGCGATCGTTTAAATCTGCTGGAATAGAGATGTCCTGCTCATTCGATGTAAGTTCTGCTGATGTCAGGAATTCCCATGGACCCCTTCGACGATTCGTATTCTGCCCGACTTGCTCCAATGGACCCAGTCTCGATCATCAGCACAGCGAGTGCCAGCGCAAGGCTGGCCAAAGCAGGTTGGGAGGTGGGAGAGACACTATTCAATTTCGCCAAAGATGCGAAGGTTGTGAACCAGACTCTGGCAGCGTTGGCCCGCCAAGCGCGAGCCGTCAAAGACCCTTGCGAGTTGATCGATGTTTTCCTGCGAGGCATCGAAGAAGAACTCAGCAATCAGCCAGCATGGGTTCGCACACGGCGTGGACAGCAGATAGGCAACGTGATCTTAGCAATACAGCGACAACTTGCAGGCTGTGAGGAGACGCTTAGAGAGCTGCGCAACACCACTCAAGACATATGTGGCGAAAGTGCATCGAGGGGAGTTGGGAAAGCCTGGATGCAGTTCAAGCTCAACATGAGTAAAGAAATGATGATTGAGACACGTTCACAGCTGGCCCTCCATATGGTCGCACTGAACACAAGTTTGCAGATCCTCAACCTGTAGGTCAGATCTTACTGATTATTCAAGCTCAATTTGCTGACACAACATAGCAACAAGGCTATCATCGTCCCTGGTGGCTCTACCGACAATGTCAGAGACAGCATCGACGCGCTGCGAGAACAGATCTCTGAGTTGGAGCAGTACGGCACGAAAAAGCCGAGAAGTGAAGCGCATCAGGACCTGCTCACACTCGCCGAACACACTGTGGCAGATGGAGAGACTGTATATGAGCAAAGCGTCACAAGCGGCTCCCACGCTCCAAACAGTCTATATGTTACTCCTCAGCAGCAGGATCTAGTTGCGGCTTGGCTGCATCAGCAAGCGATCTCACACCAACAGCCGCCCTCTGCCATTACCGCAACGACTGAGTCTGTTCCAAGCCTGAACTTGAATGAAGATCGTATAAACTTCGGCTTGACCACACCGCCAAACGCACTCCTGAAAGACTCTGATTCTCGCCAAGAGACCGATCTTGAATTGAGTCTTGCATGCCACAAGGTCAAGAGGCTTTTGAGCGACGCCGACGTCCAGTACAATGCTGGAAATTACTGCAAAGCCAAGACAGGACTACAGGACGTGTTGCCGGCCTTACGGGCATTACCCTCCGAAATTCAGAACGAGTACGACTTCTTTGATATACAGTACAAGCTCTCAATCGCATCTTATTACGCAAGCGAACACACCAATGCTAGGAAAGTATTGTCTGAATTCGTGGGGCAAGAAGCCTCCTCAGATGACCGGAAACTCAACATCGCGCATGCTTCATCCTTACTGGCATGTGTGTATGTTGAGACCAGAGAACTGGCAGCTGCTCGCTCATCTTGTGTAAAGGCAATTCAGATGTATCGAAGCATACTAGGTGACAATCCGACATCTGTGGAGCCTAATCTGGCGCTTGCAGCACGGATTGAGCTTCTTTCAGGCAATCGCGAAGCTGCAGCTGCGCTTCTTGGACAGACCAATGCCACGCACAGAAACCAGCTGAGCAACCACTATGCTAAGTTGCCACACAAGCAGGGCTCGTCAATTGTAGAGCGCAAGAACATTGTCGCCTGTGAAGACTATCTGTTTGCCAATGCTGGCTTGTCGGAAGAGACAGGTCGGACCGAGATGGTGACGCTCCCAGTCTTGGCACAATCACCGCTGGTCAAACGATCGTGGATGAAGCGATCGCGTAGAACAACGGTCCCAGCACCGCATACATTCGAACCGATACTTACACAGCTGCATATTGCAGCGCTTTTCGGTGACATCGGGTGGGCCACTGCGCTTATAGCATATGGTGCTGATGTCAACCATGCGTGCACCATATCCACATCAGACTGTCGGCAGTTACGATGGAAGCGGTATCATGATCCGCTGATGCCAATCACACCGGTCGCGTGTGCTCTACTTCTCCGACACATGAACATGGTCTGTCTGCTTGTATCGAGAGGTGCCTCACTGACCACTTGGGGAGGCTCTTCATACGCCGTTGCCCTCCTGAACGAAGCCTATGTTGCGGATGACGCCTATTCCATGGAAGAAGCGCTGCATTGCCTCAAACATCTAGGTTGGGACATTGACTCACCGATAGATGTTGACTGCAGTCGTAGCCGCCGGACTATGCTGCATCATGCGGCTTCCGTACTGGACACAGACAACGTACGTTGCCTAACTTCCTGCGGCGCCAACGTCTTGGTGAAAGACGAAGCTGACAACATCCCCTTGAACCTCGCGATGAAAGCAACAGGCAGTGCAGTGACGAAGACGATGTCGCTACTGCTACAGCACAAACCTCAAGAGCAGCTCGTCAGCCGCGACAAGGACGGCAGAACGCCTTTACACTATCTGATGAGTCTCGACAACCATGTGAGCGAAGACGCCGCGTGGATCTTACTAAGAGCTGGCGCCGATCCGTTCTTGATGGACCGGTTTGGGAATACGCCGTACCAGTGGTTCTTGCGAAATCGACATCACTGGACGGACATTAGAGCGATTTGCGAGGAGTACCGGTCAAAAACGCCCAGGCTCGATCAGTCAGACTCTCAGCCGGCGTACATTGGTTTACAGGCTCATGCGACTGAGCATCTATCAACCGCAGTCTCAGACACAGACTATGCGCAACCATCTGCAGCTCATGGTCCGGTACGACCGACTTCGATCTGAATCGTCGGGTTCTAGCCATTGATCTTAAAATTGCTTGTCTTGTGTAAATCGTGTTCGTTTGACATTGCCGCTACGTAGCAAATGGGAAGCTTTTCGTGTCCGACTCTTGCCCCAGAATATAGCATTTAGGACGTCCGCGCTCTCTACAGACACTGCGAGTAGTACTCGCCAGATTCCTTGCATGTCGAGCCTGGAGCGCAGCTGGTGCATCCGGTCCAGCCTTTGCCGCCGCACCTGAGAAGCTGTTAGTAAAAAGAGAGAACGTCAGTGGTCGTAACTGTACTTACTGTCCGTATTTCGGCGAAACGCAGCCGCTGGTAGTCGGTGCAGCTGAGGTAGTGGCTGACGCCTTCGTGGTGGAAGCAGTGGTAGCCGCTGAGGTAGAAGTGACCAGAGTCGTGGAGACCTTGGAAGTCGTGCTAGCCTTGGAGGTTGTGGGACCCGAAGAGCCGCCTCCGGAGCACCCAATACGGCTGGACGCAATAGCAATGTCGTCGTACCAGAACGTGTTAGTCGAACCACCGTACGACTCCCAGCCAAAGTACACGCCGGAGATCTTGGGCACGAATTTGGTCCTGGTCCAGCCATTGGCATTGGCATTGGAGACGCCTGGACCGACGGTGAGGCCAGCGATGGCGATGCCGTTCAGCCAGGTCTCGATGCTGCCGTCGGTGCCTAGGTGGTACTCGAGACATTGCCATGTGCCTGCTGCAAGATTCTGCGAAGTCGCGATGCCTTGCGGTGAGAGATCCGGCAGGGTGGCATCGTTGTCCTGGCGATTGTACATCAGAATTTCTGACATGCCGCCAATTCGCAGATGCTGATTGACTCCCTCGGCGGCATCGGGCATCACGACGAATGTGACGTGCTCCGATGAGAACGCCTTCGAGGCTTGCCTTATGCGGTGTCAGTTCCATACCTTCAGGCCACGATTCGTGCCAACAGATACTCACAGCCAAGTGCGGACGTAAACATCACCGCTTGGGACCTTGGTGGTTCCAAAGAAGGCGTGGCCGCAGTAACCTCCAGCGCCGGCAACCTTGATCGAGTTGCTACCACTGTGCGCTTTAGTGGTGTCTAGAGATACAGTGCCACCTTGATTGCAGTCGGGAGCGTAAGTCGCCCAGGTTGTCTGGTCCCAGCCACTTTCGAAGTCGTTAGTAATTTGAGCCAGCGACAACGGAAGCAGGGAGAGTGCGGCGAAGCCAAGTGAATGGAACATGATCGCGAGTAGAAGAATTGTCGGTCTGAAGAGCGTTCGAGATCTGTTTGCCAGGCAATCGGCGAGCAGCGAGGAGTTTCACACATCTTATAGCTAATCTTCTGGCCGGACCAGCCGTCAATTAATCACCTTAACGCTGCAGCCACAGCGCCACCTCCGATATGGATCTCCGTTGCGTAGTCGCCGCATTGCTGTTAGGTTCAATGGTGCCGTACTGCAATCATGATGTGCCCGTGTTGAATCTGTTCGGTCGAGTCGGAGTATGTGAGCCGCATCCAGATCTGGAAGTCTGTGGCTCCCTCCGTTTCAGGTTGATCGACAATCTCCACGTCAAAGACCAGCAAGCTTTCTGTTTTAGCCGATGCAAATGAGCTTGTCGGGCTGGGCGGTCCGTGAAATAAATATAAGGGAATGTCGACCACGTGGACTGGGTCGTGTTCTGTGATCGATACGTGAGCGTCTCATCAAATGTCAGTCGACGCTACTAGAAATTGCCACATGGAGGCGTTACTTACTTGTAGCGTGAACAAGCTCCGCGTTGATACGAGATCGGATAACTAGCACTCGATTGAACAGAAAAACACATACGGTCTCTAGACTAGCGACACATACATGTCTATCAACCATGGAACCGTTGCAGACGATGTTGTACCAAGGTGTACATAACCCAAAACCCTAGCCGCAACCCTAATAAGCTCCTCTACAGTCAATATCTGCAGTTCTTGTCGAGCTCGCCAGAGTCTCTTCGCTTCGTCGCGGCGTATTGAAACCGCTTGTCTGGAACTCGCTCGACACCCGCTCGCCGTCATCGTAGAAGCGAATAGGAGTCCGGACAATGTCCTTGTCGCCGCTTTCAGGGTCTGCAGCCGATCGGGAGACGCGGAGGATGTGGTGATGGCAGTTGGGACAACTGTCCGTCTTCCACGAGATGTGAACCTTGGTGCAGATGGTGTGTAAAGCGGCGAAGATGTGGAGTGCTCTAGGGATTTCTGTCAGGTTGGGCATTCTTCGCCGACGATTTCTGTGGGTGAAACGCACAAGTTGAGTAACATGGGAGTAGTCCCGTATGTTGCAAGAATGACAAGGCGTTCGCTCTTTTCCCACCACGAGTCGTGCCTGTTCGAGAGGAATATCCAACTGGACGCTTGATTCAGTATCCTGCAATAGCCGTTGAACGGACGGACAGGTCTCACGTACCTGGGAACCAAGATGGCAATGATCGAAGCTGCAAGCAATAGATCACAGCAAGCTCTCAAACCAGGGGAACGGACTCCACCTCCAAGCACCAGAGTGCTGAAAGCGGCAGAGAAGAACATGGCCGCGATGCCTACGGTTGGCAGCGGTCTAAAGCTGATTAAGCCATAAGGGAGAAGCAGGGCGAATGCTGGTAGGAAGGCCAGTACAGTAGTTACTCGCAGCCAACGATGTCCGTTCCTGGCTTCAGGAGAGGATGAATGAACCATACTGGACAGGGTGCTTGATGCTGAGAATTATTGCTGAGCAATATCGGAAGTGCTGACTGGCCCGCTGACAAGGCGCACGATTGCGATGGGAGATCAGACGCAAAGTATATCGCGAAGACCAGGACAGAGACGCCTCCTACTGTACTGGTCTGGTACCAGGCAGCTGTATTCCTTCGCCAAGAGGAAGTGGATTCGAGGAGACAAGCTGCATGTTCGCCCAGAAGCATACGCGCTGCGATCTGCGAAGCGAGCGCACAACGCCTGTCCGTAGTTTGACCGCCCAGACTCAATTGATTCGCGAAATGAGTTCATGCTCATGTGAATGCATGCACGTTTGGCGGATAACAGCCTCGGCCGTCATGTCGAGCATGCTGCAACATTACTCAGTCTGCAGTTGACATACTGCAAGGCACAAGTTGTCACGGAAGACACGTATGAGTCGCCTTGGAGTTCACTGGAAACAGAGGTTCAGCGCCAGATTGACGACACGAGTGATCAAAATATATGAGCAATCACAATAAGGTGTAGCGACCATCCCACAAGCCCGTTCCACAGCAGAAGAACGCACTTGATAAGGAAAGAATGGGCGCAAGAATTCCTCCTTCGACAAGGCCGGGAACGGTGGGAAACTCAGTAGCAGCGGAACTGCGCTCGTAACCCACAGCAAGTCGCCGAAGCGAAGCCTTGATTAAATGACTTATTAGTCACCTACTGTAGATACTTTTGAGAAGAGGAGTCTGAGGGAAGCCAAACTTTTATCCTTCGAATTCCCGCCAAGCTTTTGCGGGAGAAGCAACATCTCCTTTCGGCTAATCCTGTTTTGTCCTGCCGCCGCGCTCTCCAGACCAAGAGGACCTTGACCTTCTCCAAGACGAAGGCTTCGATGATGTCCAACGCGTTCGCCGTCGACCTGGAATATGCAACCCAACTCTTGCCCAGCAGGTGAGAAGGTATGTAGCGAATGAACCTTGATCCCATGGCGCATGTTGTGAAGCACCTCGATTGAGTCGGCGTCAACAATCCCCGCCTTACGCGTACGCGTCCGGATCCAGATCCATTATTGTACGGCCACTCTTGATCACAAGCCAACTCTAAACAAGACACACTTTCATATTTCTCTTCGTATAGCCCCTCCATGACCGGAACTCGGCTTGAATACAAAGCTTCAATGGAACAAGCTCATCCAGGAAAGGGCTTAACAGACAACACGCGCACTACAGATGTACCGTACTTACAAAACACCTTTCTTCTTGGAGACCTGGACATCATCGTCAAGTCGGGATTGTGAGCCATGTAGATCTGCCTTGGTTCACAATACTGTGTTCTCAAGCGCCGGCGAGATATTGGAATCATCAGCGACAGGCTTTTGTCTCGTGCCTCGCTCCTGAACTAGTGGACATGCTGACTTTCCCTCTCTTCCAATAAACGGATCCGAAGAGTAGTTCACGCATTCTCATTGGATCTGAACACGACCCTGGATCCTACGGAAAGGACGGAGCCATAACTGCCAGATGGCGATACGCCACGGGGTGGACAGTCTATTGATCATCCAGGCTTACTCACTCTGAGAGTCCATGATGTCTCCCATGGTCTCAACATTTTGGCAACCAAATCGTCGCGTTTACTGCTTGTCACAACAACGCCGGAAATGGCTTGGAGAGTCGTAAGTTCTGTCAAGAACCAATATCCGACTTGCAGTACAATGCTCGTGGCAAGTCGCTGCGTTCCGGGCTCGACCTGGCCATGAAGCCGATCAGGGCCACGTAATCAAAACATACTCCATTGGTTCCTATCTTGCAACTTCCCGTGGCCACACGAGAGCGGCGCGGTCCTGCTGTTACCCCTGCATCGAAAGATGACAGTTCATAGTGCAAGACTCTAGATCGGTCTTAACCTGTGCGGCTAGTGCATTGCCATTCTATAAAGAGCCAGCTGGGGGAGTTCTGTATTGACATCCGTACAATTCCAACCAGCCCAACCCCATCAACACAAACAACCAAAACTCACCAGAAACCATACATCATGCAATTCAAAGCACTTCTTCTGGCCAGCCTTGCAGCAGGCGTGCTTGCAGAGACTACTTCTTCCATGGACATGAGCATGACATCGGACAGCAGCATGTCGACGGAAACCCGAGCCAGCACCGACAGCATGACGTCGCACAGCTCAGACGACCACAGCAGCAGCAAGGACCACAGCAGCAGTGATCACAGCAGCAAGGATCATATGTCCACCAGCGTCGAAAGCGGATATGCCCTTACCACAGATGCCAGCGGATCAGCCATTGCCACCTACACCGGCACCGATACCAAGAAGCCCAAGACTGCCTCTCTGGCATCTGTCACTTCCGACAGCCACAGCAGCAGCCACACTTCCGATCACAGTTCCTCAACTGGCAAGAGCAGCGGTAGCGCTTCGAAGTCTAGCAGCTTTGCGATGGCCACCGCAGTTCCCATGATCGGCGCCGCAGCCATGGCTGGCATTGCCTTCGCGCTTTGAGATTGACGATGATTGTGGAAGACTGAGGAAGCCTCGTCATTGATACGAATGCAAGAACGATTCGAAGGGAATACCAATCACGAGGCGGAGGTTATGCTGTACGTGTCTAGTCAAAGTGATCTTCTCGATTTGTATAATTGGAGTAGCCTTTTGGAAGAAGCATGGATCTATCTGTACCGTTATTAATTCACTACCTGATACCAAATTTGCTCATCTCCAAGAGCCCCTTCTTGAGCTTCGATGCCCACGATTGTTTGCACTTCTAGTTGGTGTCCTCGTTGAACGGCATCTAAAGAACAGTGCTGTATCGGCTTGTCTTTTCTCCGGCCGTCCGACTTCCCCTCAGCCGAGAGAGCCGAGCTCTATCGTGTGCACATGTGCATTGCAAGAGTCGTCAAGACATATTGGTGAGCCACCGAGGCATCTCTGAGACCAAGAATTTCGTTTTCTCTCACAAGTAGCAGCTCCGTGTGTAAAGAGTTTGCCCATCCTACCACTTGAACGTCTCCCTACAATGCCTAGCAACACACCTCCCAACGGAGCAGGTCTCCCACCTTTACCACTCCCAGAAGGTGTCAGTGAAGACTATATCGACTGTACATCGTCTTGCGGCCTGAACTTTCATGTGCTGAAAGCTGGCAAGCCAAAAGATCCTCTGATATTCTTCTGCCATGGATATCCAGAGCTTGCCTTCTCATGGCGGAAGATTCTGCCCTCAATCGCCGCACAAGGCTATTACTGCGTAGCCATGGACCAACGTGGCTATGGACGTACTACTGGGTGGGATCAGAAACCTTTCCACGAAGTCGATCTCAACGAGTACACCATCACAAACCTCGTCCGCGATCTGGTCTGTCTCGTCTACGGCCTAGGCTACACAACAGTACATACCATCATCGGCCACGACTTCGGCGGCGTCTCCTCAGCAGCGACCGCTCTCATGAGACCCGACATCTTCAAATCCACCATCCAGATGTCCCATCCCCACCATGCTCCTCCAACGCCACCCTCTCCGGACAAGCCAACGAAATCCAAAATCGACATCCAAACCGAGCTGCGCAAACTCGACCCTCCCAGGAAACACTACAAATGGTACAACTCCACGCCCGAAGCCGCAGGGCACTGGGACAACCCACAGCAAGGCCTTGAAACTTACCTGCGAGGTTACTTCCACCTCAAATCCGCCACCTGGTCGCCAAATAAACCGCATCCTCTCACAGAGTGGTCTGCGAAAGCGCTCGAGGAAATGCCCGAGTACTACATCATGCGCGAAAGCGACACCTTCCCCGAAAGCATCGCGCGAAACATGCAAGGCGAAGACCTCCACGCTTCAGAGCCATGGCTTTCCCGAGAAGCTCTCGGCATGTACGTGGGCGAATGGCAGCGCACCGGCTTCCAAGGCGCTCTGAACTGGTATCGTGCGCAGACGGCCTCTACGCCGCAAAGTGCTAAAGATTTGTTTTTGTTTGCGGGGCGGAAGATTGAAGTGCCTGTGGTGTTCATCAGTGGCAAGCAGGATTGGGGCAACTTCCAGCAACCTGGTGCGTTGGAGAGTTACGAGGATGATGCTTGTGTGAAGAAAGGGTGTTTCCGTGGCTCGACGTTTATTGATAAGGCTGGGCACTGGGTGCAGCAGGAGCAGCCGGAGGAGGTGATTGATGCCATCAAAGCGTTCCTGGAGACTTTGTGAGTGGCAGGAAGAGTGGAGGTGATTATTAGTTGGTATGTCATCTATCTAGCAGCTAATTTTGCTGACAAGTCATTATGTTCCAAGTGATACGGGTGACCTTTGGCACCGCCACCATATCATCGTCTCCCATCATGTCTCATTACTGCTTCTCAGCATCTTTCGTGGCACCCTTTTGTGCTGCACCCTTCTTGTCCTTCTTAACACTCTTCCATTCCAGTCCCAGAGCACCCAGGATCGCCATCGCAGAAAGCCCAGCAGAGATCAGAAACACCTGGCGCAGTGCATGGTTGTACACTTCAAGCACAGCCGGCAGCTGATCCACCGGTACTAGATGCCTCAATTCAGTGGCACCAGTATTGACGATCATCGCAGGATCAACGCCCTCCACTATCTGCGTGATACCGCTGACCAAGTTCGATGTGAGGATGTTTTGTCCAACCGAGATGAAGATCGCGCCGCCCATGGTCTGCAAGAATACCATGAGTGCCAGTCCAGTGGGGACGTCGACACGCTTGAGCACTGTTTGCGCGGCGAGCTGGGCTTGCTGGAAGCCTAGGCCAAGGCCGTAGCCGTACAGCACCTGGAAGCCGATCCACTCGCTGTGGCCTGAGTGGACTTGCAAGGTTGAGATCAGGCCGGCTCCGATTGGTGTGAGGACTGCGGATATATACGCGAACTGAGTGTAGTAGCCGATCTTGCTGGTAGCTGCACCTGCAGTGATCGTACCGAGGACAAGGGACAGTACCAAGGGCAGAGTCCTGATGCCAGAAGACTCGGCTGTCACGCCTTTGACCGCTTGGAACCAGATCGGGATGAAGTACACCATGTTCATCATGCTTCCAGCCACACAGAAGACGAAGAAGCCACCGGCAAGCATGCTACGGTTTTTGATGATGCGGGCCGGGATTTGAGCGGTCTTCTGTGTGGTGATCTGGACGACGATGAAGGCAGCGAACAGGACGCCGAAGACAACTAAGAGAGCGATTATTTTGCCATCTGACCATGCCAGGCTACTGCCACCCCACTGAAGCGCGAGAAGAAGGCAGACCAGGCATGGCAGGAGGAAGAAGGTGCCGAGAGGGTCGAGCTGGAGTAGCTTTTCCTTGGCAGTGAGACCTTTCTTGAAGGGCTCTGTCGGCTTGAGGATGAACATGACGGCGACAATGACCACAGCGCCGATTGGCAGGTTGACTGGAAAACTGTCAGCATCGTGGACCGACTCCAGCCTCTCTCGACTCGGACTTACTGTAAAAGCACCACCTCCAGCTTACATTCGTCGTAAACGCTCCACCAAGCAACGGCCCGACAACACTCGCGACACCCATAGTTGCGCCAACAGCGCCCATCCACGCCGGCCTCTTCTCCAGCGGAATCGCATTGATCATGAGGACCATGCCCCCGTTCATCAGTCCTGCAGCACCCACGCCTGAGATCGCTCGCCCGATGATGAAGGCCATCGAGTTTGGTGCGGAGCCGCATACCGCAGAACCGATCTCGAAGACCACGATCAGCGACAGGTAGACGTATTTTGGCGAGTAGAAGGTGTAGATACGGCCGAGGAAGAGGGTGGAGCAGCATGATGTGAGGAGGAAGGCGCTTCCGTACCAGCCGATTTCGTTCAGAGAGTCGAATTCGTCTGTGAGGGCGGGTAAGGCTGTGGCGATGATTGTGCGGTCCTGGTGTTGTCAGATCATCGATCGTCTCGTGCTGGAGGGCGGATGACAAAAGCGATCATTGACTTACGAGTGCTGAGAGGAACAACGCTAGTAGGAGAGCAAGCATTGCCAGCGCTGCTTGTGCAGGTGGAGGATATTCCACGGTGTCTTCTGTTTTGGCTTTCTCTAATGGTGCTCCCGCCGCTTGGGACTCTTCACCATTGTCATCGGGAGTGTCTTCGGTCTCGGGTTCATCGAACGTCGGGCTCGGCGAATGGGTCATTGCAAGGACCATATGTGAGTCGTCATCTTTGTTCTTTGATTTGGCAGTAAGTGAGACCAGTATTTGATCGATGAGAGCCTGGGTTCGAGCATCTTCGGACGGCTGGTCTAATCGTTGGCTAGACATGTTGATGGTCGTGTATCAATTATGATGTTGACTCCTATCCGAAGATGATGAGTGACGATAAACATATGAGAGTCGGCACTTTCAAGATGCGTACCACAATGATATATAATTGTTGGCGATGATCGATTATAGGTACCTTTGTGCCAGCGGCCGAGCTGGTGTGGACGCTGATTGGCTGGAGCGTCGGGTCTCAGAGGGCGTCGGCGGCCGAGAGTCACACCGCAGCCTGCGCGAAAACGGTGCTCGGAGCACAACTTCTTGAAAATTGCCGTCCAAACAATAATATTGGCCGGTTATCGTCTGACATAAACGGAATACTGAGCGAATCATGAGAAATGGTGCTGCAGGCCCGGAGAGTGGGGTCGTTTTGCAGGTCACTTGCAGCGACTTTCGCGAAAGCGTACGTGAGCTCGGCAGGAGGACTATTGAAATGGCTATTGGAGTGTCGTTCTGTGTGTGTTATCGCACGCAAGGCTGAACATTGAGTTTCGCGGGATCACGATTTCGATTGACCGACTCATCATGAGCTGTAGTCAAGTCCTCCACCTTGTAGGGCGAAGGCCCATCCAACACCTTCTCGCCTGCTCCTGTGTAGTGTTCCGCCCTTGGTACGTTGTCAAAGGACTCCAAATCGATGGCTACCATTGTACATAGAAGGGTCGCAAGGCTTTTTGATGTTCACCAGCCTTGGGTACTGGTTGCCATAGGACGGGCACTGAAACACGAGCTCATGCGGTCATCCTCAGTCAATGGAGTCGCACCACTACTGCATGCGCTTGCCACGTGTGGACTTGCGACACTGCTCAAATCATGCTGACCATGGGCAGCGATAGCCTCGAAGCCCAGAGCATAAAATGCCACATGCCGAGCTGGCCGGCGAGTCTCTTTCTTCCTCCGCCGCTGCAATGGCTGACCACAGGGCTGCCGTTGAAGCTCAAGCTTTGTAAAGGTGCTCTCGAAGCATTATCGGTTGAGCTCCGGACACGTGCATTGTCAGACAAAGCGCACACCGGCCCAAGCTTGTGGAAGTGTCGCTCTACAGCGACCGTCGATTACTTCATCTTTCGCTGTAACGTACACTCATAGTAGTAGTCGTGCGGATGCTCTTCTCCGCACCATGCGACCGCATCGCCGCTTCCCTCGGACTGATATCGCGTGTCTCCAGATCTGCCTGGCCAATCTCTGTTGTCGTTCCACTCTTGTTGTGAACATAAGCATGAGACTGATTACTCTCAAGCTCGAACACGGTAGTGCTCCCCGTTTCGTCGAGAATATCTTTTTTCGCGCTCTTCCGCTCCGAGTCGGGTAGCGCGTGCCAGCTCTTTCGTCCACGGTGTTGTGCGTTGCTCGATCCCCGAGTGCCACGTCCATAGGTGCTGCCAAGCACTGTCTTGAAGAGGGGCTTCAGGCATGGTAGACTGGCCGCCGTGATCGCAATGTTCAGCTCGGTAGCGAACCAGATGGTAATATTGCGCGAGTCCCATAGGAAATCCCCTTTTTTTCCGTAGTTCGACGTGTAGAAGACCTTGACAGCTGCCGCGATACAGGCGAACAAGCCAAGGCCGAGAATACACATGAGGGTTACTCTTGTGCGAAGGTTGACGTGTAGACGCCACAGCATTGGAAGCGGGATCACAATGGCGAAGAGCAGGTCTGTGACAATTCCGAGCGCTGCATTTGTGTATGACAGTGCCCTGATAGTGGTAGGCTCCCAGCATGTCGCCTTGACAGTCGGGTCCCAAAGAATTCTGATGTCGCTGCACTGGAAGATGATAGTCTATAGGTGGTCAGCTGACGGTAAACGTTGATGACAAGGCTGATGATACACTTACAAAGAAGCATGCGATCGTGTAGAAGAGCGTGAATGCCATGATGGCCCCAATCGTGTACTTGTAAGTTTTTTGTGTGGCAATGCGCATCAGAGCAGCCCCAACTGCAAGCTTGGCGAAGCAAATCGCAAACAGATACATCGGCTGGTTGATGAAGTTGATGAACAACCCATACTGATATATATCAGGTGGCACGTCGCCTCGATGTCTGCCAGCTCCATTGTGGGCTTGCACGACAGTCAATGCAAAGCCGACGATCGAACAAGCCATTGTCAATACGATCATGGCGTCCTTGTGGAAGCGTTAGTCGTCATTTCGTCTTGCGGCAGTAAATAACTTACGTCCCATCCGCAGCTACGGATCATAACTATGCGGACGTACAGCCTTGCTATAACTGTGGCTGTTGCCACAGAAGTCACGATAGCGACAGCTGCAACAATCTTGGCGCTCTCATCAACGCTGGGGTCTGATATTGCTTCCATGGTGAACAACAGCCACCAAGGCAGAACGGGTGGCTAAAACAGGGCACTGAATAAGTAGAAAACTACCAAAGGCGGTGAGGGGTACATGTCCAGGTGTAGAGCTGTGGTGGCATATGTACCTGCCTGCCTGCCAACCCAACCTACATACTAGAGATAGTGTACTACACTTGGTAGCACACAAAGGTTCAGCTAGAGCGTACCGAAACAGACGGCTGCTCTCATCGCTCGTGATGTCTCCTGATCCAAATGTCTGGTGCCGCGTGAAGACGGGCGCAACTCCGCGGTCTGTCCATTGAGCAGCCCTATCTCGCATATAGACTCTCGGCCTTACCAAAGGAGGGCAGAGAGTAGCAAACAATGGTATGGCAAACCCTGCTCGGCGTGTGGTCTGCATGGGGGAAGGAATCGCCTAGTGACGGGGAGGGTGAAACCGACTGTCGCAATCCTTCGGCTTTGACCAACGGCCCTTGGTCCATGTCGAAAGTGTATGCAAGTTCTATATCTCTCGGTTAAATAAGATTCCAATCTAAGCACAACAAGGCCTAGATCCAGGGCTTTCTGTGCCATTCGGTGCATCCCCCACAGTCGGAGCGATTGCGTTGTGGGAAGGGATCATCGGATCGGAACCGCGTTGCTTCTATTGCGCCATTCTATTCGCGCGAGCGACAGATTGATGTCTCCCACACACTTTCGATAACGTGGACGCCATGAGTCGCGATCTAAAGTTGTGGCAAAATGCAAGTGCAGCTGATGCGAATCTCGTGTTCAGCTGAGCGACAGGGCTTGCCGAACGGCCGTGCAGCCCTCAAGGGGAATTTGTCTCGTCGATCAGTCTTAAGCGATCCTCCGGATCTATGGTAAAAGTCGGATAGATCACCCAGAGACTCTCCCGGCCGTATCCCAATGCGACTTCGAAGACTCGCTAATGCAGCAGCCGAGATAAGTGCAGACGGGTACAGAGACCCTAAGCGCGCTGCACCGGAGAGTAGTCTTGGATATTTTGCTGATCGTGTCTTCATTCTTCCTTTCTCCTTTGCTCCATTGATCTTCAGAGTTCTGTCATTCCAAGTTACTTTGTGACATCTGCACATCATGCGTTTCAGTCACGTTGCCGTAACGGCACTTCTCAGCGGGTTGACCGTTTCGGGCGCCCCAGCGACGTCTGACGACACAGCCATTGCCGACTTGGCAAAGCAAGCATACGACAAGACTCAGGAACAGCTTTCTCAAGCTCAAAAGCGGTCTTCCAAAGACAGCAGCTGCTCGCTTAAGAATCTCCGTGTTCGCCGGGAATGGGGTACCCTTTCCAAGAGTCAACGAAAGGACTACATCAAAGCGGTCCAATGTCTGCAAGAGAAGCCAGCACGCACGCCAGCTACTGTTGCATCCGGAGCTAAGACGAGATTCGACGACTTCGTCGCCACCCACATCAACCAGACCACGACTATCCACTACACCGCGAACTTCCTCTCGTGGCATAGGTACTTCACCTGGCTGTATGAGGAGGCACTGCGAAAGGAGTGCGGCTTCACAGGAGATCAGCCATACTGGGACTGGACCAAGACTGCTCACAGTGGCCTGTTGTCCAGTCCTATCTTCGATGGCAGCGATACCTCCATGAGCGGCAACGGCGCTCAAGCCTATGGTGCGAACGAGACACAAATCATCCTTGGTGCTTCTCAGGGTTTGCCACCAGTCTACCTCCCGACTGGTAACGGAGGTGGATGTGTGCAATCGGGTCCCTTTGCCAGGATGTCTGTCAATTTGGGTCCGTTTGCTCTGGACGTACCGGAAGGTATCTCTGTTGGTCCTCCGAGCGGCAACGCTTTGGATTATAACCCTCGATGCCTCAAGCGAGACTTGGTTGATGCGGTCAACCAGCGCTATGCCAACGCTTCGTCGGTGCTGTCTTTGATCACCAAGTCAAAGAATGTCTACGACTTCCAGATGACCATGCAGGGCGTACCCGGAAGCGGCGATGTAAGTATTAACTTCAGCTCAACAACGCTCACACACAGACATCGCTGACTCCATATCCCAGATCGGCGTTCACGGCGGCGGCCACTACACCCTCGGCGGCGATCCCGGCGACGACGTGTTCACCAGCCCCGGCGACCCTGCATTCTACCTTCACCACGGCATGATCGACCGCGTGTGGTGGATCTGGCAGATGCTGTCGCCGAACGAGCGCCAGTTCACGAGCAAAGCCATCGCTGGAACGCAGACTTTCCTTGACCAGCCGCCCAGCGCGAACGGTACGCTTGATGATCAGGTCGACTTTGGATATGCTGCTGGACCTGCTAGGCCGATTCGCGATTTGCTGTCGACTGTGCAGGGTCCGTTCTGCTATGTTTACTTGTAGAGGTATACTTTTAATAGAGAATCGATTGCTTGGTACTATAATTGCTCGTTATGAAACCTCGATTCTGCACTCTTGTTCTGATCTCCATCAGCCCAATCATCACAATTCGCTCCACACGTGACAAGATTCTTTTCAGTGCGTCTGTTTTACGTTGATGATCAACGATTGTTCAGTTCGTGTCCCTCATTTCAGTTTCCAGCGACTCATTCATTCGGGCTTGAAGCTGAAGGCTGCATTCGACGGACGTGCACATCTCGAGGACGACGAAGTCTTGCTCAGCTCCGGGCACATTTAAGCCTGCCGATTGCAAGTCACCATGCAGTGAGATGAGCAAAAGGAAGAGGCCATGATAGTGTGGGTCAATCAGATGGCCGCGCAATGCAACCCGCACCTATGTCGTCGCAGCGGTTCAAACAACCTTCAGTGTTGACCAACGGGCACTGACCAAACCTCAGCGTTGTAAGGCGCGAACCTGGTTAACCAAGGCCTAGCAACCACCCAGTACTGGAGCTCAGTCGGAAGAGCGTCTGGATTAGGCTTGTCCTTGTCGGACATCTGCTCGTCCGAGCGCCTGTTTTCGATGCGAGGAGGTCTCAGAAGCGGATGAAGCGGCTCGTCTGAGAGCCTGTCGTCGCCGCGAAATTTCCGGAAAAGCGGATGGATCGGGAGCACAAGCAACTGGCCTTTCGCAATGGTGATGCATAGCCGCTGTTTGTTCGTACAGGTCCTGCACGCATACAAGGAGCGGTGCTCTTTGGTCCACACGGTCTTCGCTCCTCCGGAAAGAATAGACTTTTGGAGGTGGCGATACAGACATTTCTCTTTCGTGGTGAAGGGGTTGCCGGCTACGCTGTTCAGGCGCGCGATTCGTCTTCTGTCAACATCCTCATCGTCGATCATCCCCGTGAGAATCGAGCGGAACGACGAAATCATGCTCAGAGGGAACTCTGAGCCATCGGACAGCTTGTTCATCACCGGGTCGAGAACAAACAAGAGCTTCGGCAATATTGGGTGGAGTGTGACCGAGTCAAGCTCGCCGCTGAGAGCGTTGACAGGTGCGGTATCTTGGCCGCTGGTGATAACATTCGGCGTGGCTCTCACTATCGGAGTGGCCGTCGCAGGTGATGCGCTGCTACGCTCGGTGGCCCACTCAGCCTCCTCGAGCTCCTTCAAACGGGCCTTGAGCGCGGTATTTTCGGCTTCGATTTCCTGCAAACGATCGTCGGTGGACGCTTTGTCTTGCTCGAGCTTCTGCAAACGCTGGCGGAGGGCTGTTCTTTCGATATCAGCTTGCTGCGCATGGCGCTCCAGCCTACCAATCTTCTGCCAGAACTGGTTGAGCTGGCTCTGTAGCTTGAGTTCGTTCTCAGCCTCAATGCGATGTTGGTCTGTTTGGTGGCGTTTGACGAGCGCAAAGCTGGGCTCTAGCATGCTTAGGAGCTGTATCTTGGTTAGCCGATGCAAAGACCGAGTGACGATAAGGTGGACCAACCTCTGGAGAAATACCAGGAGCTTCCGTGCTCGCATTTGGCAACCCATGCTCCTGTTGGCGACTTTGATCCATTGGAGTTCGTGGCTTTCCGGTGAGAGTGTGGGCACTCGCGGAAGACAGAGCGATGCTTTCAATGGTATTTCCGGGCTACAAATCTGTCTCAGGGGACGGGGCGAGGCTGGGACTTCATCTCAGCGGTTCGGTGACTCTGTGTGTGGTCGGTCGTTTTCCTGTTGGCGCGAAAGTAAACACTGGCTCCAAGCGGAGCGCTGCATGAGCACGGGCGCCCGCATTAGGCAGCAACTACCTACCGTACACTTCACTATCACTACTCCTAGAGTGGCCATGGAGATGAAGGTTCTGGTGTATGCGTGCAATTTCTTCACTGACCTCAGCTACGCCTGGCAACTTCCACCAATCTCCCATCACACCAATCTCAAGACCTTCCGAACTGAAACATCATCTATTTCCAAACCAAGCAGCCACCCAATATTCTTCAACAAATCCACGTGCGCCTTTTCAGCAGCCTTGCCAGGCACGAATGTCGCGTGGGCATGCGGGCATCCAACATACAGATCGCACCGCGTCTCCACGCCTGCTTCCTTCAGCATCTCGTCATACAGCAAGCCATCGTCTCTGAGGCAGTCCATGCCATCGACTTGGATGTAGGTCTTCGGAAGACCAGCTAGGGAATGGGTAGAGCTTAGTGGAGATCGCCATGGCGAGTTGAAGTCCCAACCAGTATGCTTCTGCAGAGCATTGAGAGCTGAGCTGGGCAGGATCGGCGCACGCTCGTTCTGCTGCTTGGACACATACAAGTGCTTCCACTTCTCCGGGATTTGATGCTCGCTCAGTATCGATGGGACATTGAGCCATTGTCCAGTGAGTGGATAAGCCAGCGGCTCGACCTGCGCCTTGCGAGCACACACTGCTGTCAGGCCTGCTCCGGCACTGGTTCCGCCCACGATGAAACCATTGCTGGGATCAGCACCCAGTTCGGGAGCGTGTGTAGCGAGCCAGACGAGATTATCCCAGGAATCCTCCCAGCTCTGCGGAAATTTGTGCTCCGGAGCTAAGCGGTAAGATATGTTGACCACGACAGCAGAAAAGGCTCGCACCAATGCCCGAGCTTCGATGACCATCTGGTTATTGTCACCAGCAATCCAGCCGCCGCCGAAAGCGAGGATAATGAGCGGGCCACCCTCGGTCGATGAAGAATTAAGCTTTCGTACTCTAGCGATGGCCTGGTAGCCGTCACGCATGGGAACAGCGATGTCTGTCTCGAGAATATCGTCTGTGGCCGGCAAGAAGGCGTTGGCAGTTGCCACAGCAGAAGCCATTCCGGTCCTGAATGCTTCAACATCGCTCCAATCCACTGGAGCCGTTGGGTTGGACGCGGCAAACTGTGCTGGTCAGTATGAGACAGCTACCATGACACATTGAAAGTCGAATACCTCAAGGACCTCTGGCAATGGGATGCAAGATTGTTCGAGCTCTTGAAGTGAGAGTAACATGGTGGCGTGGTGATGATAAAGTCGAGAACACAGTCGTTCTAGCGATTCTTGGGTTGGTCGTTTTGGGGTGTGCTGAAGCTTGATGTTGACCTGCTATGAACTGTCGCTCGACAGGCAACATAAATACTTACTGTCAATGGATCCATCTGCACCGTCGTGAGCTGAGGTGATACCAATTGAGACATCGCCTCACAGACATAAAAATCCAGCAGTCTGAGCGAGCCAACGACTGTCGTAGATGTACGACTATCAGTAATATCGAGGAACATACGGCCGACAGACAAGTCAGTGCACGCAGGATTAGGGTCGAAAGTACGGCCGGAAACCAAGGTCCTAACGCCTGGGCGTATGCCATTGGATCTGTGGGTAGATCGGTAATATAGCTCGCGAAGCAGGCAATGCGTAAAGGATATTGCTGGACATCCTGAGTCAATTGTTGCGCACCGATCAGAAGTGGGGAAAGAGGAAGAGAGACGGAGTAGAGCGCGGACTCGCGATATGAAGTCCGTAGCGGAGGAGTTGCTTGGCATTCTGCTGCCTCCATCCGCAGGAGATGTTACTTCCAATACATCTATCAATACATCAAGATTACAATGATTCTGGTATCGACTATATGCCGTGAGTCATGGCCACCTATGCTCCCCAGATCTCATCGTCCGCATCGCCTAAGCCCATCGATTTCTCAATGGCAATCACCCTCGCAATACGCTCGTCCGTCTCCGAGCCCCCAGCGTACCGAGACACCAGGTTGTGCATCAAACATTGGAGCTCTTCTTGGTCTTCTGATGTGCACATATAGTCATCGTTCTCTACTTGCGCGATCAGCTCGAACGCCGCTCTCAGCCTCTCGGCATCGCTTCTCAGATTCTCAGACGTGGAGTGTCCGATGAGAAGTCTGTCATTCGCAGTCTGCGCTCTGGTGAGGAGATATCTGAGAAGATCGAGTTGGGCTTTAACTAGTCTCATATCAGGCTCCTCTTGCAGAGCTGCGTTTGGTCAGTATCGCTAGATTCTCGGACTTGTCGGATTCTTACTCAAGCCAGCGATGTCCGAAGCTGCATCTGTGTCATTCATTGCGATCCGGGCTCTAATAGCAGCTGAGAAGGTAAATGGTACCACCGCGGAGCCACAGTCTGTGTGTTACGCAGTTGTGTTATATCTCTGTCTGTCATACATCTGTCTAACTCACGGATCTCGCGATCTACAACAATCAGATGTTTCTACATGATGTTTCTACATGATGTTTCTACATCGCTTTGCGTGTACAGTCAAACAATTAATCACCAGAGAAAATGCTCTCTTTGAGAAAAAAGAAAAACAGCAGAGTGAAACACACTCCCCAAGATGTGATGTCAATGCATCTTAGTGTGGCGGGAGCCTCGCATCATCGATACTAACCCAGCATAAATGATATCCGACATTGAGGTGCATTTCGCCTACGCGGTTATCAACCCCCACGCAATATGCAATGCAGACTCCACAAAGTGGGATGCAGCAACCAGCGTCGCTCAGCCTCGTCGCGAAGACTACCAAACAGCATAGCACTCGCACACTCTGCGGACTGCGCGAAAGCAATCATGGCCCTTCGCCGCCGGCTTCCAGAGCAGCCCGCATGAATGCGACCATGACCCACCAAGACAAGATGTCAAACGCGACTGCTTCATCCGACCACCGTTGGGATGGCATCGTCGCCCAGGATCACGCAAGACTACATAATGGCCACGTCTACAATCAAGTCAACAGTGTGTATCATCCGCGCTACCATGTTAAATATCGCAGTAGCTCTAGCACGAACCATGCTGACTTGAATGATCAGATATACACAACTATGCTCCAGACCAGACGAACTCATCAGCGCCGCCAGACCAGGCAGAAAGAGAATGGCGAGTCGCACTGCTGGGCTGGCTGATGTTTGCGGAGATTGACGACCGGCGGGAACAAGTTCAAGAAGCCCACCGAGAGACGTTCAGGTGGATCTTCCAGAGTGATCACGAGACGGGCTTTGCGACGTGGCTTTCAGCGGAAGACGGCATATTCTGGATACATGGCAAGCCGGCCTCCGGGAAGTCCACCTTGATGAAGTACATCACGCAAGAGAAGCGCCTGAGGGAGCTCTTAGACGTCTGGACAGGATCCCGTCCTCTGGTAGTGGCGTCGTTCTATTTCTGGGTTGCTGGCTCTCCGCTCCAACGCTCTCTTGTTGGACTCTATCGGACACTGCTGCATCAGATACTCAAAGCAGAAGAGCAGATGTGTCGCATAGCATTTCCAGATTGGCAGCCCAAATTCAGCGACAGTGAGCCGACTCTTGGTATGCTGGGTGCCGCGGTAAATAAGATATTGACCAGTGGAAAACTGTCAAACAACTTCTTCTTCATCATTGATGGGCTCGACGAATACGACAGAGACAGCATCGGGAAAACTGAGCTTGCGGAACTGATGTTGAACCTTGTACGGTCTCCGAGAGTCAAGCTTCTTCTCTCGAGCCGGCCTGAAACTCCCTTCAAGACTGCTTTCCACGAATGCCCCACGCTGCGTCTGGAAACTTTGACTGAGTCGGACATGTCTGCATATGTCAACCAACGGCTAAGTTCGAATGCTTCCGCCATGAACATCTCAGAGTCGGAGGCAGATAGCATCGATCGCATCGCGAGCTTCATACTCGACCACGCGCAGGGCGTGTTCCTGTGGGTAGTGCTCACCTTGAACATCGCGCTCGACGGGATCAGAAACCATGAAGACCTCGCAATCGTCCGTGATCGTGTCATGCTTCTTCCCCCGGAACTGGACGACATGTTCACACACATCCTCACGCAAAGGATACCTCAACATCACCGGTGCGAAGCTTTCAGATGCCTTTACATCACATACGCGTGGCATCGTGAATCCGCCTCACGATACGAAATGCGTGATCTGTCATATGTGGTCGTCAGCATAGCACGGCAAGCCTCTACTTATGCTGAAGCTTGCATGCTTGCAAATTCGGCGAGCTGCGAATCACCGCGGTATTTCCGTAACCGTCTTGCGAGCAGGTGTCAGGGCCTGCTTGAAGCTAGTGATGACGAGTATACCACGAAGGGAGTGACGTTTTTACACAAGACACTACTCGACTACCTGACGGAAGATCAGGAAGTACAGTCTCTACTGAAAGCAGGATTGGGCGATGCCTTCGATGTTCACACCGCGATCATGGCTGGTTTGATCGGCATGAGAAGGCGCGAGTCTCATACCGAGAGCAAGGTGTGTCGGGTGTTTTTCCACTTCAACACGTTGGCAGAACGCTCTACTGGACAGAGCAGAAGTGAACTCCTCGCAACTTTCGACAGAGTCGAGTCAACGATTGACGAAGATTCTAGAGGAGCCCTGCGCGATGACGACCAGCCCGTCCGCCACTGGTCAGTCGATCTGTACAAAGCCCGACCGCCCCTAGACAGCAATCTGCTTGTGTGGGCTGCCCACTGCGGTGCCGCACTTTTCGTTCAGGAGTCAATCGAGAAAGGTGAAATCCCCCATGTGCAGGCGTCATCGCGATTGCTCTACTATGCGTTGACGCCAGTGTTTTCTGACAAAGAGAGGCACGGAATCTGGGATGTCGAGGCAAACCTTGCAGTTTCTGCTCTACTCCTCGACCATGGCGCAGATCCAGCATACCAGGTTGATGTTGAGTGTCCATGGAATCTTGTCTTGCGCTTTGTGGTCGAGGCCACGCGCATGGATCGACGGGATTTCGAGAGAATCTCAGACGTGACGGCAGCAGCTCTTCGGATTCTGTTCGTGTTTGCGCGCAGTGCGCCGGATCTACAGAAATGCAGCGCCTTGCGGATATACAGCAGTGCGGATAGAACTTTCTACACTGCCTCTGAAGCACTTGATCGACTTGTTCGCCGGCGAAGTTGCTGTGGAGACTATGGCGTCTGGACGTGCCAATGCCGCCGAGCGCAGTTTTTGAGACCAGCGGCCATGGAAGTGCTTGGCCTTGTTGAAGTCAAGGGGAGGATGGTTTCAAAGACTGCCGAAAACAGTCGCATGAAGGCTAGACGCAGCTGTATTCCAGACATCAAGCAGATCTTTTCACCACGGCACAGTACGTAGAGGAACAGTTGCCAGTAGGGTGATTTCCTAGGCCGGGCAGCGGAAGCACGGTGTTGGAGAGCGATAAAGCGCAGAGAACAGGAGACCGACTCGGATTCTTCGAAGTGGACTGAGTCTCATGCAGCGATAGACCATGGTACAGAGTGTCAGTAGTCTTAACGAGTGAGTTCCTAAGGATTGTGATGCAACGGTTCAGGGAGTCGTCACGCAAAGGTCGATTCCGACTTGAGGAGTGTATGACTGCAGTAATATGAAGATCGTTTATGGAGTTGTAAGCAAGTCAACAGCGTGATGTATCGGGTGTTTGTTGCAGGATGGTGTCTTAGTGGGTGGCGACCAGTCGGCGACAAGAGATGCATGTGAGGAGCACAGCAGGGAGCACAACAGCCAAAACGCCAAAACGCCACCCCGCCCTTGCAGCGCTGTCAGCTCGGCCAATCGCGGGGCTTGCACTCGCGCAACCTCGCACGAGATCGCCCGTCTCAGGCACCCTCACTCTGTCTTGCCTTACCTTGCTCTCCCTCCAACACACACTCCTTCAGCCTGACTCTAATACCACGACTGCCTCTGCCAACACTTCCCATGTTGTCACAAATATCCACCAATCGATTATGACCCGTCCAGCGAAAGACATGCGCTTCCTGCTAGGAAGCTATAAACATCAACACCACCATCACAACGCATAGCGCATAGCCCTTTCGCCTCGCGCCGCGCGCATACATATTTCAACTCGCACACATGGTCTCTCGACATCCCGCGCCCGTCTACGCAGACGCGCCACAGCCTCCACCTCCGCCATCGACACAGCGAGCATCTTCCGTTGCCTCTGGACGATCTGCGACGAGACGGCACCGACATGCGCGCACCCACCATGGCAGCCAGAGCGGGTATGCGCCGCAAAATGAGTTTCCCGTATTCTCGCTCACTGGCGATGTCGAGATCGTGCTCAGCAACGCCAGCGGACGACGAGAGCACCGATACCTTTTGCACAGACTCATCTTGAGCCAGTGTTCTGGTTTCTTCGAGGCTGGCACGAGGGCGGAATGGAGTAGAGGAGGCGGTTTGGACGACATGAGGGGCGCGAACGGACTGCCGCCGATCGGTGAACAGAGTGTCGCAGGCAGTAGCAGCACAAGGACGAGCAGCACCGAGCGCAGACCATCCTTCGAACCACCGAGGAAACGCTGGAAATACACACTGGACTGGCAGTCTGCTGGCGACGACGACGTGCCTATGCTTGTGCAAGACACATCTGCGCCGTTCATCTTTGGCGGACCAGACGGACCTCCAGCTGTGCGCAACAAGCCTCCGACTTCGAACGAAGGCTTCTTCCGCAGCATGACCAATTTCTCGGCTTTGAATATAAACGATCGAGCACAGCAGAGCGTTCCTGCGGAGCCAGGCGACGAAGTGCTGAAGGACTACGACAATCTCTTTCGCACCATTTATCAGTACCCGCCAGTCTTGGACAGCGTGAACATTGCAACGGCTTACACAGAATGTAAAGCCCTCCTGCACCTGGCTGACATGTACGACGCTCTGGAAATTGTCGGCACCCGTGTTGATCACCACCTTCTTCGCTTCGGAGCACGCCTCTTCAAGCAGATCGCCAAATACCCGCCCTCGTACCTCAAACTCGGCTACCTCGCACGCTCCCCGACCATATTTGCAGAGGCTCTCATTCACGTTGTCGGTCAGTGGCCTCTGGCTCGACCACAACTGAATAATCAGATCGACGCTGGAGTTATGGACCTAATAGAAGACAAACACGACGAATTAGAAGATATGAAGACTCGGATCGAAATGAAACTCTGGCGCATCACCCTCACCACCAGTCGTGGCGAGCGTGTCACGCCTGCTAATGACTACCTCTCCTGGCTTGCCATGAGTCTCTTCCGCCAATGGATTGCAGAAAACACAACCCCAGGCCCCAGTGGTATCTTGAAAGAACCAACCCGTCCAAGTTCGAACAGCCGAAACGGTGCAAGCCGCAGCACTAGTCATGTCACCTCTCAGCGCCTCCCACCACCACCTGCTAATCCACCACCAAGTGGACCTTTCAACACCGGCAAGATATATCGCCTCATCGGCTCTAATTCTTCTGCATCGTACCTCCCACACGACGAGTTGAAGCGTTTCCTCAAGACTTCTAGCGAAGCCAGCAACGGCACATTGTACTCACGGGAAAATTTGCGTCGATTCGAAAGACGAGTGGAAGAAGTGAAGAACCTGGCTAGAGATGCTGTCAGGCCAGTAATGAGGAATTTCCTGGAGCTGGATTTGACTGCCTTTGGGCCTGCTGGGCTGGGATATCTGACTTGTACGAGGGTTGAGGATGCGGACTTCCCTTGGGATGATTAAAGAGGGGGAAGGAAAGATGATGTGGCGATTTGCTGGGCAATGGGAAAGAGGCGTTCTTGGGTCGTTGCGCTGTGTTTTCTTGTTTCTGCATCGCATCTGGCTTTTCTTGTTTGGAGTTTTTGATTTGCATATACCCCGTTCCCTTTCTTAATTACATACCTAAAGTCGCATCCGACATTATGAATATAAAATGAAATCATGACTCCCGATTTACCCGAACTACCGCATCAATGAAACCGAAACCCCGTCTTGATTGAGACTTCCAATTTCCCACTTGACCCGACCAGCTGCCAACCTCAAACTCTCGACCTCAATGATAGCCTCAAACAGCACCCCTCACCCTCTCCTCCCACTCTCCCTCCGCCTCAACATCCTTGTCCTTCTCAACATACGAAGGCGGCGCAACAGAAACGGCATCCGCATCACCATCCTTAGCCATCGTGAAGGTGGAAGTGGACGTCCTCCTCGCCCTAACAAACGCCACCGCACCAACCACAGCCAGCACCGCAAACCCTACCGCGCTTAAAATCGCGCTCCAAAACACCGTCTGCCGCAACTGACACCTCGTCACATACGGGTTGTGCGAAGTGGACGTCGTGCCCGCCGTGCAAGGCAGGATGGCGGAGTGGCGGGAGAGGTAGATTATGCCGATGAAGAGGGCGAAGAAGGCTGTTGAGAGGAGAGTGGAGGTGAGGTGGAAAGTGGGCGTTTTGCGAGTGGCGAGGAGGGTTAGGATGAGCATGGAGAGGGTGTAGGTTGTTGCGAGGGCGGAGGCGGCGAGTGGGTAGGTGTCGGATAGGTATTGGGCTGAGAGGTTGTAGGTCTGGGGGTGGGGAGGAGTGTTAGTTTGGGGTTGTTTGATGGGATTGAGGGTGGGAAGTTTGAGGGATGGGGGTTTGCGTACGGCGGCTGTGGTGCTGAGGGTTGTGAGGGCGAGGATGAAAGTTGTTAGGTAGAGAGTGGCGGTAGTCTTGCGGAGAGGTTGGGGGTTAGAGGGAGGCATTGTTCGGTCGGTTGATTGATCTGTTGATTGATTGGTCGTGGCGAGTTGAGCTGGGATAGGTTTGTTTGTTGGTGTGCTTGTTATGTGCTGGATCCAATGTTGCTCTGACGGGTTGCAAGGTCTATGGGTAAGATGGGACGCGAGTACTTATAGATTCTACAGACGTTGGATCGAGTGACGGACATAGATCTTGTGGTCTACAATTACAATTTTGCCTGTCGTCATGCAAGTCACTCGCAGACAGATGCTAGGCTCGAGGTAGGCGGAGTCTAGCTTGGCGAAGGATTATAGTGTGATGTTTAATGCCTGTATAGTCGATCAGCCGGGTGGAGAACACTGGACAACTTTGCTTGCAGGTAGCGATGCAGATTCAGCTTGTGTCAAGACGCCATTCGTTGCAAGACAATCTGTCGCACTGGCACCGCCCTCAATGCTCAGCAGGATCCTATGAACGACCCTTGCTCCTCGCATCACATTCGACCTGATGATTGACGTTCTAGCTCCTATGGCCTGCTGTATGGATGAAACAGTAATAGAGCCAGGCATAGTGCCAAGTGCATTCGTGGAATCGAGATCCAATTCAAAGCAGATCTTCCAAGGCGTATGGAGAAACGCAAACCAGGCAGTGGGGTGGATGGAAGAGATCGCCGGCAGCAGTCGAAGGAGTAGCTCACAGCCAAGAGACGGCAAACGTTCACCGTAGTCTACTCGCAAGGTGGTACGGCGAGCGTTCGCCGTGTCACGTGTTGATGGAGTGAGCGCCTTGATACGGTGAGCCATATGTTCTAAATTGCCATACAGCCATCTCGAGATAAGATAAGATTGATGGCGTCTTCTAACCCTAGTGTTATCAATTTGTTATCTTCTTCCCCAGACTTCAGCAAAGCCAATGGCGCCGCGCGGAAGCCCCTGGACTTTTGCTCCACGTGTTGTCCCACCGACATTTCCCACGTCCTCGCGCCGTTATAAACACCCATTGAGGCTTCACCTTTGCTCCCCGTTGCAGAATTCCTCCCTGAGTGAACGGCTTAGGGCATTCCCGCAACAGCAAAGATGGCTGCAACCAAGGGCCACCTGGCAAAGGACATCGACTTTATCAAGACCCCCGCCGCGCAGCCCTCCTCCTTCGAGAAGCAGGACTGTGGTGTTCCCACCACTGAGGTGTGTCTTACTGAGTGACGACTCTCATGTTGATGTCACTTCTTGCATTGCACTGCAAACATCAAACTAACTCCTCCCACAGTTCCCTACCATCAACAATGCTCCTCTTCCCGCTGAGGGTCCTGGCTATGAGAGCTTCAACAACTACTTCCTGCTCAGCTTGTTCGCCATCCCCATGTTCTTGGGATGGAAGATCGGTGGCGGCTGGAAGACCATGACTTTCTTCGGCATCTTGCTCCTCTTCCCTATCTTGATCGTCATCTGGACCTGGACTTCTGGCTTCAGCCCTCGCGTTGACGACAAGGCCAAGCTCCCCAACCGCCCCATCGAATCCTACCTCACCTTCAAGACCGACGAGCTCAAGCGCAAGTACCACGGTCGCACCAAGGTCCCTCTCCAGGACTTCTCCGAGATGTACATCAACGGCGAGGTTGACGTCAACGGCGACATCCTGGATGTGCTCGAGTACCGCCACGACTGGGCTCACTTCCAGCTTACCTGGTCTTTCATGAAATTCTTGCTTGGCACCTTCGCTCGCGACGTCCTTCTTCACACCCGTGAGCAGGACATGGAGCAGATCCGTCCCAACTACGACAGCGGCAACGACCACTACGCTTGGTTCCTTGGCCCTCGCATGATCTACACCAGCGGTGTTATCTCTGACCCTACCAAGGAGGAAACTCTCGAGGAGCTCCAAGACAACAAGATGGCTGTCGTTTGCGAAAAGCTCGACCTCAAGGAGGGCGAGACCATGCTCGATATCGGCTGTGGCTGGGGTACTCTCGCCAAGTTTGCCAGTGTCAACTACGGCGCCAAGGTCACCGGTGTTACCATTGCCGAGCAGGGTGCTGCTTACGCTACTGATGCTCTCCGTTCTGCTGGTGTTACTTCCGAGCAGAGCAACATTCTGTGCATGGACTACCGCGACATTCCCAAGCAAAAGTTCAACAAGATCTCCCAGCTCGAGATGGGCGAGCACGTCGGTGTCAAGAAGCTCACTACTTTCTTCCGCCAGTGCTACGACATGCTCGAGGATGATGGTGCCATGTACGTCCAGCTTTCCGGTCTCCGTCAGGCTTGGCAATACGAGGACTTCATCTGGGGTATCTACCTGAACAAGTACATTTTCCGTGGTGCCGATGCTTCCACCCCGCTCTGGAACTACGTCCGTTCGCTCGAGAGGGCTGGCTTTGAGGTCAAGAGGTAAGTTTAACACATTTCTCATAAGAATTGCGCCTACAGACAATGACTGACAATTTCTCCGCAGCGTTGACACCGTTGGTGTGCACTACTCCGCTACTCTCTGGAGATGGTACCGCAACTGGCTCGGCAACGTCGATGCCATCAAGGCCAAGTACGGTCAGCGCTGGTTCAGGGTAAGTTCTCCATTCAACCAGTAGTGCCACAGTCTGCCTCATACTGACCACTTCTTGCAGATTTGGGAACTCTTCCTTGCATGGTCCGTGATTGCTTCCCGCCAGGGTAGCGCCACCTGCTTCCAGATCATGGTCGTTAAAAACCTGAACTCCACTCACCGCATCAACGGCCACCGCACCCAGTTTGGTCTCACTGGTGCTCTTGCCGCTGCCATGAAGGCTGGCAAGGCCAGGCTCTTGAAGTAGATGATGGTGCTGCATACGGCAGTGGTTGGGCGGCAATCCATGCGAATACGCGTGGAAACTGAATTTTCACTGTCTTCCAGTCTGGTGCACTGATTGCACCCACGGTTGCTTTGCGCTGATCGAACCCACAATGTTGGCTGAGCCCAAGTCCTGGAAGCGCGCTGCACAGCTCGATTGGAAGCCAGTCTTTAAGTCCAACACTGTACCTGTTAGCCTCCGCCGACAACGCCGCCTACTGTGCGATACGAGACATGTTCCGCGATGCAAAAATATCATAGAATCTATACAGAAAAGTTCATATTCTGCAAGTTTCAATGCATGCTGAATACTGTACACCTTGTCCGAACCAGATCTCAATCACACTAACATGCCTCGGAACATCCTCAGTCGGACTGGTCTCAATAGCCTGATCAGACGGCTTTGCTTCATTGTTCGTCTCTTTAGCCCAGATCCGAATCATACGGAGTGGTAACATTAACAGCAAAATAGGAGCATTTCAACCCCATACTGAGGCAAGAAGACAAGCAGAACGAGTGGAGATGTCCGTAACACGCCTCTTTCGTCGCAACCAACACCAGCACCACACCACTTTAAACCCAATCACCCTCATCCACAACAGGCTTCCCAGCATCCGACGCCGCCAGAAGCTGCTGAACCGTCCAAGGCTCGTAAGTGTACCCGGGAACAGCGTTCGTGTTCCGGAACGACGTGCCCGCCCGCAGATGATCAGCGCACGCGGCGTAGTTGGCGCGCGCGTACTGCTCCGGGTCGTGGTTGGCCAGCCAGTCGCCGATCATCTTGCCCATGCTCGCGGGATTCTTGGCGACGTAGTCCCAGTCGGTCTTGTGGAAGATTTCGCGGTTGTTGAAGCCCATTTTTTGCGCGCAGGAGACGCGTTCGAAACTGGTTTGGGCGGTCAGCGGTCGGATTGGTAAGACTGAAGATTGCATCGAATTTTGATTGGGGGCTAAGGGACGCAGGCTGGGAAAGGTCGTCGCTTACCGAAGGTGGTTGTGGACTTTGGTTGCAAGGGTCACGCCCGAGCGGCCAGCGATCCGTAGGCACTCCGCGAGGGAAAATGCATCTTCCATAGCCATGGTTGCTCCGCTCGCTGAGGTGGGTAGGAATGAATGCGCGGCATCGCCAATTTGGATGACTCGTCCGCCGGGCGACGCCCATGTTGGCTGAGGATTGCGCCACTTTAGCTTCCAGTCCAACACTCGGTTTCCTGGCGTAGCTTTAATGAGTTCGGTGACGAAAGGCTCCCAGTCTGCAGTCACCTTCAAGGCTTTGCTTGTAGATGTGTCCTTCACCCAATCTTCTTCCGAGTTGTCGCTCTCTTCCTGGGGATGTTGTCAGCAGGGTTCGGTGAGACATGATTGGGGATGTAGTACTCGACAGGTCAGCAGCCAGCAGATGTCTTTTTCCGACTTGTAAGTCACCATGTGAGCTCCCGGTCCGGCATGCAGGATCGCACGATCCTGGAACCCTTCGAACTCTTTGGCAATGATCGGATTTTCGAGCGCTTTCTCGTTGGGGAACGACACTCTGTACAGCACGAACCCGGAGCTGATCGGCTGGGTCTCATCGCCGAGCACCAGACCCCATGACCTGGATCCGACACCATCGGCGGCGACTACAACGTCAGCCTCGAACCGGCGACCATCACTCAAGACGACGCCTCCGCGATCCTGAGTGTCGAAGTACTCCGTGCCTGTACAGCCAAATTCGATCTTTATACCGAGATCGGAAGCGTAATCGTGCAGCATGCCGTGCAGTCTCGATCTGTAAATCGGCAGGGATGGGTTCTCTGGGTCGCCGACGGGGAATGTGCCAACTGTGGCCCCGTCGAACTTCTTCATCGTGACGAAGGGCGCCCCGGCTTCTTGTCGTGCGGCTTCCATGAACCCGGGCCATTGCTGGGGTGTGCGCAGCGCGGGCGCTGATATGACGACTACCTCGCCTGGAAGGGCATTGAAAGCCAACGGTCAGCTAATGATGATGGGGCGGTTCGATCGACTTTTTGGTGCTTTTGCGGTGCAGGTGGATAATTTCGGACTGATGTTCAGGGCCTCTTACCAAAGTATTCTCCCTTGCCGCGGCGTTCGAGGACATGCACTTCATGCCCTTTGCGGAAGGCTTCGATGGCGAAGCTTAAGCCAGCTATGCCTCCGCCGACGATGAGGATAGATATTCCTGTTAATTCTCCTCTTTCCATGGTTGGCGAGTTGGAATTCAAGATTGATGTCTCGGTTTGAAGGTTGCCTCAACCGCGACGTATGCCACATATATACTGAGAGCCATGGCTGCTAGGGCCTCGCATTGTTCTTCACGATGTTGACGTGCGTTTGTTCGGATTCTCTGTCAATGTTGAACGGGCGTCACGGGTGCCGGGAATGGCGCTCTGCCGAGAGCATAGAGGCCTAGTGTGTCGTGTATAGAGCCGGGCGAAGAGTTTCTGGCCTTCTATTCGTCAAGTGTTCTACGCATGTGCTCCGCTAGGTTAGGCTCGGGACGGAAACACGTGAATGCATCCGTACTGCGTGCTTTTGCATTATTGTGTATTTTGTGTGGAGCCCTGATTCTCTTTAGTAGAGCTGGTGGGGGTTACGATCGTCGCTCGGGTTTTGAATGCACTTTGAAAGCCCGATTGGGATCCACTTCGTTATGACCCTTAGACTTTGTGTGCGGTGGCCCAGAAGGCCAGAGTTAGGGTTGTTTTCTGCGTCGGAGTGACATCCGAGATTGGCCTGATGATGAAGGAGAAAGCTTCTGTCGGGGAGTGTACGACCTGATCTTGGCTTTGCCAGGATGTTGTGGTCCCTCTCGTCTCTCGGCATGTGCAATATGGGCTTGTGTCACGATACTACTCATACAACTATACCTCCTCTTGAGCCGGGGACCCTGTTTCTAGGTGTTCAGACTCCTCCCGGCTACCTTACTCATCATATGGCTTTTTGCATTCACCGTTCAAAAGCAGATCATCCCCGATCTTTTCTACCTTCCATCTCGAGCCTTGCCAGACTTAGCAGATGATATCATGAAAGATGCCAACGAGGGAATGAAAATTGCAGGCATCGGTGTATCGAATTCCTGTCCCAAACTGCGGCGGCTAATCTTACACCTTCCTACTGCCTCGTGCAGGCCTTGTTCGGTCCAAAGTCACAAACATTTTTCGGCGCCCTCCTCGGCTTCTTAGCCTCTCCCTTCTCATCGCCCATGAGGAACTTCCTACACACACCGTTCCATAGAAGATCAGCTCCTCCCTTTCCGCCTTCTGCCTCAGCTAATGTCAGCAGTTTGCCCCTCCTCGTCTCGTCGCCCATGTACTCCTCCTTCCCAGCGACTCGCAAGCCATTCTTTCCCACCACCATCGCTTTCCCGTCTTCCTCCGTCCACGCAGACCAGGGCTCTTCGCCTGCCACGACGTACTGAATGATTTTTTGCCGGAACTGGCCAATAACGCGCTTGTAATTCTCATCGAGACGGTCCTCGCACGACCCGAGCAAAGCGACGATGTCCCACGTATGCGTCGCGCATTCCCGCGCTGGTAAGAATCCTTCGAATGGATTCCCGAGGTCAAAGAGTAACAGGTAGCTCTTTCCTGGGAAGCCGCGTGCTTGAGCGAGCGAGCCGGCGAAGAACCCGATGTCGGATTCGAATTGACAGATCTTGCGAAGGGCTGTGGAGTCGGAGTCTGAGGGTGTTATCTCGTAGAGGTCTAGAAGGGCTTGGGGGTTGGAGAGGGATGATGAGTTGACGATGTTGATGAATTTCTGGGCGTGGTTTTTGAGGTCTGGGTTCTGGATCATCAGGTTGTAGGAGATACCACCGTCGTAGGTTGTTGAGGAGACGATTTGGGATTGGAGATTGGGGGATTGTGGTGGCCGGGACGTCATGGTGGCCATGCTGGCGGATGAGAACGGTAAGAGCTCGCTGGAGCTACAAGCCTGGCCAACGTAGCTCAGGTCGCGGATCTTCTCGACGGGAAGAGTGATCATTTCCTGTGCGAGCTGGGAACTGGTTCTGATTTCGGGCTTGAGGCCTAGCTTCTTCGCTTGCGTGAGGAAGTTTTCCTGGTGCTCTTCAGGCGTTTTGACGGGCATCGTGACCAACGAGCCGCTGACTTGGATGCTTCGCTTCCAAACGTTCTCTTGATCGGAGAGGTTGTGGATCGTCAGGCTCATGCCGCCAGCGGATTGGCCCATGGCTGTGATGTTGTCAACGTCGCCGCCGAAACCTCCGATGAAACGACGGATCCATTCGAAAGCAAGCCTCTGGTCGTGCAGGCCGTTGTTTGCAGGCATCAGATCTCCAGCCTCGGGAGAGTGGAAGAAGCCCGGGGCGCCTAGGCGGTAGTTGATCGAGACGAAGATGTGTGGTCTTTTCTTCCGGAGGGCTGCTACGCACAGGGTGGTGGGTTCGTAGTACGGTCTCGTGCTGGAGCCGATGAAGAAAGCGCCACCGTGGACGAAGACTAGCACTGGAAGCGAGGAGGTTGGGGTTATCAAGTCTGGCTCGGGCATGGTGATGTTGAGTTTGAGGCAGTCCTCGGACTGCTCCTCTTTGTAGCCTGTCATCAGGTCTTCGGGGAATTGGTTGCCTTTGCAGTCCATCTTCCCTGAGTCCAGTGGCTGGATGCTGGCCGGCGGGACGTCTGTGCTATCGTGGGCAGCATCGTAGAATGTTTGAGGGAGTGTTTCCACGAGAGTGGCTCTGGCGAAGCGCTGTGCGATTCTGCCATATGGAATGTTGTAGAAGTGGATCAACTTCCCTCGTGTCAGGCCATGTAGCTTGCCCAGTGTTGGGTGCGTGACAATGCGACCCGTTTTCGCCATGCTGACTGCCTGTTGGACCGATTTGGGCGGGTTGAGATGCTCCAACATCATGAGATTGGAAGTAGATATACTTGAAGCTTCTCAAACACAGCAATCGACCGGCTTTGATGTGATGTTTGCCGGAGTATGATCCGATTGTCTCAGGAACGTGAACATTGAACGTCACAAAGATGATGACATCACCATGAGGATCTTCCCATCTTCGACAACAGCGTTCGATGTTTGCCTGTACCACAGGAAGAGAATGGCAATTATTGATTTACAAGTCTGATGAATACGCATGACTTCTCTGGCGCTGAATGCTTCCATGGGCGTTGTATCGCCCCTTGCTAGTAGTGGCCAATGAAACATGCTCACAAACGTCAGGGCGCTGCCCACTTAGTAGTACCTTCAGTGAGCAAATCTTCAGGTACAGCATCGAATCAAACCGGTTGAGATACCTGTAACTAATCTCCTCCAAAGATATTGACTTTATTCTCCCCGCCGCCCGAGCCTCTGCCTCAAAGTCGACCACTTCGTTTCCCGGAATCCCAACTGCTCTGGAACGCCAACATCAATACCGAATCTTCTTGGTCTCTGCATCTCCTCCGCAACGACATCGCAATCACTCTTGTTCGCTGTAGCCTCAGCATGCTCGCTCGCGCTGCTGTTGGACTGCTGCCACCAACCCAAGCTGAACAGCCACCCTTCCAACACTTGGTCGAGTCCCTTTCGAGACTTCCACAAAGCATCATGTGGCAAGTGCGATTGTTCTCCGTCGCATAGATCCGATCCGGCGAGGAACGCCATCCTGCTTGCGATCGTGTACGGTTCTCTTGGCAACGTACCTCGTAGGTCTGTCAGAAGATACGTACAAGTTCCCAGCACGAACATGGCACCCAGCATGATTTGCAAAGTCAGCTTTGACGTGGTGCTCAAGTGCAATCTTGACGAGAAGCTGTACGAGGTGCCTTCCGCGAGGAGTGATTCTTGTTGAGGATCGGCTCTCATCTCCGCGGTGACCGGGACGCGGAAACGCATGTCGATTACGAGGCACATGTATCTGGCGTACAGGGTCTGCACTGCCTGTATGAAGTTCTGCTCATTGGCTGTGCCGATCAAGTCGTCTAGAGAGGTACCGTTGGGCCCAAAGACTAGATGTTCAGTGAACTTGTCCACTGAACCGAGTCGGCTTTGTGGGAATGATGTCAGGTTGTCTTGGAGGTATGGTTTGACACGATACGGAAAAGTATCGACACCGACGGTGCCGTTGGTGAGGTGTTGGATTGAGCTTTCGTCCAAAGTTGGCGCTGGGTCGGCACTGACATTCGGGTGTTGCAAGCTTGATCCGAAATAGGTTGCCTTTACGTCGACTTGCTGCAAAAGCTGTGAGCACATGAGTACAGTCACTTGGTCAGGCCCGTTATCGTTGAGTGAAGTCTTCGCGAGGATGGCGCCCACCGAAGGGCAGCCAAATGGATTATCTGGTTGTGCTGTGCCCATGTCATACTCATCATAAAGTAAATCGATGTTTCCCGAAGGTGATAGATGTAGGTCGTACAGGGAGCCGAAGTATTCACTAGAGAGGTCCAATGAGAAGTTGTAGAAGCTGTTACTGCCGTTGGGTCCGCCGTAGTGACAGTTGGGTGGCAAGGGTGCCAATGCCTGCATGTGATGAGTCGTGGATATAGAGATATGCTCGTTCCCCAACACTTCACAACTGAGCTGGGGACGTAAGCCTTTGACTAGTAGCGTGTGGTTCTGCATCTGCGGATCGGCCTGAGATTGTAAAAGCGTGTCACTGGAAGTTGATCTGATATCCTCGATGTGAGGAAGGACCACGTTGTCCCAAATACTCTCAGGCATGATGGCACTGCCATGCTGTAGTTGGTCAAGTATGATAGCCGCTCCACCGTCGCCTGAGGTGTAGCTGTCATGCCAGTCGTAGTCCCATCTGTTCGTCAAAGAGGCCACAATGGGCTGTTCAACAGCGAGATTTCGATTGACCACCCACAAGCCCGAAGCAACGATGGTCAAGACGCTTCCGATCATTCCGGCTATGTTTGAAAGCGACGGACCAACGTGCCCACCGCTTACCGAGCGGGAAAGCGCCACTGGTGGTGTTGACCCAAGGATTCGGAGGTCTAAACTCCTACTAGCAGGCACTGGTCCCGAACGTAGGCTGCTGTAAGGCGCGAAAGATGCTACCGTGAAGTCCAGACTGTTGTAGCAAGTGGCAATGAGCAAGACCACCAATGCTGACAAGTACCGTGAGAGGAAGGTGACTCTGTCTTCTGAGCCAACTTGGATCAGGAAACCACCGTTATCTTTAGAGACGCGATCTGCAACTTCGATCCCGACAATAGCAACAAGCGGAACGAGAAGAGTTATGCATGCGACCCAGTGCTTCGCAAGAAGCGGTTCCCATGCTTTGGCTGTAGAATTAGATCTGGGCTTGTCGAAAACTCTCCCTGACGGATCACAAGTAAAATGGATCTGGACGGCATCGTGGCTCAACAGCGTGCCAAACTTGGTGCCGTGAAGCGTATCGGCAACTTCATTCGTTCGCATGGCGCTGCATGGTGCCAAAAGCTTGCGAAGGTCGGGATCCGAGGCTAGAATGATTGCGTCTGTGGAGAGGAGTCCAGGATCTCGTGCAACTAGATGCTGGGATGTCGTGTACATGACACAAGACGTGAGTAGGATCATTATGACAAAACCTGCTACCATGACCCACAAAGAAGCGGTTCCAATTTCCAGACGCTCCTCAGATCGCAGCACCGTCCCATTTTGTTGGGAGATGCTGGGTCTCAAGAAGGATTCGCGGATGATGTGTGCAGCTAAACCCGACATCGTTTGCTCAGCAGAAGATAACAGAGTCTGTGCCGAGAGAAGGCGGTCGATCGATTGCTCGCCTTCCATCGTCTGCAGCATGATGTTGTAGAACGCGACTCGGGGGCTGAAATCTTGCGATGAAGGCATGTTCTCAACTCCTTTGAGGTCACCCTTCAGGTACTTGGAGTTTACAAGTGCTGACCAGATGATCTCGCCGAGCATCAAACCAGTCAGATTACTGAGGTGTGGCATCGGCTCTGTCGTGATAGCCTGATTCATACCACCCGTCAGATTCTGCGTGACCAGTGAGTTGTACATCTTGTAGTCCGCCTTGCAAATGACCGCAGCAGTATCTTTTGGTGTGACTTTGGTCGATTTGTTGGCACCTGTGCTGTGGTATCGTTCGAATGCCAAGTCGCTAACAAGCATCGCGAACCGCATGTCATCCGAGGTGTGTTCGTCCACGATCCTCAATGGGACCATATTGCTGGGGTCAGCTATGGGACCTTGAGAGCAATTGACCCTCCAGATGTTGAAGGATATCTCGTCCGTACACTCTGCTTCACACAACTTATAAGCATCGTACAAGATGTGTCCTCCAGGCTCAGAGCACGTGGCGCTTTTGAACTGAGCTTTCATACTTGCGTACCGCGAGCTGAAGTCTGCTTGTGCGATTTCGCACTCCATATCTGGTGTGAAAGCATCGACGTCGACGGCGACACTCAGTGGGTCATTCCCTTGTATAGGATCAATCGACTGGAAGACCGTACTCCCCGCCATGTTTGCCAGAGGCGCAGCGCCTTCCCTGAACGTATTGAGGTAAGAGGGAACTGGGTGCGCGGAGACATTGGTATAGAGAACCCGATCCGGCCCACTCCGGTCCCAAGCGTATGGTGCCCCTGGTATCGTATCCCAGAATGGCTGGCTATCAAATGCTGTAGAGACTGTTATCAACTGTGGCTCGGTGGTTTTCACCGGCGTAAGAACTAGCAGTCCAGTGGAGACAAGTACGATCGCTTTCAGCATGGTGAATCCTGCGATTGATACAGCAACAGGCGTGTGGTGGTACCGGATTGCTCTGACGAAGCTCGTGACCTGTAGAGGCGACAGATAATCTAGTAACATACTACGCTCGGCCTCTGCGGAGCCTTTACGCAGCTCTTGCCACGGCTGAAGCAGCTTGCAATGGTATTCCACTTGTCTCCATAAACTCAGTACTACGACAAGTATGGCGGTAGGGCCATACGTCCAGGCGTAGTGATTCGTCCCGAGAGTCGTAGAAAACCCGTTCTGGTGTTTGTTCGTAAACCAGAGAACTACGAGGGCAGCGGCAAGAGCTGCAAACAATGCCGCGAAGGCGATGAGTGTATATCTTCGCAGCCAAACCGGAGTCCAGTATTGGCGTGAGGCGTCGGAGGGCGAGGCCTTTGCCGTGTCGAAAGTGGTGCTTTGGGAAAGTTGATCCCCATCTCGACCTTGATCAGCACTTTGGCCGAGATACACGCCTCCAACTGTATAGGAAAGCTTGGAAGTATCAGAGGGTGCCATGTATGAAGCTGTAGCTTTTGTATTGGCTTGAGGGCGACATTCCCCGTCGGCCGTAGCTTGTGTGCTTTCATCCGTGGTGTTTGTCTCCATCGCAAGACGAGACTGATCGGAGCTCATTGCCGAAGAGATTTCAACGGAAGTGTTGCGCCGTACGCGCAATGTGGTCTGATCCTCTGGGCTCCCAGGGTGATCGCTGTTATGTGGGGATGTGAAGCGCTGCGAAGGTGATTTCCTGTCGCGATGTTGATGTGAGTCGTCTTGCAACCCAAAATGGGAAAGAAGGCCGTCAAAAGAGTCATCATGGTCTAGTGCAAAAGACAAGGTCTTGTATGGGAATGCGACGGGTGATTGGCGCGTTTCGCCTGGCGATGGTGGTTTCGCATTTTCCATGTCCGCGGAGTTGCTGTCCGGGACCTGATCGAAGCTGACTTTGCACTGAGCGGAATGTTGCGCCTTCAAGCTGAGATGAGAACCCTCACGAAGCCGAAGAAAAGACTTATACAGCAGTCAAGAGAGGTGCGCACGTTATCAAGTGGCAACAGCCAGGACTCAGCCGCAAAAGTGGACGCGCGCATAGATGCATGCAGCCCGCTTCGCTTGTTGAATGGAGATTGCAATATCGTCTAAGTACTTAGGGTTAGACTATCTGCGGCAAGGCACGAATACCTACATATAAGGTAGCTTTGCATGATTTCCAAGTGTTCGTTAGTGCAAACGATAGCATGTACAGATAGAGACTTTTGTACTGAAGAATAACCTGTCGGTTTGGCGTGGTAATTTCGACACCTCAAGGCGAGGTGTTTAGCGATCAGTGCGATTGATCCTCCTTGATCATCATAGCCGCCTTCTCCGCAATGCCATAGAGCGAAGAGCTCAGGTGCGCCGAAAGCTGAATTGGCAACACACTGGCATCCACCGCTCGCACGTTCTCAATGCCGTAAACCTTCAGCCGGCTATCCACAACTCCCCCCAGCTCTTCCTTCATCATGCCCAGCGTAGCAATGTAGTGCCACACAGATGTGAATGTTTCTTTGACCCACTGCTCCCATACATCATCGGTAGCATTTTGAGGAACTTCGTCGAAACCAGGGAACGTCTCGGCGCTAATGAGCGGCGCGAGAGGTCCTGCTTGGAATACTTCGCGCGATTGCTTAGTGGCTGCGAGCTGAACCTCGAGATCGAAGGGGTGGCCGAAGTAGGAGGGCTCAATTTGAGGGTGGTCCCATGAGGAATTCGAGGTAATGTGCACGTAGCCTCGCGCCAGGACGATGAGGTTCCAGAGGTCAATGCCAACTTGGCCTGTGGCAGGTGAAGTGACGAAGAAGATTTCGGCAGCTCCGGCGTTGTCAATCCAGAGATTGTTGACTTGTGCTTCAAGGATCTGGTGTGTTGCCGTGGCATTTGTGACGATGCCGGCGGCGGTCAAGTTGTGTGCGTACTCCTCAAGGTTAGACATGATAGATTTGTAAATGCTTGCGCTGTCATTCTTGAACAGCTGGTGGACGTCCGGGAAAGCAACTGCGTTCGGAGGTCCGGAGCCGTCGAAATCGGTGCTGATGGGGTCAAACCAGAGGGTGTTCTTGGTCTGTTCTTGCATGTTTTTGCCCACATTTGGAGATGCTAGCTTCAACGGAACACCTGCGGCTGCCAGGACTTCGGGATCACCGACACCAGAAAGCTCGAGAAGCTGTGGGCTTTGCAACGAGCCGGCAGCCAGTAGTACTTCACGCTTTGTCGCGGCTGTGTGTGTCTCGCATCCGCGGCATGCTTGGAAGCTGACACCGTCAGCTACCATGTCAGTGCCATTGCGCCAATTGATGGATGTAACGCGGTGGCCCGTCAGGATCAGGAAGTTGCTGCGCTCCCGTGTCTGGTGCTTGGCATAGACCGTGAATGGAGAGGAACGGTTCTGTGAATCGTCCGGTTCAACCATGTTCGGGATAAGAGTTGCACCAGTTGTCACACCGGCTGCAAAATCTGCGACAATTTTCAGACCTTTCCAGACGAGAGTGGAAGCTTGCAGGGCAGGAAGCTGAATGCCTCCGAACATGCCAGACGGAAACGAGACCTGGACAACTCCGTCACGGCCGTGGAATTGGTCTTCGTACTGTGCACCTTTGGCAACTTGTTCTGGATCAGGTTCGTGGAACTCTTCAATGCCGAGCATGATCTCGTTCAAAGCATCGAAGGACCAAGAGTCGTCTCCAGTCAAGACAGGGAGCAAATCGTACTGCGTCTTGTCGCCTTTGGTCCAGCTAGCGCCATTGAGGCTGCCGCTTCCACCAAGTGTCTTGCCAGCCACAAGAAGTAGACCTGTGTTGTTCTGCCATGGTACCGGAGTAGATGTAAGGTTATAGTCGAGCTCGGATTCGAAGGCTTCTCCGTAGGTTCTCACATCGTTGACGCGAGGATCTTCGTGGTCGTCGTATCCATTCTCAATGACCAGGACACTGATTTCCGGGTCCTCTGAGAGCCGGCTTGCGACTACCAAGCCCGTCAAGCCTCCACCACAGATAACGTAGTCGAATGTCTGATTGGCGACCCGGTCGACATTTGTTGTGATCCCACGAGCTTCGTCAGCGCGCGGTCGATGGGGTAAGGCTTCGGATACTCCAACCAGAAAGGCGGTCAAGAAAGGCAATGAATGCATGATGATAGCGTGTAGATTGGTCTTGAGAATGAGTGAGGTATTGGTACTGACACTGACTGGACTCCAGGCTGGTGCGTACTTTATATATCTTCGCTGAAGTCTCCGTCGCGTCGACCGTCTACAGTCACAATCATGCACCCTCCAAAGGTGTCGTACTCCAGACGGCTTGGCTTGTTCTCAACAGATTGATGTGGATGTGACCGACACGCATTATCTGCTCAATCGCATGTGCTTGGCAAGAAGCCGTCACCAAGTGCGAGATAACGGAGGTCTGTGATGGAGGCCTGGAGACACGTTCTATTAGCATTGGTGCACATCGGATGAGAGACTGTGGCAGTGCGATTTAGCATCAACGATTCATCATTGCTGACCATCGGTCAAGTCGGCGTATTTCATTGAAGGTTCAGTAGCAGCTTGGCAGTGAAAAAGGCAAGATAACAAGCAGCTCATGGCTGAGCTTGTGGCTTTTTCATCTTGTGGAAAACATTGCTGATATCGAACGTTATTAGCTCTATACTCGAGGTTTTGAACACGAGCTTGCAGGCTTGATATATATTTTGTATTGTGGCGCTTTGGTATAGATGAGATGCTGAAGGCGGGAACGGCAGGATTTGGGCGGGAAGATCATCATGCGAAGCCTCGCCAAGTCGTAGGAGTGTCTTGTCATGATGAAGGACCGATGTGAGCGGCAGAAATGCCATCATTACTGTTTCTATCCGGGAGTCACTCGGTCCCACCATTCTGGCCTGATACCTTGCCGGCGCTCGGCGGAAGATCTTGTGTTGCTGTCGCTCTTCCTAAGTCGTGGCATTGTTGACTCATGCCTACAAGCTCGATATTCCCCTGGTCGCGATGGAAAAAAAGCAACATTGTCAAGACTGGCCTGTGGAAGTCGTCCATTTGATGTACTATATGTACATGTATGTGTATCTGGTAGGGGGGCAAGGGGCCAAAGAGGACTGGAAAGTCAACAGACGAAACCAACGTCATCAAAACCCTAAACATCAAAACTCTAAATACCTTACGTATGTAGCTTGGCATTCTGGTGCATCCTCTTTGTAGTACGTATCAAACACATGCAATTGAATAGCAACAGTACTGCTCAGATCCAGAAGGCGACTCCCAAGCTTTCGACAACATGAATTGGGGTGATGACATGTTGCAAGTACGCAACAAGCAGCCACTGTTACATAATGTGTTACACGATGTTACCGATGGTCTCACAATTGCGACGCTGCAGTAGCACACCGTGATTTTATTTCAGCAGAAGTCTTGCACGTCCCAAGAAGCAAATCTGTGGTTTGATAATCGTTGTCTTGCCATCCTATTCTTCCGGCCACTTGTATTTCAGACCTCGGATGCCCCTCAAAAGTATACACGCTAACACTACTCTGCAGGTCGATCTTCGCCATATTGCTATGTTTCCTTGAAGTCTGAAGGTAAGCTTTGCTACGATTGGCGGAAAGATCATGAGCAGCCTCCCAACCCTACATTGAATGTTGCGTTTCTCGGTATGATATAGCCCGCTGTCTAACGAGACACTGTGTGCGAGGATGGCAGATTTGATATAAATACCCGTGGTCATGCAGCGGTAGGATGTTGTCATTTTGTACTCGAGCTAAACGACGAAGATGAGACTCAGCTCATTCGCCATAACCATTGCTGCATTAGCAGAAGCTGCATCCGCAGCTCAGCTGTTGATCTGCTCAGACAGCACGACTGCGAACTATGCGCTGAATGACACACTGCAAGGGTACGCTTCACATGTGATCCTCAAAAATTAACGGGCAAAATATTGATGGAAGACGTAGATGGGGTTACTACCTCAACAACTATACCACCTTGACAGTAACCAACCTTGCCAAGAACGGCCGCTCCACCCGATCATTCATCAATGAAGGTCTCTGGTCGGCTCTGCTCTCTGCTACTCGCGCAGGAGACTACGTGCTCATCGAAATGGGCCACAACGACGACGTCGATCCTACGACGGATGTCAAAGACAGAGGGACGCTCCCTGGAATTGGTGACGAGACAGTCACTGTCCTTACGCAGAAGGGCGTTAACGAGACCGTACATACTTTCGGTTGGTACCTCAACAAGATGATCTCCGACGTCAAAGCCAAGAAAGCCACGCCCGTCATCTCAGGCATGGTTCCTCGCAATTACTGGACTGGCAACACATTGCAGAGCGACTGGGCGTTCGCAGACTACGCGCGACAAATTGCTGATGCGAGGAAAGTCGAGTATATCGACCATACTGCTTACTCGGTTGCGCTGTTCCAGAGTTACGGACCAACGAAGGCGAAAACTTATTTCCCGAACGACAACACGCATACGAATCCTGAAGGTGCGAAGCTGAACACGCAGACGTTCGTGCAGGCTGTGAAGTGCCGATGCGAAGGGAAGAGTAAGCTTGCCAAGTACCTTAACAAGGCTGCGAAGGCCATCAAGACGCCGGCGTGCCAGCCTTGCTGAGTACGTTTCGGGAGGGGATGTGTTGAGAAGTGCGTAAGGTTGATGATGGGGCTTAGAGCGTATCTCTCATTGCCAATGTTAGTCGCAATGGCCTCCAGAGTCTGGTAGATTTCTCGTTATGCCCTCATGTAAGCAAGAGTCCCTTGCCATCACCTATCAGTCCCAAAAGCCTCCTTGACCCTCTTGGCTGCCTCCACAACTCCCTCCGGCACATCGACATGGCCAATGAACCCTTTGCCCTTAGGCCCATAGCCATTCTCATCGTCGTTCAGCCTCGTGACTTCTCCAACCAACAACTCGCAGAATCTTTGCTTCTCCCACAGGTCATCTCGTCGTAGCCGTAGCTCATTTCGTAGCGAATGTTCTTCAATCACAGCATACTCAAGCTGCCCGCTCCGCATTCGTGTCTCGGGCACAAACACTGGACAAGCCTTGAAAGTCGGCCGCTCAGCCGCAGGTAAATCTTCGTATGCTTTCTCGAAACTCGCCACAGTGCGCAGCGACATTGTAGGGTCTTGAACCACGATGCAAGACAGCGGGCCAGTAATGCCGTGCTGATCTAGGACCTTGCGTGTCTCGACGGCGTTGGCGCCGCAATTTGTCGAGCGGTCTTCTATAAGAATCTTGGGACTGTTTTGGTCGGGCTTGGGAATACTGAAAGAGTGATTGAGGATCCGTTGCAGTACGTGTGACTCCGGCAAGCCAAAGACATCGCCATCGTCCTTGATTTTGCTGTATTCCGGGTGTCGGGCTACGGCTTCGTAAATCAGGTTCGTGGAATGGCCGATTCCGCCGACAAGGACGAGTGTTTTGGCGATTGATGGCCGGTCTTGTATGGCTTGAAAGACATATGATGCTTGATATAGGACTGAGGAAGCGCAGATTATGATGCAGTCTACTGGATCGCAGGTTGAGAGAGATAGGATTTGGTTGTGGGCGAGAAAGGTAGCGATGATGTTGACGTGGTTTGATAAGTCCTGTGACCGCGCAGATGAAGCCATCTTCTACTGTTGCTGTAAAGATGTAAGCAGGTTGTAGTACTATGTGTTGAGTTTCAGATGAATGGCGATGATTGAAGAGTTCAGGGTTGCCACGTTGCCCGGACGAACACTCCGCGAAGGTGGCGAATTCAAGCATTCGTGAGAAATCGATCAAGATATACGATTTACATTATTATATTCATCAAAAGCCTATTATGTCATGAAACTGCCAGATATCATGCCATGTCTGAGTGATTCAAGAAACCACACCTCATCAATGCAAGAACCTCTCAAAACGCCCATGACCCGGCGGCGTCACATCCAAACTTCCGCCCTGTCTTCTCCGCACCCACACCGCTCTGTCCCTCTCGAGCCCGGCCATTTGTGCTTCCTCCTCGTTCTCCGTCTCATTCCTGTTGGAAACATTGCGCTCACGTATTCCAGGAGTGCCAGTCAGGGGAACCACGTTACTTCCTGAAGCATTCGTCGGATAAGTATTGCGATATGCCCGCCGCTCTGGAATCGCAGGGCATGGGGCGACGAGGACTTGTCCCACGCAGAATGCTTCGCGATGTGCGCTGGAGTCTGAGCGGTTGCGTGCGCGTCGAGATGAGCGGGCAATATCTGCTGGCGTCTGGGGCTGGAGACGAGCTGGGGTTGCGTCATTGTAGACGGGCATTTTTGGCGTTGCCGATATTGCGGTTGGCGGAGCGGGAGGCGATGTGCTGTCGGCGGCATTCACAATTCTTATGGTGGAGCGACAAGGTGGAGATACTGCCGTTGCTGGAGACGCAGTTGGATGTTGTATGGGTGTGCTTGGCTGCATTGGCGGGCTAGGCAAGGTAATATGAGATGGCGAGGCTAGCAGTCGCGGCGATACCGCATCTCTGCTTGCAGTGCGAGGGACCGATGGCAACTCTGTCTGCGGAAGCTCCTCATGAATGGTTGCGCTGTTGCTTTCGAATGGGTTGCCGTTGAGCAGGCTGACACGTTTCTCTGCAGGTTTGCTTGCTGGGCCCAATGCGGTAGACAATCTGCTGAGCTCTGCTGTGAGGTCGTCTAGTGGCGATGAACGGAACCTCAAGAACTCAGTCGCTGCATCGTCTGAGATACTCAATGACGATATGCCACTTGCAGCGCTGACAATGCTGGGAAAGCGGCTAGAAGGCACTTCTGACGTGCTAGATGTGTCAGTAGGTTGGTCTTCCGGCGATAATGTGACTGGCGTTCTGTGCGGCTCTGAAACTGCAGACGTCGAAGATCCGCGCATCTCTCGCTCAGGAGCATTATGATTGCTCGGCAAGAGAAGTGGATATCGGTCTAGATTCGGCTGAGGTAAAGCACTATTCTCACTTGAGCGACGGGCTCGTGAGACAATTGCATTCGAACGCGGACGACGACGTATGGTCTCAGAGATTGGCGTATTGGTTTGTGGGCGCCGTTCATTGTCTGGACTGGCGTTTTGCTCGGAAGGCGTGCGAAGACGCAAAGTGGAAGGCTCTGTGGTCTCGCTCGAAGCCATCGCAGTATCTGGAGCAATTGTTGTGGACCCGAAGCGTACACGTGGTGTGAACACAGCTGCACCTGGGTCGAGGTCTCTTCTGGCTTGGTTTGTAGGAACATAATGGCCATGCCTTGGCCGAGAAGTACCTGGCGAAGGATTGCGACTTGATGCATGTCCTGCCGTATCCCCTTGCAGTTGGGTTCCATGCTCTGGACTCCTTGTCTTTGAGTAGCGAGCTTGTCCACCTGGCCGCCAACGTGGGCTGGTATATGGTGACAATGCCGAAGGGCCGCTGCCAGGCAGCTCGCGGAAGACTTGACGTCCTGCGTGCACAGGTGCTGATAGTGTAGTCGCGGACTGCGGTCTGAGAAATTGATTCTGTCCAGCATCATTGGTACCATCGTAAGCGGCAACAGCGTGATGTGAGGGTGAGGTTTGGCGTCTACGATGGCGGAAAGAAGTATCCCACTCAATGTCCAGCTTGGGAAGACTCAATCTTGGAGGCGGCGATGGCGACGTCCGAGGTGAATCAACTTTGACAGGCTCAATGTCAGGCGTTGGTGCCGACTGACTGGCGTGCCGCAGATGAGGTCGAAGAACCAGTGCAGACGCTTCTCTGGTGGGAATTACATAGCGAAGACGCTTCGCAGTCTCTTCGCCCGATCGAGGTGGCGAGTACGGTGCTGAAGTCGATGCATGCTGTGCGACGATGCCATCTTCCGCATGGGCTGCTGCGATGATGGTCGGCAGTCGTGGACCTGTGCTTAGTCTTGCTTTGCCTTTGGTCACGTCGGAGAAAGCCCTCCGCCGGTTTGATATGCGCTCGTCCAACTCGTTGACGTCGGCGGGTGTGAGTTGGATCTGAGAGGGCTTGCAGTGTAGCATCTCGTTCTCTCGACTTGGATGCTGATGAGCATCCATCAATGCGGTGTACGAGCGGTAAGCCAAATGAATTCATGGTGTTTCATACGAGGTGGTAAACAATGAATGTCCAAGGAGAAGGCGTCGCTCGTGTAGAAGATATGAGGTGGAAAGCGCAGAAGAGGCGTGAGATGGAGGAAGCAGCTAAGTGCTCAAAAGTGGCGCAGCAACTTCGAACTCGCAGTTAGCTACAGGTGCTACAGGTACGGCGAATATTACTACGAGCAGTATGTTGACTGAACAGTCTTCTGTTATTCCGAGCAATGCTGCCTTCCGCGTTCGTTGTGTCTTGTCAGTTGCTTGTGGGTTGGCATGGCTTTAATTTAGCATCGATATCAAATTGTCCTTCGCCGCATCGACCGTGCCAGGATACATTGTGGACTTCCGAGGCTGATTCGTGTTCAGGGCGGCATACTCGAGTGCTAGCGGCTGTCCACTAGACGCACGACATGGACCGGGTTGAACGCATGTCTTACGTACACTCTCGATATCAAGACTCGCTTGAAGTGTTCCTCAAAAGACTCGTTCCTTCTTCTGCAACACTTTGCCTCCGTGAAATCCTTGCCCAATCCAAGAGTCCAGGGACCATCAGCCCATAATGCCAGCACAATCCAGCTATAAATCCAACAGCATCGTTCTTGAAAGCCAAACACCCAGCCGCTGTAACCAGCATAACCATCCACCTCTCTCTTCCTTCTTTCTCCACAATAGCCCGCTTCTCCTCCCAAGCCCTTCTGTCTTCCGCCTGCTCTCTCTGAGCTCTTGCCCACAGATCCGAAGAGTCGCTTACGCTCTGGCCTACCTTTGCCAACTCAACACCAGCAGCGAGAACCATGACGCCGAGCAAGCTTTTCGGAAAACGCTGGAGCAATGGCACGACGGCTTCGCCAGCGAATAGCCCGAGTAGCAATTTTACGCTGCCCAACACGATGATGCTGGCACCGCTGCGTGCGCCGAAACGGTATTGGCCTGCTAGCCCGCCCGATCCGTGGCACACGGGCATAGCGCCGAACCAGCAACCAACTAGATTTGATATGGCGACAGAGATACCGAGAGATGTAGTGCTGGGAGGCGGCGGGAATGTAGGGAAGAGAGAGGCAGACAAGGAAGTCACTGCCAAAATACTGTTGAGCGTGGTGAGCGGCAGCTGGGGAAGTGCAGCGGATAGCGCTGATGAGAGCCATGTCTCTCTGGTAGGGATGAAGGGCTGTGGAGTCCAGAATGCTGCACTGTGAGAGGGCGACGTGGTAGCTGAGAGTTGTGACGCTGCAAAAACGAGGCCCAGGAGGAAGACTAGCAGAGCATACGGGAGCCGTGGAACAAGCGCTGCTACAATAAGGAGCAGGAACGCTACCATAGCCCAGATCCTGTTGTCCAAGGCCGGTGTATGCCATGCAAGTGGCTGTATAAGCGTCGTCCCAGCGCTGATAGCAAGGCTCAAGCCAGCACCAACTTGGATGCCTTTGACAACGGGTACGGGCACTACACGATGTAGCCAGTGGAGAAGTCCTGTAACGCTGAGAAAGAGGACAGCACCAGAAACGACTATACCAGCAGCAGCGATTTCATCTTTTGTGAACTTCTGGCTGATGGCAACGGCCGCGATAGCTTTCATAGGTTGCACAGGTAGAGGTACGCCGAACAGCACGCCCGTAGCGATATTGGCCAGGCCAGAGAAGACCAGCGTGCTACCTAAATCGATAGAACCACCAATACTGAGAGCGATCATCAACGGGAGCAGAGTACCCAGGTCGCCAAGAGATCCCGATAGTTCCGCGAGAGGTGCATCGCGCAGGGTGCGGAAGTTGTGCTTCGCAACCGCCTGCAGGTGCAGGCGAAACGCCATCGCGTGAGGTTATAAGCGTCGGACCGGAGTTTCTGGCTATGATATTATGTGGCCACAAATAGGGAACTTGATAGGTATATGGTATGAGTAAACCTTAAAGTAGGAGGTGTGAGCTACATACAGCCGGTGACGTTGGTCAGATGAGCTGGCAGTCGGCCCGGCATCAACACAAAGACCCCACTTCTCTCGCCGCGAGCGGTGAACATACGATGGAAATCAACTACCTACTGTATATACAATTTTTATGCTCAAATGCTCTTCTGGAGGCGGTCAAGGGTGTATTGGTCAACCGGAAGACACCCACCTGCGACAGGCCTGGGACCTCATGAGCCGTGTGCAACCAAGAACACTGACCACATGAATCGCACATCTGATTGTCGACAGCTACAGTAACGTAACCCTAACATCATTCTCGATTGAGGATAGTGCAGCATATCAGGTTTCCACGTGTCACACGCTCCAAATAGGCAATGCAATCATAAAAGGAAGATTGTTGTCAGCTTTCGGATGGCCTCGTACCTGATAAGGGCACACGCTGAGGAGCTGAAGCTACATGAGCTCAAGTGGGTCTTGAATGCATCGAGACATACGCGTATCGACATATAAGCTTGCTACTGGGTGTAACTACATGTCAAAAACAGCTCAGCATGAGCATGAAGCCTCCGTCCATCTCTGTGTGCAGCACAAGAATGTTCTCACCAGACCCTATGTGGTAGTTGCTGCCAGTAACGATCTGATCAGAATCTGTATCTTCGGGTAAAAGGCTGAGTGATCGTGACAGTAATCAAGATTACACAGCGGCTTGCATGTCAGCCCTACAGGTCTACATGACAATAGCGCATCCTCCGGAAGATACACGCCGACTACAGCTCGTGCGTAGATAGAGCGTCTCACATAGGAGGCACTCGCCGAGGTTAGGCGTACAAGTCGGAGAAAACTCGTGAGACATCCTCGAGCTTACAAAGCGAGGCACTTATCCAACGACACAGACGCCATGCATCAAGATTCAGATCACTACTGCTTCCAGGAGTAGTATGCGACCTCTGGCGCAAGGTACAGCGAAGGAGCCGTGGGGGTTTAGTGATCTCTTTTTCGCAGGGCAGATCCTGACAAGTAGAGGCCAAGGCATGCGCACGCACGTAGTCAGCCAACAGCTCCACCAGCTTCACGTGGCCGCATTCCTTCCTCCCCAGGCTAGGCTAGAACGCCTCGAGAAGGACTTAGCAACCTGGAGATTGATTAGACGACGACCAGCAAAAGCTTCGAGGATTACATGCCAAACAGCGAGCGATCACCGCAAGCGACGATATCGATACGCGCACTGCTACCGATGTTCTTCACCAGTGCCTGGGGCTCGGGTCTCTCCGCGCGCCTTGCTTCCGCCAGCCCTCCGCAACCAGTTCGAGAACTCAAATTGAGTGAGTGCCGTCACCAGGAAAATTCAGCGCTATGGGCAACGTCATATCCGCAGCGATTCCGTGAGCTTCTACGTTTTGTCCCTCCACCAGCACCAGCGCCCACTACGAACACGCCAGGCCTCGCAGGCGTGCGGTAGATAGCGGTGTCGCGCCCGCTTGAAGCACGCTTGCCGCTTGCGTGTGCAGCTGCCGAGATGGGACCTCGCGCTAGGAACCATCGACGTCTGATCGAGGCGCCCCATCAAATCAACGTTTTGTAATCATTGAGTATGCGATGCGCTTTCTAATCGTGAAGGGGGCAAGGAGGCAAGCCAGAGACTGCACTACCCGTGAGACCTCCGTGTCAGGGACGTTCACATCCTGGCCCTAACGTCATTGCTTGCAGTTTCCATGGCTCTACTATATAGCATGTCGCAAGCCCATTGCTCTTTCCTTTTGACTCCCCATTCAGATCCACCTCAACCCAACAACTTCACCATCACTCCTTCGCCTTACGACTTACGACCATCCATCTGATACCCCAAATACCCACACAACACAACACCAAGATGCCTTCTTTCACCGTCTACAAGGGCTCCGAGTCCGGAAAGGTCGTCAAGGCCACCACCGAGAAGCCCGCCCTCAAGGGCGACCAGGTCCTCCTCAAGGTCACCGCCTCCGGTCTCTGCGGTACTGACCTTCACTACAACCATGCCGACATGGGTCTCGGCCACGAGGGTGTCGGTATCGTCGAGGAGCTCGGCCCCAACTGCACCATCCTCAAGAAGGGTGACCGCGTCGGCTGGGGCTACGAGCACGACTCTTGCGGCAGCTGCCAGCAGTGCCTCCGCGGCAACGAGACCTTCTGCGCCAAGCGTGTCATGTACGGTTTCGCCGACCTCGACCAGGGCAGCATGGCTGAGGGCGCCGTCTGGCGCGAGTCTTTCCTCTTCAAGATCCCCGACGACATGACCGATGAGGTTGCCGCTCCCCTCATGTGCGGTGGTGCCACCGTCTTCAACGCCCTCCACATGTACAACGTCCTCCCCACCGACGTTGTTGGTGTCATGGGTGTCGGTGGCCTCGGTCACCTTGCCATCCAGTACGCCGCCAAGATGGGCTGCCGCGTCGTTGTCTTCTCCGGCACCGACAGCAAGAAGGAGGAGGCTATGCGTCTTGGTGCCTCCGAGTTCGTCGCCATGAAGGACGCCAAGCAGCTCAAGACCGAGCGTCCCATCAACGCCCTCCTCGTCACAACCTCCGCCCAGCCCGACTGGAAGCTCATCATGCCCGTCCTCGCTCCCTGCGCCACCATCTTCCCCCTCAGTGTCGCCGGCGGTGACTTCTCCATCCCCTACATGGACTTCCTCGTCAACGGTCTTACCGTCCAGGCTTCCCTCGTCGCCTCCAGGTACATCCAGAACCGCATGCTCGAGTTCTCCGCCCAGCACAAGATCGAGCCGATCATCGAGAAGTTCCCCCTCACCGAGGAGGGCTGCAACCAGGCCATCGAGAAGCTCGGTGCCGGTAACATGCGCTACCGCGGTGTCCTCCTCCGTCAGTAGATGGAGATGGCATGATGGAAAAGTTGTTGTTTTGAAGTATTAGCGGGCCTAGTGTAATACCTCTTTCAGAGATGGGATAAATAATAGATCTTATGACCAGAACTATAATTCTTTCATTCATTCGTTTCGTTCAATCAAATTATTCCAGTAGTGACGCCGGTAGCTCGAAAGTCTTGTGGATGTGACCCTTCATAGTAGTTTCGCCATCCTCCGGCGGCTGCAGGCCAGACGGGTTGTCCATATGAGGAGGATCCGAGTCAATCAGGATAGTGACCTGAAAATGAATTAGTCCACCATGTCAGACACAGAGTCGAGTATTTTTTACCGCCTCGTCTATGCAGCGGAAATCAACACCTACTGGTCCATCATTGACCAGTCCCACGTCCATCATCGCTCCGAACACGCCATCCTTGACACGGTCCTCGCGGTAGAGAGAGCGGACCTGGCCAATGAAGCTGCTGTATAGCTCCCTGCCTAGGGTAGGCTCGGCCGCTCTGTGAAAGCTGGGCTTGTTCCCCTTCTTCGTCGACGCGAGGAGGGTGAATTGCGAGACTGAGAAACGGAAGATGAGATATTAGTATGTTACGAGACGGGAGGAAGATTATTCATCAATGGATGGCACCATGATGGCCGGACATGACGCGAGCATGGGAGACTAGAACGTGACTTGGGAGGGAAACGCACCACAGAGCACTTCGCCTTCGATGTCCTGGACATTGCAATTCCACTTCTTGCCGTCCTCGCCGTCCCATAGCTTTGCTTTGAGGACTTTGCTGGCCATGGATTGGGCTTCTTTGACTGTGTCTTCTTTGCTGAGGGCGGCGAAGACTAGCAGGCCTTTGCCGATGGTCGAGACGAGCTCGCCGTCTACTGTGACCGAGGCGGATTTTACTCGCTGGATAACGGCTATTCAGTGTTAAGAGATATTCTGTGGTAGCAAGGCGTGCCGATGTCTCACTCTTCATGTTAGATTGCTAGACAAGACCTTTGGCTGGGGTCTACAGTCCGTGGGTGGCGAATGGTTGGCTCGTGCTTGGATATGTACTTTGCAGCCAGCAGGCTGTCGTGGTGCAAGATATGTATTTATCCAACAATGTAGTATTTTGTATCAGTTCGTGAATCGTGACACCAACTAGTTGCATACGAGAGGGAAACAGGTGTTGGATGCGATGCTCGTCTTGGCTGCTCCAATCCTACTCCGCCGGCGCGGAAGCGCGTTAGACACTCCCGCTGCACACTACCTCACACGGTCCCGTCCACCGGAGCTGCACCAAACACCTCTCTCCACAACCACCTTTTACCGCCCGTCGTCCCTCCTGTCGCACGAAACATCGCCTCCATCCATCTGGACCTCCTACCACCACACATCGCACATTCTCAAGCCCGCCGACTGCGGCCCGCACAGCGCATTTGCTCCAGATAAGGCTGAACACCGAACACACCACGCCGCCAGCCACCTGTCACCATGGCCGCACGCAAGCTCCAGCAGGAGATCGACAAGGTGCGGCTGCCAATGTGATGTATCTGCGTGATGCGCGCGCTGACAACGCAACAGGAGACGAAGCGCATAGCGGAAGGCGTCGTAGCGTTTCAGGGCATTCACGAGAAGCTCGTGCTGTCAACAAATTCCTCGCAGAAGGAGAAGCTCGAAGACTCATTGAAGAAGGAGATCAAGAAGCTCCAGCGATCACGAGACAAGGTGAAGGCATGGATAAGCTCCAATGAGATCAAGGACAAGAAACCACTGATGGACCAACGGAAGCTGATCGAGACGGTATGAGTATCTGCGACGTTCGAGGCGGTGTTAGCATGGCTACTGACCGAATGCGACAGCAAATGGAAACATTTAAAGCGGTCGAGAAGGAAATGAAAACCAAAGCTTTCTCGAAAGAGGGCTTGTCGGCAGCCGCGAAACTAGATCCACGAGAGAAGGAGAAAGTCGAGATGTGCAATTTCCTAGGAGACATGGTCGACGAGCTGAGCCGACAAATCGAGAGCGCAGAAGCTGAGCAGGACACGGTGCAAGCGACAATGAAGAAGAGCAAGAAGGACACCGCGAAACACGACCGTCTGGCGGAGCTTGAGCGCATCCTTGAGCGACATAAATGGCACGTGAGCAAGCTCGAAATCCTCCTACGGACGGTGGAGAACGGATCTGCGGAAGTCGACCAGGTGAAGGATATCGAGGACGGGATCCGGTACTACGTTGAGCAGAACCAGGAGGTCGATTTCATGGAGGACGACAGCTTGTACGACGACTTTAACCTTAACGAGGAGGAGGACTTCTACGGCGTCGGCGGCGACAACGACAAGATGTCGAGTCAAGATGCGCAGAGCACAACAGACGAGCCAGCGGACATTGATCAACAAAGGAGCAGTAGTATCAGCGGGAAGGGCAAGTCGACGTCGATCTCAGATACTCCTGCGCCTGCTCGGAGACCAAGTGTGCAGATGAAGTCACCATTACCTGCGCTCTCGACATTACATTCAAGCTTACCCGGCAATACGAATGGCAAATCGGAGCCCAGTATGAAGCCTGCGCCATTACCTACCATTCCTACAGGACAACCGCTCAAGTATGCATCTGCTGCTGCGGCTGCTGCTGCGAGCGACAAGAGCGGAGTTGGTATTGCACCTCTACCACCACCACCTGGCTTGAGCAGGACAAGCGAGACGAGCTCTCCGTCGGTGCCAGTATCACAACCTGCCGCCACCACTCCTTCGCCTTCACAACCAATCTCACAACCTGCAAAAGCGCAAGAGCCTCCAGCAAAGCAGCCATCACCTGCGCCGCCAGTCGAGGAGCCAAAGCCAGTGGAACCTGCACCAGTCAAGCCGTCACCAGCAGCGCCCAAGGCACAACCAACGAAAGCGAAGGCGTCGAAGGCTGCGAAAGCAGCGGCTACGCCAGATTCTGGTGTTGCAGGAATGGCAAAGACAAACGGACAACCCACTCAGCCCGCTTCAGAAGAGGAAGACGAGGAACCAATCTACCACCTTCCCTCATCACTATCAGATCTTCTGGAATCCTTCGAGGAGACGAAGAAGCGCGCGATGTCCGATTCGGTCGATCTCAACATGCTCCACGCATCGCGTGTGAACTGCCCTATACCGCTGGACGCCGAGAAGCCCAATCACTACAAGCCACAATCGCCTTACGCTTACACCCCGTCGCACTACCCTCAGGAGCCTCTAGGCATCTTCGACGATCCCAGACTCTACAGCAGGATCGACACTGACAGCTTGTTCTACGCCTTCTACTACAAGCAAGGAACCTACCAACAGTACTTGGCGGCAAAGGCTCTCAAGAGCCAGAGCTGGCGCTTCCACAAGCAGTACCAGACATGGTTCCAGAGACACGAGGAGCCCAAGACCATCACAGAGGAGTTCGAACAAGGCACATATCGTTTCTTTGATTACGAAAGCACTTGGTAGGTTCATGGCAACATTATTCCGCTCACCCTTACTCGCAGCCACTAACACCTTTTTCCAGGATGAACCGCAGAAAGGCCGACTTCAAGTTCGCCTACAAGTTCCTCGAGGACGACTTGTAAAAATAGCACAAGGCGACGAGTCAAAAACAGGGGCCAGGCGCCTTGGAATTTGATGCGTTCGTTGTAAGATTACTAGACTAGCGTCCAGGCAACATTCGTTTTTTTGTCAGGGCCGGTTCTAGGCATATATTCAATCGAACATGCTTTCGAGAGCGCTCTTCTGCGGCTGCAGAGGACGCTCATGATCATATTGACACGGCTCATGTTCGTTGGCTAAAACTCTCATTTGCCTTGTTTCTGACGTGTATTTTCCCAAGACCCTGCTAAACCTGTCTATGCAATCGTTTGAGCTTTGCCTGCCTTGATGGTCAGCCACATCTCGCGTCCGCTCGGCGCAGCAGCAGCGCCTGCTCAGCTGAACCTTGAGGCGCAGACGAGGCTCGGCTGCCTCGCGCCTTGTTCGTAGACATTGCTCGGCGCAGAGGATTGCATAGACGATAAATCATACGTTGCAGCTGCGACATCTGGGTACTTGACATCAGGTTGTTGGTGAGAATCTCCACTTATGTGGTCACGTATGGTGGTGCGCTCGCGATCCGCTGCGGTTTTCACGTGTTGGATGAGGCATTTTCGAAGATCAGTCTCTAGTCAACATGAAACGAGTTGCTCGCATAGCATGCAGAGGTGGAAAATCGTCGCAATCAGTCTTGACAATGGGAATGCCTGAATACGTAAGATATGTGAACAACGCTATTTGTGTGACGTTACAGCTAGGAGGTGCGGCATAGGATGGTGAACAATGTACCCAAAACACCATATCCACCGCACAACTTAGGTGTCAATGCGGAGAGGCCTCACTGATGCCTGAAATTGTGGCTGCAACGGATCTTCTCGAGGCCGCCCATGTGGCTGACGAACCCACCCTCACAGCCTTCTTTCACGATACCGGGAGGCCGCCTGTTTGGGCTGCGTTTGCCTTGTTTTGCTGCGGAGGATCAAGAGCCTCATACATTGACTGGCAGGGAGAGTGGGTGCTTGCGGTTGAAAGCCGGGTTGCTCCGCCTAAAGGTGGCTGGCGTGAGTAAGTGCCTTGTAGTGATTTGCCTGTAAGAGAGGCAAGTGGCCAATCGCGTGGAGGGCTCGGTGAGTCAGGCTCTTGCTATGAAGGTACTTTGGGCGAGGCAAGTCTACAGATGAGATGACAGCTTGCGTTACGGATATATATAAATGTAGTTTCTGCGTGTTTGCTGTGCTCACCAGACTTTGCGCGACATCCGGCAACCATTCACCATGGCTTCGCAATATCCTCAGTATCCTCACGGCTATCCGACAGGCTATGGCCCTCAGCGTAGTAGTGATGCTCCATACAACAGTCTTCCGATGGGCCAGTTACCTCATGCTCCTCACGGCGCTCCATCTCAGACCAGAGTAGATGCTTACGGCAGACCGATACCGATAGCCCAACATGGCATCAATAGTCAATCGTACCCTGCCACCCGTGGCCAAAGTAATCAGTACAGCGGAAGCTCTAGTGTCGATAGCGCCGTGTACACGTCGCAAGATATGTCGAGAGGTTACTCGTCGCAGTCCACTAGCACGAGCGGCAGTGTCCCAAATCCTCAAAGCTCTACAGCAGCGCCAAAAGAGTAGGTCCAATACGTTCGAGTCAAGCAGCCAGTGACTTTGCTGATCCGGCTACAGGAAACCCTGGATTTGCCTTCATCCTGGCTGCCTTAGAGACGATGGACAGCTGTGGAGTTTTGCTCGTAAAGACGACTTCAATCGCCATGTGCAGAGACACTCGCCATTTCGTCCGTTGTATGACTGTCCAGTTGTAGGGTGTCGTCGCGTTGGTCGAAATGGACTTCCGAGGCCTGACAAGTTAACTGAGCACCTTCGTGAGACGCACAGGATTAGACAGTAATTCCGTAAAGCCACCCTGTGAGAGCTGACTATCTGCCTTCTGAGCACGAATGTATGGACGGGTGAATAGTTCGGTGGCAACCTCCTGGCTCCTTACTCGAGTCTCGCGAGTGGAGATGGAGATCATATAGACAGAGCATATCGTTCAAACCAGTACATGAGATGTCCGTCTGTGCCTGTTCCGTAAGCACGTCTAACACACCGTACACCGCACTCGTCTCGTCTTCGGTTCACTTCATCGTAGACTGTGTGCCAGAAGTCGAGTCGCGTTGTGAAAGAATTTCGGCTATCGCGATAGACGCGCGGGCCGCTTGGAGATTTGCCTGGCGCAGGAAAAAAGTAAAGCTGGGGCAGGTGCAGCGGGCCTCGCAGCTTTGAAGATTGCCCTGTCGCATTGCTGCTCACTGCGAGATGAAATGAAGTTGTATGCAAGTGAGGACGACTTCATCCGCGACTCTTCTCCAGCAAAACTCAACTACCTCAACAAGCGCCTAAAGAACAAGAAGCGTCCCGTCTACCCAGCGCTTATGTCCGGTGGCCTGCCGTCGCCCGAACAAGAAAATATGGTCGCGCAAACACAAAAGAAGAGGAAGGAGGATGTGAAGAAGAAGGATGACAAGAAGAAGAGAAAGCTCGAAGACGATGTTGTCCCTCAGACTAACGGCGATGCCGTGGCCGCCGCGCCTGCTGTGAACGGCGACTCTGCTGCTAGCGAGCCTGCGTCGAAGAAATCGAAGAAGGAGCACAAGAAGGAGAAGAAGCAAAAGAGCGAGGCTGTCGCAAAGGATGCGCAAAAGGATCGCAAGGAGGAGGTCGATGAGGAGGAGCAGGTCAACGAGGAACTCAAGGATGTCGCCGCCGAGACCGATGCTGCCGATGTCGAGGCAGAGGATGACTTCGAAGAGTTTGCTTCTGGAGACGAGGAAGCAGAGGACGACGAAGACAACGACGACGAAGAGCCCAAGGCGAACGGCGATCTTGGAGAAGCGTCCGACCTACCTTCAGCCCTCGGCGTTTCGTTGCCCAACACAGACGCCAACCCGCAGAAGTTCACCGAGCTGAACCTGTCTGAGCGAACAATGAAGGCGATCAACGACATGCCATACGACACAATGACCGAGATCCAAGCGCGTGCGATTCCACCTGCGCTTGCTGGTAGGGATGTGCTTGGTGCTGCGAAGACTGGATCTGGTAAGACTCTGTCTTTCTTGATTCCTGCAGTCGAGATGCTCCACTCGCTCCGATTCAAGCCCAGAAACGGAACCGGTGTTATTGTTGTTTCCCCCACAAGAGAACTTGCGCTCCAAATCTTTGGTGTCGCACGAGAGCTCATGGAGCACCACTCACAGACCTATGGTATCGTCATCGGCGGTGCCAACAGGAGAGCTGAGGCCGAGAAGCTGGCCAAGGGTGTCAACCTTTTGATCGCTACTCCTGGACGACTCCTCGATCATCTGCAAAACACCCAGGGCTTTGTCTTCAAGAACATCAAGGCTCTTGTTATCGATGAGGCGGATCGTATTCTGGAAGTCGGTTTCGAGGACGAAATGAAGCAGATCATCAAGATTCTGCCCAAGGAGGAACGTCAGACCATGCTGTTCTCCGCCACACAGACAACCAAGGTCGAGGATCTTGCCAGGATATCGCTGAGAGCCGGACCTCTGTACATCAACGTCGACCACAAGCAGGAGCACAGCACTGTCGCCGGTCTGGAGCAGGGCTACGTTGTTTGTGAGAGTGATATGCGTTTCAAGCTGCTGTTCACCTTCCTCAAGAAGCACCCTAAGAAGAAGATCATTGTCTTCTTTAGCAGTTGCAACTGTGTGAAGTACTACTCTGAGCTTCTCAACTACATCGACCTGCCTGTGCTTGACCTCCACGGCAAGCAAAAGCAGCAAAAGCGCACCAACACATTCTTCGAATTCTGCAACGCGAAGACCGGAACCTTGATCTGCACAGACGTTGCTGCTCGTGGTCTTGATATTCCTGCCGTTGACTGGATCGTCCAATTCGACCCGCCTGATGACCCCAGAGACTACATTCACCGCGTCGGTCGTACTGCACGTGGTGCCAACGGCAAGGGCAAGAGTCTGATGTTCTTGCAGCCCAACGAGGTGGGTTTCTTGAGCCACCTCAAGGAGGCGAAGGTCCCTCTCGTCGAGTTCGAGCTTCCTCCCAAGAAGATTCTGGACATCCAGAGCCAACTTGAGATGCTCATTGGCAAGAACTATTACTTGAACAAGGTGAGTCAAGACATCAATTCTCACTAATATTTTCCACACCACTGTTGGCTAACATATTTTCCTCGCAGTCCGCTAAGGATGGATACCGCTCATACCTCCAGGCCTACGCATCCCACAGCTTGCGCAGCGTCTTCAACATCAACAGCCTCGACCTTGTCAAGGTTGCCAAATCTTTCGGTTTCCCCACTCCTCCACGCGTCGACATTGCTCTCGGTGCCAGCATGAAGAAGGGCAACGAGGGACGTCGCGCGTACGGCAGCCAGCCCAAGGCCAACAGCTTCCGCAAAAAGTACTGATTGTGGCGACATACCTCACTCACCTGGCATGGACCGGCGTAGGCTTGCAAGGCATTTTGATTTTCAATCCACCGATGTGTAAAAATGAGCGAAGGCGTTTTTTTCTTGATTTATGGCTCATTCTTCTTGTGTATTCTGGACGGACGGGTTTGTCGAAAAAGAATGGAGACCACATACTATTTTCCTGGCGCCCGAGAGGCTCTGAGATAGACAAAATGCTATACTTTAATCTCACATGACAGCTCCAAAATTGCGTTTTCGATGCAAACGCTATTCGTGAACGAATGACACCCGGTCATGCCACGCGATATGTACGAGCCAACCTTATTATAAGGCTATGTCACTATACCATTCCCAATGTGCCCCACATCAGCTATTTCAGCTGGTCCACTGTTACTCATGCATTCAGCCGGCGTGAAACGTAAACGTAAACAACTAGACTCTTGGCGATGAACCTCAGCTCATATCAACCCATATCAACTCATATCAAGCAACTCAAATCCATTGCTACAACCGCACTGTCTCCTCCAACTCCCAGCATTCCCCATCAAACCCATCAAACCACAACAACCATGGCCACCACCAATTCCAAAGAAATCATCTTCTACGACATCGCCTCCAACATCCCCCTCCGAACCTTCGCCCCAAACCCCTGGAAAACCCGCTACGCCCTCAATCACAAAAACCTCCCCTACAAAACCAAACCCATCGACATGCCAGACATCCACTCCGTGCGCTCACAACTCGGCGTCCCCGCCAACCGCACCCTCCCCAACGGCTCCCCCTACCACACCTTGCCACTCATCCACGACCAATCCACCGCCACCTACATCGGCGACACCTTCGAAATCGCCCTGCACCTCGACAAAACCTACCCGGACGCTCCACCGCTCTTCCGCCCCGGCACGGTAGGCTTGACCGCCGCGCTGAACAACCGCGTCGACGACCTGTTCACCAAATATGTAGCGCTCAGCGACGTCATGCCTTTCCCCGAAGCCAGCAAAGAGCGTATCAACGGAATCTTCGCCGCGCGGTTTGGCCTCACTAATCTCGAAGACATGGCCCTCAGCTCCGAAGCCCGCTCAGCGCTATTCGCAGGCTTCGAGAACGCGCTGGGCGAGTTTGCGAAAGCGTACGCGCACACGGGCGGGACTACTGACACGGTGTGGTCTGCGACGGGGACGGCGCAGGCGCAGGCGCAGAGGAAAGGGCGGGAGGAGGTTGGGCCGTGGTTGGATGGCGAGGAGCCGGTGTATGCGGATTTTATTGTCGGGGCTTGGTTGGCGATGATGGCGGAGTGTATGCCTGCGGGGGATTGGGAGCGGGTGAGGGGGTGGCATGGGGGGCTTTGGGGGAGGGTTCATGATGCTCTGGAGCCGTTGAGGGAGATGCGTTGATGTGTTGAGGTTTGTTTGTGGTATGCATGGCATTGAGAATGGTAAAGGGTTATGGAAAATGGCAAAAGCATTATTTATGTACATGAGGATGTGCCTTAAGGGCACAAACTATCCATTGCTGTGGATATTAACATCACTTATGCTACACCATGCAGAGTGTTCCTTGTAAATGCTGTGAGTCTCCCACTGCACAGCCAAAAGAAAAAAGAAGTGAAAAGAAAAATCGGAGCTGTGACATTGGACGATGTAAGCGAAGATGCTTCGACATCGTCTGAACAGGCTCGATGTGATCACTCGTGCAGGTAGCTGCACGAATCCCCTTTCTTGCACTTGCCATCCTGATAGTACTTGCAGGCCTTTGTCTTGTACCAAGGATTCTCTGGGCGTTGCTTGTCTTTGCCAGTCGTGTTTCCATTGTTACCAGCCTGCTGTTGCTGTTGCATGGGCTGCTGTTGGTATTGCTCGGTAGGAGCGGCGAAAGGCATGGGGAAGTTTGGCGGGAATTGGAATGCAGGAGGTGCTGGCGCAGGTGTACCCTGTGCATTGTTGCTCGTGTTAAGAGCTGCAAGGATGGCAGAAATGTCCGGCTCTCCATTGGGGCGGGACGCAGGAGCCTGTTGCTGAGGCTGTGCGAAGCCCGGCTGTTGGAAGTTGTACAAAGGCTGCTGAGTTTGAGGCGGAGCCGCTGTCTGAGGCTGGAATTGCTTGAGAATAGCATTCAGATCGAATGGTGCAGCAGGTTGCTGCTGTTGCTGCTGAACTGGTAATGGCGCCGGTGGCTGATGTTGCTGTGTAGGCAGAGGCACTTGTTGAGCAGCCATGTATTGAGAGAACGCAGCGATGTCGAAGGCTGGTGCAGGTCCTGCGGGAACCTGGCTAGGCAGAACAGGCACAGGTTTCTGCGCAATCTTCTTTGCGTTGCGCGAACGTGCCCGGGCCGCGAACATCTCAGGAGGTACACCAAACTCTTTGACTGCTCCGCCCTGCTCTCCGTTGAAAGGATCAGCCGGCTCTCTAGGATTGGGCGGGATATCGCTTGAGCTGGAGTATATGACAATGAGATTATCCCTCTCATACTGCTCACGGATAGCGCGCTCGCGAGAATCTGGCTGGAGCTTTCCGCCACCATATGGGGCATATTGGCGGTCACGCTCATCCTTGTCGACAGTGGAGAAGTCGACTTCGGACGGTGTGTTGAAGGCGACGAATTTGGTGTTATCGTCTTCGGCCACATCCTCCTCTTCGTCAACGTCCATCATGTCAGCGTGCTGCTTCAGCATACGGCCTTCACCGCCAACATCCTTCACGTCGCGCATCTGGCTGGCATCGTGGTCGAGCTCCTCTGCGGGGTCGTGGCTGAAGTAGCGCACCTCGACAAGATCCTGTGCCTCCTTCCAGCGGACTCCTGCCGCTCCTCTGGCGAGTCTTGCCTGACGTTTGGCCTTCCTCTCAGGACTCTCGTTGTCTCTTGAAGCATCAGGCTTGGGCTCGGCTTTCTTTGGCTCTTCTTTCGGCTTGGCAAGGTTGGCAAGCTCTGCGGCCAGGTTGAAAGCAGGCTTGACTGGTGCTGCGGCAGCTCTTTGCGCGGCGGGTTTGGCTGCTGTCTTGTCGGAAGTAGCTGTGCCGGGCTTCTTGCCAGCACTTTGGAGCCCATTGAAGAATCCAGAAGGCTTTGCCTGTACGGTCTTGGTTTTTGTAGCGGCCGTAGAAGCTGAGGTCGTGGCGGGCTTAGCGGAATCTGCTGGCTTCTTCACGGCAGTCAAGCTCTTTGGTGTGACCTTGTTTCCGTTTGTGGAAGCCGGAGTGACAGCTGCCTTCTTTGCAGGTGCTGCGGGAGCTGCATTGCCGGCAGCAGTGGATGATCTCTTCACACCAACGCTGGGTTCGGCGGCTTGTTTGGTCGCAGTGCTTTTGCTGTTGGCGGTGGCACCTTCGAGGACCTTCTTTGCGTAGTACTTCGTCTTGGCATCGCCACCTTTGACGTAGCGTGGTAAAATCTTTCCGAGGAACGTCTTGTCGAGCTTTTCTTCTGTGATCGATGTCGTGAGGGAAAGTATTTCCAGAATTAGACGAGACACTGGTCCGTTGACATCTTCAGCCTTAAATCGATCCAAGAGGAACTGGTAGCAAAGGTAGAGGAACGACTGATTTTCGGAGAACCTTAACAAAATAAAGTCAGTTATGTGCAAATTAAAGTGAAAACAAAATTTACGAAGTGGTGGGGAAAAGGCAGTTATGCATGTGGTGATAGAAGTGGCAGCGTGGCGTAGCTAATTCTGGAGAACAGCTGTCGGGTCACAAGATCTGCAGCATTCCGGATCTAGGCCAGTACTACAAAGCACTCGTGACATTATGAACACTAGACATCTGTGAGGACTTCTCTCAGTTGCAAGGTACAGGCCATGCGAACAGCCGATCGTGACTTGCGAGCTGTGTTACAGAGATAATGCACACGCTGTCACACTATAACACAAGTTGTATGCTATGGGAAGGGGAAATTAGCAGACTCACAATTCGATGATGCCTCTGAAGCCATGTTTCAGCGCTGCACGGAACGCTACTTCGAGCATGTCCCGTTGATCCTTCACTCTGCCTTTGAGTAAAGCCAGATCACCAACACGCTTCTTCGCCTCGGCATCCAGCACAGCTTGCGTATCGGCCTTCCAACGGTCTCTGATCGTCTTGGCGACCTCCCAGAAATCACCGAGACCCTTGCGGATGCTGCTGGCATCGATTGTCTTGCGCTTGTTGCGCCAGAGAGCCTTGATAGTGTCGTACTCAACAGCTCCTTTCGCGCTCTCATCGGGTCTCTTGCTCGGGAGGGGTGCACCAGCAAGATCATCATCGTCTTCATCGGAATAAAGTGAGACGTCTGATTCTGAGTCAGAATCGCTGTCTGATTCGTACTTGATGCCGTCGTTGCTTTGAGCGGGCGATGCGGCATTTGTTGGACGCGATGTGGTGGCAGAGTTACCGAGTGAAGTCTTCGAGGCAAGCTTGGCCAACAACTTCGGATTGTCCTTGGCTTGGCGCTTCAACTCGTTGCGTGAGCATCGCTTGGTGTATCCTGGAAGAGCTGTGGATCGATTGACGGGGAACTCGTGTGGCTGCTTGCCCATGTTTGCAAACATGGTCAATCGCTCAGAATTCGTAGCTTTGACAAGTGTTGAGAAATCGATCGTCGAAAAGCGACCGTTCTGCTCACTAGCCGGGATCGCTTGCATAAGAGCATTTTGATCTGCAGCAGGCTGAATTTGGGGAACTGGGTTGATCGACTGCTTCTGTGGCAGAGATGGAGTGTTGTAGACTACCTGCGGACTCTCGTGTGAGACCGATGTTCGCTTTTGGTCGACAGGGGCCAGATTTTGGGGAGTGACAGCAGCAGCATGGTTCGAAGATGCGATGTTGTATTGCTGTGGTTGTTGTGGCTGTTGCTGGTGCTGGTGCTGATGTTGCTGCTGGAACGCAGGGTTGATGTTTTGTTGTGTAATGTGTTGAGGGTACGCCTGTTGTTGGTTGAAGTTGGTGAAGTTGGGGTTGCCGAACGCGGCGTAATTATTGGTCTGTGCGAACGACGCAGGACTATGCAGCGGAGAGCGTCCATACACATTGGACTGAGCGTGGAAGTTGTTTGGTGTGTTTGATGCAGCAATATGTGAAGCAGGTTGAGGCCAGCTTGGCGCGTTATGAGTGGAGGCGGCACGTGACCCGGGCTGCTGATAGGCGCTGGCGTGTAAGCCCCAGCTAGCATCGTTAAAAGCCTGATCAGAGGTGGTGGGGAACAGATTGTCATCAAAGGAGAGATGCTGGCCGTCGCCAAACACGTTTGCGTTGACGAGGCCGTCGTTGGGTATCTGATCCATGATTGATGGCAACGCGCGATCGAACTCTGGCGTGTGTGAATTGTGTAGTAGTACGACAGTACTTCCTCTCTAAGGCGCTAGGCCGGATTCACGCGTCTTGCTTGCGGCAAGGCCCGTCGTGCGCTGATTGGCTGCTTCGAGCTGGCTGCTGGTTCCGACTGGCCGCAACAAGGAAGCCTGAAGGCAACGGACGCGCTGTTCGATGATGATGATGATGATCGCGGCCACGCTCGAAAGGCGCTCGCTCGCAGGCAGGCTCACGTGAAGACTTGTAGAAGCAGTAGTAGTAGCAGCGGTAGCAGAAGTGACAGTGTGTACACAGCGCGGCTTAAAATGCCTGTGTCTGACTGATTCCTCCTCTCACGCGAACGCAGGGCTGCCGGGCGCAATCAGGCCTGCAGCGATGCGCTCTCTCTGCTACAACTCAACAAACACGCTCGGCCGGTGGCAAAGCACTTCCGACCACTGTGGTCCAGATTTATCAGAGAGCACACGGGAAGAGAAAACACAGGCTGCCGGTGATGGCGCGCACGCGTGGTGTTGTAGATGATGATGGGGGGTTTGGGGGGGATGTTATGGTGGTGGAGAGAGAGTCACGCTCGCAGACGGCGCTGCTTTGATCGAGCGCGGGAGACTCAGCCTTGGCGCGGAAAGCGCAGCGGGATTTCCGCAGGCGCTAAACTACATCGAGCGCCCTCTCATCTGTCAACACCTTGCCGCAAGTTAAGTGCTGGCTGGACTGTGGGGAGGTGACGGCGAGGTGGAAAGTAAAGAGAGCACTACCATCGTTGCCTTGGACAAATACTCTATAACGACAGGCACATGCGTTAGGACAACTGCGCATTGCCTTTCTCTCCAACCATGTCTACCACGGCCAACACCCTCCGCGACCGTCAAGTAGGTCAGTACCGGGCGATGGAGCCTGCCAGCAACAAGCAATGCTAACGACATACCAACAGCCTCCATCCAGCGCATCCTCAACCTGAACCACATCCCACAGGAATCCGAGCTTCACCATGATGCATCCGCCGCGAACGGCCTAATCCCACACTCTGCGCCTATCCTCAACTCGGAAGGAGAGCCCATATGGAAGGTGCTTGTCTTCGACGACCTAGGCCGAGATGTGATTAGCAGCGTGCTGCGCGTGAACGACCTGCGCGCTTGGGGAGTTACAATACACTTGAACATCAAGCAAAAACGACATGCCATTGGCGATGTTCCGGTGCTGTACCTTGTACAGCCAACTGCGGCCAACCTCGAATACATCACACAGGATCTTAAGAATGGCCTATACTCGCCAGCATACATCAACTTCCTGACCTCAATACCCAGACCGCTGCTGGAGGACTTTGCGGCGCAAACAGCGGAGGCAGGAACCGCCGAGAGCATCGGCCAGGTATACGACCAATACTTGAACTTTATTGTCAGCGAGCCGAACCTCTTCAGTCTGGGCATGGGCAAAGAGTCGTACTGGACCATGAACAGCGCGCAAACAACCGATGAGGCAATCGACGAGAACATCGACAGGATCGTGTCTGGCCTGTTCAGCGTGGCGGTGACTATGGGAACGATCCCCATCATCAGATGCCCCAAGGGTGGTGCTGCCGAGATGATCGCTGCGAAACTCGACCGCAAACTGCGCGACCACATCCTCAACGCCAAAGACAACTTGTTCTCTGGCAAGACATCTGCTGGCGGTGCAGCGGCTGCCTCAAGACCAGTACTAATTATCGTTGATCGCAACATCGATCTCGTCCCTATGCTCTCACACTCCTGGACTTACCAGTCACTAATTCATGACGTTATGAAAATGAACCTCAACCGCATTACTGTTGAGACACCTGTCGACGACGCAGACGAGTCAAAGGGTACCACCAAAAGGAGTTACGATCTTACGCAAAACGACTTTTTCTGGAACAAGAATGCTAGCGTGCCTTTCCCACAGGTTGCTGAGGATATTGACACCGAGCTCACAAGATACCGCGACGATGCTGCTGAAGTCACAAGGAAGACTGGCGCAAATTCTATCGAGGATCTGCAAAACGACACGACTGCATCTGCCCAACACCTCAAGGCAGCCATAACACTTCTGCCGGAGCTTAGGGAGCGCAAGGCATTGCTTGATATGCACATGAACATCGCCACATCTCTACTTCAGGGTATCAAGGACCGCCAGCTCGACAACTTCTTCCAGCTCGAGGAGGATATCAAGAAGCAGACCAAGGCTCAAATGCTCGAATTGATAAAGGACGCGGACAAGGGCAAAGAGCCCACAGACAAGCTCCGTATTTTCATCATATGGTTCCTCAGCACGGAGCAAGAAGTCTCGCGTGCTGACATTGAGCGCTTCGAGGAGGCGCTCAAGAGCATCGGCGTCGACATTCTTCCCCTCACATACATCAGACGGTGAGCATTTTCTTCCCTTTTGACATTTTATTCAGTATGCTAACATCACCACAGCGTCCGCGAACTAACCCGCATGACCATGCTCTCATCCGCCCCAACCCAACAGCAACCTCAGCAATCCGGCGGCACAACAGACCTCTTCCGGGGCTTCACCTCCATCTCCTCCCGCCTCACCGATCGCTTCCAAGCCGCCGGCCTCGGCGCCAACTTCGACAGCCTCATCTCCGGCGTGAAAAACTTCCTCCCGGCCAACAAAGACCTCACCCTCACCAAAATCACCGAGTCCCTTATGGACCCCCAGAACGCTTCCACATCCGCCCTGCAAAAGACCGAAGGCTTCCTGTACTTCGACCCGCGCAGCGCAAACGCCCGGGGCACCATGCCCGCGAGCTCAAAAGGCGATGGCACCGCGCAGCAGGGCGGCGGCAGCCGCGGTATTGAAGCGAGCTTTGGCCAGAGGAGGCAGGGTTTCAGCGATGCGATCGTGTTCACTGTTGGTGGCGGCAGCATGGACGAGTACGGCAATTTGCAGGACTGGGCGAAGAGGACTAGTGGTGCGGGACAGGGCGCTGGGGCGACGGCCGGTGCTGGCGGTGCTGCGAGCGCGCTGGGCAGGAAGAAGGTTGTGTATGGTAGCACGGAGTTGATGAACGCGAGCGACTTCCTCGATGTGCTCGGTAGGTTGGGTAAGGAGAGTGGGTAGCTATGCTTTCCGTATGTCGCGAGACGACATGGATCATAAACCTTGGGACGTTACCACACATTTCAAAGCGCCAGAAATGAATATTATAATTTGCACATTACTCACGAATAATGCACGTTGGAGAAATCGTGAGCCCAAAAATGTCCTGTGTGGGATGATATAAATTCATGATATATAGGTAGTGCTTGCATGCGAATAATAATATAGGCAGACGACCCAAACCAGCCGAGTCTAGCAGTAGGTTTTTAGAAAGAAACGAATCAAGAGAGAGCCAGCAGAAAGGCCCTCGTTCGCATAACCGCGTTCAATCATACTCATCTCCATCGTCATCCTCGACAATCACAGGCAGCGAGTCAAACACAACCTCGTTCCGCTCGTAATGCGTCAAGAACCCGCCCTGCAACAACCTCTTCAGTGCATTCAAACGCGCGAGCTTCCACCACTTGTCGATCAACATCTTGCCGCCGCCGTGGATCGAAACTCTCAGTCTCGAGCCGTACTCGCGCCCGTCTTCGTCCAAAGCGGTGGAATAGCGCGGCCCGCGCGTGGGCTTCTCGACGGTGTTGAGGACGTCTTGGAAAGCGTGGTGGATGGCTTTGCGGTCTTTCTTCGACATGCGCTTGGACGAGGCGCGAGTCAGCTCTTCGAGAGAGCGCAACAAGTTGTGCTGCTGTCGGTAGACGGTGTAGCGCTTGATCATGCGCTCGCCGCCGCCCGTGCGGCGCAGTTCTTCTAGCTCTTCTTCGTCCGCGGAGTCGTCGTCGGACTCGGCTTCGGTGTAGGACTTCTCGAATAGCAGCGCGATGTTCTCGCCCGCGGCGATCTGCACGCGCGATTCGCTGCTCTCGAGTTGGTCGACGAAAGTTTCCATGGCGGGCTCGGTGGCGTCTTCCATGTCGTCGAGCTGGGTCGCGAGGAAACCCCATTCTTCCAACGCGGCGGTGACGATCTCTGCATTGTCGGGTTCTTCGATACTGGCGCCGTCGGAGGAGACGATCTCGAGGAAGAACTCCATGATCTCTTCCGTCTCTTCTGTGCTGGCGCCACCGTAGAAAGTGGCGACGCTCATGGCGTGGATGGCGGCGACTTTGACGGCTGGGTGCTGCGAGTCGGAGATAGCAGACTTGATTGGGTTGGCGACGGCATCGTAGATGGTGTCGCTTGGTACGGTGATGATCATGAGAGCGATTGCTTTCAGGCCAAGGGCGATTTCGCGCTCAGATTGGCCGGCTTTGACGCATTTCAGGACGGCGGGCAAGAGGTCGCTCATCCTCGATTGGATTTCAGGCTTGGAGTAGTGGCGGATCAGATCCGTGGTGAAGGCGTTCAAGGTCAGTTCTCTGCCCTCAGTCGAGCTGCGCTTCTTGTCGAGGATCTGCTCAATGCGCTGGTAGAGGTCGGCTGTGAGGGCATCCTGGGGTGTGTCGTCGGCGCCTTCAGAGAGGAGCTCATCGATGCTGCTGTTGCCCCAGTCGCTCGCCTCGCTTTCGTCATCGGACACATTGCGAGAGGGTGCGGCAGATCCCACGCGTGAGTGTGTGGGAGATGTGGGCTTGCTGCCTGCAGGTGTGTGGGCTTTGGAGGCGGCCTTGCGCGAAGTCGTCTTCTTGCTCTCCAGGAGCACTTGTTTGCGTAGGTCGTGCATGGTGGTGGGTTGGCCTTGAGATTATAGGCCTAGAGAGATGTGTGTTCGGGCAGTTGCCCAGTGGCTGTTGCTGAAGTTGCGCTCTGTGGATTATTCTGCTAGCGTGGCAGGGAAGATGTTAGGATCACTGTATGGGAATGTGAGATCTGTCGTTGTGGCAAAGGTAGATGCAGTGTGAGAACATGGACGGACGGCCACGCTGGTTATGCTGCTGGTGGTGGGCTAGTGGGAGGTGTTGTCGGGAGGAAGAGGAAGAGAAAGAGTCATTTGGCCAGGCACAATAGCAGGAAATAAGCGAAAGCGGTGGACGGGGTTAGCAGCAGAAACTACCTAATCAGGTCGACATGCAGCACAATGTCACATGCTCCCACACACGAGGCCCTTTCTGCATCTCTTCCCGTCTCTTTGGGCAGCCACACGCCTGCTTCACCTTGTTTGCGCTTCACTTTTTAGGCGGGGGCATGAGGTCATGTGGGAAGTTAATTGTCATTGTGAATATATCAGTATCTAAGGCGTATATCTTGGTATAGAGACTCTTCTAAACTGCCCGCAGGCTCAGTTGTAGTGATGCCCCGCGATGCTAAAAGCACTCGAGCGAGGCTGAGAGTTCGAGGCTCTGGAAGCTTCGACGAAAGCAGTTGCAACTGCGACAATTTAGAGCCAAGTGAAGTCCAGTCTTTCCTTCGTAGCCGACTCTCACTCGTGTTATACCATTAACCTCTCACTTACCAATTCAACTCACACACTACACATCCAACATGGCTGACTCCCGCTCCCGTGTCTGGTTCGACATTACCATTGGCGGTGCTCCCACCGGCCGCGTCGTCTTCGAGCTTTACAACGATGTCGTCCCCAAGACCGCCGACAACTTCCGCTCCCTCTGCACTGGCGAGAAGGGTGTCGGCCAGGCTGGCAAGCCTCTTCACTACAAGGGCAGCGGCTTCCACCGTGTCATCAAGTCTTTCATGATCCAGGGTGGTGACTTCACCGCTGGCAATGGCACTGGCGGAGAGAGCATCTACGGCGAGAAGTTCGAGGACGAGAACTTCGAGCTCAAGCACGAGAAGCCTTTCCTCCTCAGCATGGCCAACGCCGGTCCCGGCACCAACGGCAGCCAGTTCTTCGTGACCACCGTGCCCACACCCCATCTGGACGGAAAGCATGTGGTCTTCGGTGAGGTTATCAGCGGCAAGAGCGTGGTCAGGCAGGTTGAGAATGCGCCTGTTGGCGACCAGGACAAGCCCACCAGAGATTGCGTGATCGCAGACTGCGGTGAAGTGCCTGCGGGCGTCTCCCTCGAGGACTTCACACGCAAGGAGCCCGACGCTACTGGCGACGCCTACGAGGATTTCCCCGACGACCAACTGAAGGAGGGCGAGGAGTGGAAGGGCACCGACATTGTCAAGATCGCCGACGAGCTGAAGGGCATGGGCAACAAGGCTTTCAAGAGCGGCGACCTGAAGCTCGGTCTGAGCAAGTACCAAAAGGCCATCCGCTACCTGCAAGAGTACCCTGCAGCCAACGAGGGCGACCCTGCAGAGCTCGGCTCGCAACTCCAGAAGCTGCGCATCAGCCTTCACACCAACTCTGCCCTGCTCCAGTACAAGCTCAAGCAATACGACGACTCCACCCGCTCCGCCGACTACGCCTTGGCTATTGAGAGCATCACCGACGCCGAGAAGGCCAAGGCACTTTTCAGGAAGGGCGTGGTTGCAAAGGAACAGAAGGACGAGGAGGATGCCACCAGGTTCCTCGAGGAGGCTGGCAAGCTTGCGCCTTCAGATGCGGGCATCAAGAACGAGCTGGCCGCTGTGAAGAAGTCGGCTGCCGACAGGAAGGCCAAGGAGAGGAAGGCGTACTCGAAGATGTTTGAATAGACGCATACATGGGTGTGAATTGATATCCACATAGGGAACTACGAGGCACGTTGATACGGCGGTGCTTTCTGCTGCGTTCAGCGAAGCTACCAAAATGCATGAAAATACGATCTTACGATACAAATCCTTTCTTACACGGATCAGTTTGATGTTCATTTCTCAGTGAGTTTGCTGCAGTTGCATGTGCGGAGCGGTGAAACGCTTGTGCGCTCACTTGACTTGCCCCTTCCACTTTCATGTGCAAACACGCCGCCTGCCTTCTCAAGCTCAAAGCTTCAAATGCAAAATGGCCTCTGTGACATAAAAGAACTACTAATCCATTTCCTTACCAACGCAACCTTCTAGACACTCACCAATAACACAAACTCGCTCGAATATCATCACAACAATCGCCATGTCTTCTACCCTCAAGCAACAAGAGCAGGATCAACAGCACAGCGCTTCCACTCCACACAAGTCAAATGTCACCGACAGTATCCAAGTCGAGCCGCTGTCCTCTTCTCAAGTAAAAGACGAGTATCACGCACTGGCTACCCAGACTGCCACCCTCGACTTGGAGGACCAAGATGACCACCACAACCTGTCGAACAAGGATGACAAGGACACCTGGAGCGACGAGGACGCCCCTCCCGAGACAGATGACGAGAACTTGGAGCCCCAACCTGAACACGCAACCGCCGCCACTGCTCCCGCGGACGGCCTGCAGGCGGATCAGAACAAACCGACCGAGGACGTGAAGACCGCGGACAACGCCACCACCCCGAAAGATAGCATCCCCGAAGACGAAGACGACGAAACCAACACTCCACGCTTCCAGACCTACGTCAACCTCCACAACGAGGTGCGCAAGCATCCCCTTCGAACCACCCTCCACCACAAAAGAAACCCCCACTAACTCCCTCCTCCCAGATGATGACCTCCAAAACCGCCCTCACCACCGACACCACCGAGCTCGTCAACCACTACAACCACGCCTCCCGCCTCGCCCGCATTCTCCTCACGTCGCACGAGAAGCACGACGATCTGCCGCTCGTCATACACGCCCAGGCGTGCTTGGTCCTCGGGTGTTCCGATGAGGACGATTGCTACGAGCGGATGGAGGACGCGGTTTGGTTGCTCAATCATGCTATGGAGGAGGGCGCTTTGGAGAAGGAGCAGGGCCAGGCGATGATCGAGACGTGTGAGGCGGTTATGGGGATGCGTGGGCAGAGGATTTCTGGGAGCGACGATGAGGACGATGAGGACGACGGCGAGGAGGACGGTGAAAAAAACGGTGAGGAAAACGACCATGGAAAGAATGACGAGGACAGTGAGAGCAAGCACGAGAACGCTGACGACGGTGGGGGTTACGAGAAGAATGATGCGTTGCCTTGAGCTGATAGTTTCGGTGGTCTGAGACGCGCTGTCAAAGGCTGTTCTGATAGATGAGAACAGTGATTGATGGAAAGGTTACAGTAAGTCGGTCTGCTAGTGATAGATCCTACCAAGACGTACATATTGTGAACCCGTAATCATGTAACACATTAACATTCATGTTTGTTTTAGCTCGACCCCAATATGGCGATCAATGTTCGGTCAAAAGGTGACGAATGGACATCATAAATTGGCACTCTTCCTTGAAAACAACACCATATCGTCCTCCCGGCATTGCAACACTGCACGAATTATCACACAACAGCTGCAAATTCAATTGCCAGTGAGTTACAATCAACAAGAGAAACCTAGACCATAGCGTCATCAAATAATGCATGTCTGCCACACCCCAACCCGAACCCTTGAATGACACCGGGTCTCAAAGTCAAATCCGTATCGAACTCCAACATCTTAACTCAGCGGACCCTCTCAACTCCTTCACCCTATGACCGAGGACGTTGGACCTTGCTTTGCAGGATAGGGACGCATTCCCGACAAGAGCCATCACGCTCAAGTACAATGCAGTATCGAGAGATCGTGTATGGTCTCTCTCATGCATGGCTCATGCAGCTGAGCAGCTCAGCTGGCAGCCTCACATCAAGGCACTGGGTATAGTACGCACAGCCCGGTCGACCCAGGCCTCAGCCTGATGGATAAGGCTTAGCTTGAGTCCGCGGCTCTGGACTCTATGTACCCACTCACCAGGTATAAGACTTGCAGTGTGTATTCACTTACCAGCGGACAAACCTTGCTCTAGGCGCGTTCCATCCCTGTACGGCTATCCTCGTGCGACAACAACTTGACCGAGTCTCTTGTGTTCTTACGGAGTCTTTAAGTATTTAAAGCAGCAGCGCCACTCAGCAGCCGTCGAGAAGAAGATGAGCTTCGGCTTCGGCCCCGGCGACATAGTCGCCCTGATTACTTTCAGCAAGAAAGTCTACGACGCTCTCGAGAGTGGAGAAGGCTCCCAAGCCGAATACCGGCAAGCTGTGAAGCAATGCGACGCTTTCGCCACTGTCATCAACCAAGTCAAACGGGTAGACCTCTCTCGTTTCCCAACCGATTTCCGCCAGGAACTCGAGGAGATATACACCAACGCTGCGGAGCACATCACGTTGTTCCGGAAGAACACCATAGACAAGTACGAAAAGTCTCTGGGCAAAGGGACGAAGCGAGGACTGTTCGCAAGTGCTCCACGGAAAGTGCAGTGGGCTTTTGATGCTGCGGAGGAGTTGGAAGGGCTGAGGCAGTCGCTCAATTCTTGGTTGAGCGCGATACAGATGTGTATTACGACCAACATGTTGTAAGTATCGTTCCGCCATCACCCAGCAGCTGGATTTACTTGTTGTGAAAGGCACTGAAACCGTGCAGTGAGCGCTCGCTTCGCAACGAGGGCCCGTTTCCTGCCTACTATGCGCTGCCAGGCCCTCCAGTACGCAGCCTGACCTTGCCTCAGCTTCGACAAGAACCACCACAGCAAAGGCATCCACTGTATCTCGATCGGGCCCCGCCCGCCGCTTCACACCTGGAGATGGAGAGGACTGTGAGCCTCGTCTCGAATCTGGTCTACAAGCGCCTGCTATCAAGACCCGGATTGCCCATCGCCGAGGCACCCAAAGTCTTCACCCTGGGACCTGGCGATGCTGCAGAAGCCGTGTTCCTGCAAGGGACCAACGCAAATGGGCAGATCAATCCTGATATACCACCTCGGCAACACCCGAGCACCAACGGACAGCGCACCAGGAGCCACTCTCCTTCGAACGAGCACGATGCAACCACGGGAGCTGCTGCGCCCAACATCGTGAACGACACAAACTCATACTTGCAAGACATGCACCTTCCGCCTTTAACGACGTCCGAGGCGGCGACTCTCTCAGGGCGCGACCACGATCCTCAAATCCCAACACCAGGATCAGCCCCGCCCGATCCGTCTCAAGAAGATCGCTCTCGCAGCCCCAAAACCGCCGACTCCAGTCACCAGCCGCAAGTCGACCCTGACACGCCATCACACCCATCATCTCGCGCCAGGGGAATTGCTCTCGCCCTCTCGTCCCTGATCGGCATGTCAGCGAAGACATCCTACAAGCTCCGCGTCTCGGACCGCCAGGCGTCGCGACACAGCCACCAGGTCACAGAGCTGTTCAGGAAGCTCGCGGAATACATGTCACTCCTCCACTGCGTCGCTGCCACATTGTCGCACAGCAGCAGCAGCGGCAACGCTTTCCTCCAGCCCGACGTACGAGGCCTCAGGTCCCCCCTCGAGGCCAGCGTCGAAGCTGTCCGAAGTATCATCTACGCGCTCGACAATTTCATTTCCGGGGGAGGGTTCTTCGGAAGCATTGTACTCGGCAGCAGGCTTTCCTGGATGGTTCGGCGGCGCGGGATCATGGACATGGTGCACGAGTTGGAAGGTTTGAAAGTGAACTTGCTGATCATGCTTCAGGTTGCTCAGATGGAGAACGATCGAGAAATGTTTCACCGGGTCGAAGCCAGCCGCGCGCACTCCCTGGCGTTGCTGGAGAGCACTGAGTTCGGGCTGGAGATGACACGCAGGGCAGATGTTTGAGGTTGCTGTTGTGCAGTTGCATTCGATCTCCAAGCAGGGACGCAGGGAGTAGTAGTAGTCTATCGACAATTGCGCCGCCGAGGAGCGGGAAGTTCCTGAAAGCCAAATCCTCCTTGCGAGTCTTTCTGCTCTATTATGCTGGCGGAAAGTCTGTTTGCCGTAGATACGAAAATGGGAAAAAAAAAGCATACGCTCATCGGCGTGCTTGCAAGGCTTGAATCGACAAGGGCAACTCGTGAAGATCATGGTCTAACGACCACTAGGTGATTGCCAAGCGCGGACCCGTTGTTTACACAGACCGACCGAGTCGAATGATACAAGAGCCCAATGCCATCAAGTACACGATCCGGTGTGACGATGGCTTCCGGGGCTCGCAGTAGTTTCGATGTGCGTGATTGATTCACGGAGAAGGAACCAGAGATGCAGTACAGCTGGAAAACGTTCCCTACTCTTTTCATTGCGCCTCGGAGAACAACCTCTGTCTATATGTATATGTCCCATGTTCCCAATTCCTCAATCAGAATAATTGTCCAGTCCCGCGTGATGACTTCTCAAAAGCGCCAACACTCCTGACTCCGATTCGCCACTTATCAAAAAATACAATGACAGGCTTTTACTCTTGCTGCCGTCAGAAGAACGCCCTTTCCCGCAAAACAGCCGCGGGCGAAAAGCTGTTCCCTTCAAGAGGTTGTTGTGTTACACTGAAAATGCTGCAAACTCCGCTAAAATGTTTCACAAAACAAACGCTTGCTCGATGAAGATCACAGGGGGATAGGAAAGCCTCTGCATTCTTCTTCTTTCTCTCCTTATTTCCATCCAGTTGTCGGTCGTCTTAGGCATGTCGTAACCGTGTCGACTTCCAGGAGCGCCAGGGCATGACCGATACGACGACGAGCAGGCTGTTCAGCACTTGAGCCAGCCTGCTCGTCTGTTTGTCCGCCACTTTCGAGATACGATGTTTGGCCCAATTTCAACAAGCCAACGCTTCCAAGACTCCTGAGTTGGGAGCTCCAGTGACTGGTCCGAAGATCGACAAGACGCAAAGGCGTGTTCGCGGAGTCCAGACGTCCAGTAGGTAAATTCCATTGTTGACGATATGCAATGGCGATGGAAGCAATGATGTAATTCATGCTGACCACTCGGTGGCATCCGCAGTAACGTGCAATTGCATTTAGCCTCCGATGTGACGCTCCTTCTCAGGCTTCCAGGTGCCTATGTCGAAATTAGTATGTGGAAGTGTGCGATAGATCACTTTCAGACTCACCCTCAAAGTTGTGCTTGACCATGGCCATAGGGTCATCATCCTCTCCTGCACCCATCTGGCCAACACCTGGCGAGAAGGCAGTGATAGGAAGTACAACCACATCGCCGACCTTCTTCGCCTGCTTGATACCCGTGAACTGCTCCCATGTGATGTTACCCTTGCTCGTAGCCATGTCGAAGTATTCCGGATTGTTGAAGAACTTGAAGATCGCATCAGTCCACAAGGCTGGGCCGGTGAATTCGACGACGCTCTTCATGTGGCTCTTGTCAAGTTGTCCGCTGGCTTTCCGGCGCAAAGTCTCTTCTGTGATAGATGCAACAACATCGACCAAGACTGGGTGACCAGGCTTGGCCTGAATGGTCCACTGACAGAATTGGATGCGACGCGAGTACCAGTCGTGCCAATCGGGGCGGTCGGGATCGGCTTCGATGCCTACAACCAGACCATACGTGCTGCGAGGCACCTCTGTTGGAACCCACTCAACAGCAGACTTGAGGGCTGTGGTGTCAATGTCGCTGTAGATGCCACCGCGCGCCAGGAGAATGAGATAGCGGAAGAAGTCGGCCTTGAGCACAGGCTGAGGTAGCGCCTCGTATGCCTCCTGGACCTCAGGTATGCTGGCGTAGAAATGGCGGATGAGGTGGGATGCCACGGAATCGGTAATGACCTCGTGAACGAAAGAAGGGTGCAGCTCCGACCAAGAAGCCTCAGCAGGGCGGAATTCTTCGCCGAATTTGCCGTCTGCAGGTGTGTACTTCCAGGTTTGCCAAATGTAGGCCGGGAACTTGCTCTCGGAATCGTATGGGAAGATGTACGACAATTGTTTCCTCAGAGGCTCCGCGTTCAATTGGCCCAAAGGCACCTGAGGTTTGGGCTTCCTGACAAGAGCTCTTCCTCCGTTATCGCCATTCCACTCCTTGGTGGAAGGCGCGGGTTTGATGGGTTGTTCCTCGACGGCATTCTCAGGCGGCTCCATCTGAATCTTCTTATTATCCGAGTAGCTGCCCGTGGGCTTTGGCGAGTTGTGTACCACGAGTGGTGCGGGGTCTGAGTTGTGTGTGTTTTTGAGAAGGATGAAAAAGGTGAGGACGACGCAGGCTACCACGAGGGCGCGCTTGAAGGTGAGCATGGTGGCTCGAGGATGTGTGTGTTGGTACAGCCGTCGTGGCAGTTGTGGGTGAGATCAAGTCGCAAGAAGTGTCCCAGAAGGGTACAATGCCGGAGTTGGAGGCCGATGTTGACAGTAGTAGTAGTGCGTGGATACGAGAGGCTAGTAGATAGATTGTTCGAGAATGGTCCTGTTGGCAGCACTCATTATTAGAGGGTCAATGGCGCGTGGTGGGTGTCAGGCTGGCGGGATGTTTGCTTGGGGGGGAGGGAGGTGAGAAGAGAGATAGATGAATGGGCAGTCCAGGCCATGTGCACTCTGCTTGCTGCTTGGGTGGAGATTTGGGTGAGAGCATGAGCCTTGTCGAGTGGGAAGTGGAGTTGCAACGGGATAGACGTACGGCGATCGATGCGCAGTGAAAGTATGCGCTATCAGCTGGATCCGGCAGGCGCGGCTGGGTCAATGTGTAGATGCACAAGAATAGACTGAAGAAGAGCCTTGCGTGCTGGCGTGTGTGAAGTGGCTGAAGAGACGGAAGAACGAGGTATGGGCAGGAGCAGGCGTGTATGTAGTAGTCGTGTATGGGTGCAGAAGGTTTGTGGTATTGCTGCACAACACACTCTCTCTCACACAGACGGTGCCTGTGCCTGGACGCGCTGCGGCTTCAGCTGGCAAGGCAAAAATGATGGACGACGACGATGATGGCACCTGCAAACTAGGGTAGTGCTAGTCCAACTGGCCTTGCCCTGCCCTACCACGCCTGACGCGGCGTCCAGGCCTACTACAACTCTGCTGTACCAATGGCCGCCTCGTTGCTCAGCACGGCCTCGCCTGCCTGCCTCTATCTATGGCTATGGCGCAACGCTTAACACCCGCCCGCGACCTGCCCTTTTTACCCTACTGGTGCTGGTCTCGCACTACCCGGCCTACCAGCAGAACGACAGCACGCAATCCCTACCGCTCCGTCAGCACTTGCTCGTATCGGCTATCTCTCACCAAGCCACCCGCGCGAATAAGGTAGCCTCGCGCACCCGCCATCCGGCTGGCGAGAAGGCTATGCGGTAAATAGCAGGTAGTCTAATCCCTCTCTGATAGTGCTGAGAGCACAGAGCCTCCGCGAACACGAGAGACAACGAGCTTCGAGAGTGCATAGGCATGTGCATGTGCATGGGGCGCTAGGACGACAACATCCAAATGCCCGCCGGCGAAAGCAGCAGCATAAGGTGTCTGCTAGACTACTGCTGCTACTGCTCCATGGCCACGCGTTGTCGCAGACGGCACACACGGGCGTAACGGGCGCTGCAAACTGGCAGCGTGCAGGCAGCCTGTCGGAGGACGCCATTTTGCTTCCACTCCCACTCTCTCTGCCGGATCGGCACTCGCTAGCGTCGGCTTCGTGTGCTTCTCCAAACTCGTTGCGCCCGCTGCGAGACAAGATACGTATGCATGTATCGCTGCTGTCTCGACGCAAGACATGCTCTCCTGACGAACACATTGCGCTGAAGATCACCCCGTTGCTATGCATTCACGTCAGGTAAACACTCGATCACGTGTACATAGTGAATTACACGGCGTCATGCCTGAGCACAGCCTGAACGTAGACAGCCGCCGATCTCGTCATCCCGATATCTGTAGCTCATCATCACTATACACTAACCACCCTGTTACATCCAAAGCCAAGCCCCTTCTTCTCAGATAGATAGATAGATCAACACCTCTCAAAAGCCCTCCGGGCCAGGCTCGACATCCCGCTCGCTCGCTCGCCCGCCTCGGTACATAGCTCGCTGCAAAGTCACAGCATCATGCATGCACGCGCTGACACCACACAATTGTGCAATCGCGCAAGGGAGCTGTTGCCAAAACCATCGGTAAGTTAACCAACTATCCGACTTCTCCAACTCCGCACCAAAAGGCGGACAGGTAAGATAGCCTTCAGAATACCAATCAACCGCACAGTAGTAACGTGGAGCAGCTGTCAACGCCGGAGCCGCTTCCAAGCGAAGGATGCGCGGTGTTTCATGTTCTTCTTTCTCTTTCCCCTTGTTTGACGTTTCATTCGTCGGGTGCTCCCTTAGTAGGTCTTCCACGCGTCCACATCGGACTTGTTCCATGTAGAATGATTGTCGTCGTCAGTTTCTCTTCTCCACCAAAGGGGTTGGCCAATCTTCCAGAACGCGTGGAGACGCAATACTTTAGGAGGTAGTCGGCAGGATAAATACAGAGGCTCGAAACGCTCTCCCAGGCTACCTTATGCAACGCTCTCCCAGGCTACCTTACGCAACGCTCTCACCTCCCGCATATGTCGAAAGATCTGCATACTTTACCTACACACGGTACGCAAACCATACAAGGTTACCTTACTTTCCCCCTCACAGGTTTCTGAATCTGCCCTCCGGAGCTTTCCTACCACAGTAGTACCACCTCACGAAACTTCCAAACCGCCAGCCGCGGTCCCCAAACACACGTGCAGCTCCCAGAGCTCGCACTGCAGTCAGCAACCTACCGTTTGGCAAAGCTCCTCTTCCCGCCCCAACGCGAAACAAAATAGAGTTCTATCGTTCCCATGTGTTTCCATTGCGGCCCCTCACCAAAACCAAAACGCCGTGCCGTACCTTAGAGGGTTGTGACAGCCACATCCACCGAGTCTGGCCAGAGCTCGTTGACCGAGGCAGTGAACCGGGTATGGCTTCAAGGTATCGACGCAGTGCGACGTGACAAGAGGTCTGCCAGGCGGCTGCAAGGGACAATCTGATGGACGACAAGCGTGCATGCATACCTGTAGGTGCAACCGTACAAGGTGACATACATGTACGTATGCGCGCTGCAGCGCAATGCGATGCAAGATCCGATCAATTGCTTTGTTTCCCGCCTTGTGAGGAGAAAGAAACAAGCAATGGGTGGCACCTGATGTTGCACTAGAAACCTGCATATGCCAATGCATATGTCGTGTGTACGTACACGCGCAAGGTCAGAAAATCAACGAGTGTCAGATCCTAAGCCCTGCTCTAGGAACGCCTTGCTCGAGCCGTACGGCTCTTGTGAACGAACGAATAACAGGTAGACCAATAGCAGGAACGCAGCGGCTATCAAGTCCAAGACAGAGTTGAACCTCTTTTCGTGATTGCAAAACATTCATGTTATATTCATACAACCACACGCACAGAAGACGACAAGAAATCGGTTCTCTTCTTTTTCTTGCTCGAGTTGCTCCCCCTTCCCAGCCGAGTCCGAGTGATAACTCGCGAGACGGATGGCACGACACGTAGAGCTTTGAGAGTGAACAACTTTTTGTTTGACATTCATTTACCCAGCCAGCCTATCGAGCCGAGGGACTCTGAGGTCTGCCCCAGAAGTCCAACGAGGCAATCACATCTTCGCCTAGCTCGTCTTCATACGCGAATAAGATCTGTGAAAAGTATAAGTCAGCAAAACCATCTCCTTCGAAATCATGATCACTCCACAGCAAGGAAAAACTCACCTCTCTAGAACTCGAGTGCAAGAATCGGATGTTCTTGTGCGTCTGGATGCACACCAAGCCACCCGTGTCGCTCTGCCGGATCTCGATGAACTCGGGCTCGAACGCCAGAATGTACTTCTCGCCCCACGTGGCGAAAGCGTTCGGCGCGCCTTCCCACAGGATCTTCCAGTCGCCGCGCGCGCGCCAGCCGTTCTTGTTGACGTAGAAGGAGAAGTCCGTGTAGCAAAGCAGGAACTCGGACGTGTTGCGCTCGATGTAGATGGGCTTGACGCCGCCCTCGCGCCGGGCGACGAAGTCGAGCGAGGTGTCTGCTTGGTCGAGCAGGGATTGGGTTTCGAGGGTTTCGAGCGAGACGATTTCGAAGCCCTTGGCGCCGCCGACGCAGAGCTTTGAGCGCAGGAAGTGGATACTGTTACTTTCCATCGGGATGTAGAATTCCTTGTGCGGCTTGAGGACTTCCTGTCCGGAGGCGAGCATCTTGGCTAGTCCAGACTTCTTCTTGCCCTTGGTCATCGAGTCCATGGGTTGGTAGACCTTGACGGTCGAGCTGAGAGAGCTGGACTTCACGCAACACACAAGCGTCTGCCCGTTGCAGGTGCCAGCATTGATGTAGTTGGCGTGACAGATCTTGCGACCCTTCTTTGAGGGACCTGCAATGCTCTCGTCCGTGTCAAGTGCGTCCAGAGAATACGAATACACAACCTTGTCCGTGAGCACAATGAGGATCTGATGTTGTTCCAGAACCTCGATCTGTGTCACAAGTCGTGCCTCCAAAACCTTCTTGGGCTTCTGCGAAGCATCCTTTGGCCTGCGATCGGACACGTACACGCCGTAGTCTGTGCCGATGACGAGCTTGCGGCCGCCGTCGATAGGTCTGCAGCAGTTGATTCTTACTGATGAGAAGAAACCCTCGTTCAACTTGCTCATGGTGAAGATCTTGTGCCTCTCTGAAAGCTTCTCCTTCTGCTCAAGGATGAGTTTCATCCACTTCTCACGTTGGATCTGAGTCGTGCAGAAAAGCGTGAGTTCATAGCCTCCCTTGCCCAAGCCCTTGAAGGTGATAGGGTATCCTTGCTCGTTGGGAGTTGCACGTTGAGCAGCAACCCGGCCAACACCAGGAATCATGCTCGAGGAAGGTCGCTTCGAGATGCCCATCTTGGGTAGAACGGTGTCCATTTCCTTGATCTGCAAGAGCTCGAGAGGTATAGGCTTGCGGTAGACCTTCATTTCCTCTCGCTTGTTGACCATCTTCGATCTGACTAGGAGCACCGCATGATCGAAGAGGTATGCCGTAATGTCTGCTGTTTCCGACGTTGGCGTCTTCTTCAAAGTGCTCTTGAAGATCAATTGGCGGCTCTCTTCCGTCAGCTTCAAGTCCATGTGTGGGATGGCGCCCCACTTCAGCTGTGAGTTCAAGCTCATCAAGTTGAAGTGGTTCTCAGCCTTGCCTGACTCCTCGTTAACTTTGGCCAAAACGTCTTTGATCATCGTGATCGCCTTGGGGATATCCTGCTTGTCAGGGCTGTCCTCTGCAGTTCGCTTGAGAACATTCTCCAACAGCAAGGGGTATCTTGCCAGTCTCGTAGTAGGCTTCGTAAGATACCCGTTGAGCTCAAGTTTGCGAGATTCCTTCAGACGTTCGGTCTCATCAACAAAGCGTTGGAACAGGTGATTTGATGTCTTTTCCCTTTCGAACTCAAACTTGCCAAAGAGTTGGTTTGCACCATATTTGATGAATGGAGTAAATTGTTGCACATATTCCAAAAAGATATCTCCAATGTTTCGCACAACTGGTGACTGCTGTTGGCGACGAGTTAAGGCACTCGCTAAGCGTGAGTTGACGCTATGCACTTCCTGACAGTTGGAAAAGACGGTACGGATGAACTTCTCGCGTCTGTGCTCTGGGATCGGTGACAGCTCCGGCATACGCAATGGCTTGATCCAGAAATCACGCAAATATTCGAGATCCTTTACGAAGTCGCGCTCGGTATACATGAGCTCGGAGATGACTTCCTGTCGGTTCTTCTCATCGTCGGAGACACTGTTTGCCACTTCCTTTGACACTGAGTTGATCCACAGCTTTTGCTCGCTCTCTGCTTCATCGTGAAGACTTGATCTCGATGTTTCACGTTTCAGACCTGGCGTTTGTTTGAGGTTCAGTCTTTGCTGTTGTTCCAGCCTTCTCGGGCAAGCAATGGAGTAACACAGATTGTCACGATTGCAGGTCGGCGAGTAGCATTCGGTAAGAAGGGTGAAGACGCCATTCACTTCTGGTTGTTCGTCTGTGAGAGTCTCCTTGAACTGGTAGATCTCGTTCGGTGAGTCGCGTAATCGGTGGGAGTAAGCCACTTCGTGGAAATACTTTTGCGCATCCAAAGATCGGCCAAGAAGAAGAGCCAAATTGCGATCCGATGTTCTGATGATATACGCGATGAGTTCCACGGCTTCGTAACCCGTGAAAGCATTCTGATAGACCAGACCATCCTTTTCTCTCTCACTTATAGCCACTCGTTCGCGGAACGCTTGTGCAACATTTGACAGCATTGCTCCGTACACAAGTGATGGTCGTTTTTGTGCGACCATGGTGCTCCCTTGGGTCATTTGGCTGTTGGACCGCTGAGCTCCAGCACCAGCAGGCCTGGGAGATTGATGATCGCCGGGTGAAATTATGGTAGAAGCCATCGACATCGTCCTAGATCCAGCGCTACCATTGCTTTGATGTTTGCCTTCGATGTGCGGGGCGCCTGGAACTCGCTCAGGGTGGTAGCCATTTGTGAGGGTGGATTCGGAATGCATAGTATCGCCAGACTCTCTCCTTCGGTTCGGAATAACTCTTCCACTCATGGTCTGTGTGTAGTCCTGATCTCTTGAATACGAAGACATGGACATTGTCCGCTCATCGCCCGTTCGCTCTGGAACCACTCTTCCTTGCGCAGTAGTCCGGGCCAGATGATTCTGTGATTGATACGGCTGCTGTCGGAATGCGTTTGCAGGTGCTTGGCCATAACCATTACCACCTCCAGGAGGCTGATACGCCGGGCGTGGGTTCGATGCAAGCGACTGGGTGCGGTAACTGTCGGTATTCAAAGCCGGACCGCCTGGCGGGTATGGTCTCTGTGTGAATGAGCGTTGGTAAGGTGCGCCTATTGGAGGACCGCGAGGATCCATTCGCTGTGGCTGGTTGTAGGGAACGCGGTCAGGTCGGACTGGCTGAGGCATATTTTGGCCCGGAGGAATGGGACGTCTTTGCGGTGGGTTGTGTAGTTGCCCCGGTCCATTGGGATATCCTGGACCGTCCATTGGTCGCGGTGGAGGGTAGCCGTTTGGCTGCTGTCCTGGCCGTATAGGCGGCGCACGAGGCATGTAGCCAGAGACGGAGCCTGACATCGTGTTTGCTCGCTCCTGGGGAATCTGTGGCGGCGGTCCACCCATCATCGTCTGACTCCTTCCTGATGGCGGCGGCCCGCCGAAGATGTTGGAGAAGGCGGCATCGCGCTGGGCAGAAGAAGAGGAGCCCGGACCATTTGAAGACTGGCGACCGTAGTCGCGGCCCTGCTGGGACTGATATTGTGCCATGTCGCGTGTCCAGAGGTCGTGGCGGCGAACACTCTACCAGAACGGCATCCGGGACTCCCCCGGGATGAGAGAGCCCAGTTGGCAGGCGAGCGGTCGAAGGCCTGGCCTGGCTACCAGGGTCCTGCAAAAGCGGCGGGAGAAGTGGTGCGAATGGCAGCGCAGGAGCAGCAGTTGCTTGGTGGGGAGGAGAAGGTCGCGGCGCGGTGTTGAGGGGTGGCGGCGGCGGTGAGGCGACGGCTCACAGGGCGGGCAGGTGATTGCTCTGGCTTGGGCGGGCGTAAGGCGTGGACGGAGGATGCAGATGCGTGCGTGTGAGACCGCCGTGGTGCTTCAAGGTTGTGTGTCTCGCACGGCAGATGCACGGCAGAGCCAATCAGCTGGCCCAGCGGATACTTTACAGCCGGGCTTCGTGGCGTTTGCGAGAGAGAGCATCCAGCTTCAGAGAGAGCGTGGGAGAGGCTGCGTTTGAAGAAGCGGTTGGCAAGAAACAACGTGAGACGAAGCGATTCATGCACAGTTTTCTGAGTATAGCTGTATCTTGTATGTATTGTTGTATCTGACAGTCTGGCCCTTTGGATCGCCCATCCTTCTGCAATGTCGTACTACATCCCGTCGCTTCACTACGATCACGTGTCTCGAGAGACTCCAAGCTGGCTGGCGGCAAGCGCACCCGTGCGTCGCGGACCTCCCGCGTGCTGCTGGAGTTGCCTCTCTCTAGCTGGCTGCCCATCATCGACCGCGACATATCATCGCCGTGATCACCAAGCCGAGCACCGCTGCTCACCATCACACCTCACATCATGTCGTCCGACGAGTATGCACCGAAGTTTGCGCCCTTCTTGGGCATGGTAAGGCAGCATCATCGCCGCGCAGCATCTAGAATCATGAGCTAACATCACCTTAGGCCGGTATTGCGTTCGCTGTATGTCCTCCTCGTCTATCCGACCTACCGATCCTCACGATGCGAAAGAAAACGTACTAATATTACTGCGCGCAGATGATCTTTGGATGTACGTCACAAGAGCTGGAAGATTAGAGATCCGATGGTATGGTTGCTAAGACGCGGAACAGGCATAGGAGCAGCATACGGCACAGCCAAGTCTGGCATTGGTATCGCTGGTGTCGGTACCTTCAGATCCGACCTTATCATGAAGGTGCGTGGAAAGGAAGCTAGCATGTGGGACAACGGCTAACAACAGCAGTCTCTCATCCCAGTTGTCATGTCTGGTATCATTGCTGTGTATGCCCTGGTGGTTGCAGTCCTTATCGCCGGAAACATGAAGCCCCCACCTGAGATGCAGTACAGTCTGTTCAACGGTTTCATGCACTTGGCTTGCGGCCTCAGTGTTGGATTGACTGGACTGGCGGCTGGTTACGCCATCGGTATCGTTGGTGACTCGGTAGGTGGACTCAGGACTGGTCGAAAGACTGGGATTTGGAGACGCAACCGGATTCTGACTCCCCATAGGGTGTTCGTGCATACATGCAGCAATCGCGTATCTTCGTCGGCATGGTCCTGATCTTGATTTTCGGCGAGGTCCTCGGTCTTTACGGGTATGTCTTGACCTCTAAAGGACAAGCAATGGCGAAATACTAACTACAACACAGACTGATCGTGTCACTCATTCTGAACACACGCGCACAAGGTTAAGCCATTTCGATCGACAAAATACCAAATCTAAGAAGGAAATGAACAGCCCTTGCCACTCGAAGGCATCCCCGGAAGACATTGGTGCCTGGGTGCGATTACATACTTGCATCCCGCCAGTGTCAACTATCACAGACTCTCAAAGGATCGCTCGTGTTGTACCGATTGAGAGTGCCTGGTAGCAGCGTGTAGAAGTTAGCAGTGTCTGATGGCAGCGGTGAAGCATGGCACCGGAGTTTTTGAATCAGAAATTAGACCGGACGCAGCGTTTGTACATTACCTCAATATCGCTTTATACCACCAATTACTATGGAAGAACACGGTACCTATCTTGACCAGGCGCGAGTCAAAACCCCTCTTAACTCCTCGACCCGCAAGCTAGTATGTACACACATAGTATCAACAGAAGCCTTATTGCCATTGAGAAAGGATGAACGGTAGACAAGCATCTCAGCGGCTATTTTGCTGATCATATTTCCAAGACATTGAAGTGATCACACTTGCCATCGAGACAGCGTGTGTCGACTCACGTTAAGCTTCCTCTGAGCCGATAAGCTACATGTACAACATCGAACTTTAAAAACGTAGTGCGCAAAACAATCTGGCATATTTTGTCGGCCTATTCGACATTGCTAGACGCCGAAATACATATGTAGTCGTTCTCGCCATCGCGATAAGGGTAAACACCTATATTACCCATAGCCGCCCACTGAATCGCAAGTAACAAACTCCCGATGCTCCTCCATTCCCGAGCAGTCTCAGGTGCTGACATCACCGCTCGATCCTTAACCAGACATGGAGACGGAGACACCTCGTAGAGACCCACAGAGCACATGGCATGATGCCTGCCTCAGCAGTTTCCCACGACCTCTGATTGTCTAGAAATTGCGTTATATGGTTAGATGGCTAGCGAGATTGTCGGAAATATATTATGTGTGATAGCATGTCTTCTATTCCGTCCCACCAAGAAAAAGCCTCGTGCGGAAACAAGCTCTTCGGCAGGGCTGCAGCGTGCTGTTCTGCGGCGTTTCCTCGCAGATTTCGAGCTACGTCAGAATGCGTCTGGCGTCCACCAGCCCGCTATCACCACCAGACCAGCAGCAGCACCCCGCGGCGGAGAATCTGACGGGTCCTCATGCTTGCATTGCACTGTTGAGGTATTCGAGAGAGCTGCCTCGTCTTCTGTTGTACTTTTCTTAGTACCTACCGCCCAAACACATCCCCCTTGTCAACCACCCCGAACATACGCCCGGCAAAACCAAATCTCGGACTCGGACTGCGGCTGAACGAGTCTGTACCACGAAGCATTGAGCGACACACACCGATCGGAGCTGTGCATACAAGCTCATACCCTGCTCTTGCCAACCTGCCACCTCCTATAGACATGAAGGAGACGTGAACTTCTCAACAATATACACACTCCATCTTGGCCGCGCGAACGAAATCACCCCACGACCGCTCTATACACCCAACAATACCCCCACATTGCACCAGTCATGGCTCCTGGGCTCGTCGACAAGATGGCTTCGCGCCTCCACCGCATGAGCCACAGTAGTTCGGAAGGAAAGAGCGAGAGCAAAGAAGTGTTCACAGCCCGCGAAGAGGAGAAGGCAAGACTGGCATCGTGGCAAGCCGACACCAAACCTCTAGAGGTCTCCGAGATCATCGTGGACCCGCAGACGAAGCCTGTTGGCCACTCGTCCAAACTGCTCCGCAAAGACGATTTCGAACTCATAAAGACGCTCGGCACTGGCACATTCGCGCGCGTGTGGCTGACCAAATTCGCTGGTCGCAAGAGCACTGAGAAGAACCAGGTATTCGCACTGAAGGTGCTACGAAAGGTGGATGTCATTAGGCTGAAGCAGGTGGAGCATGTGCGCAACGAGCGCAATGTGCTTGCTGCTGTGGCAGGGCACCCCTTCATCACAACTATGATTGCGAGTTTCCAGGATGCCGATACTCTGTACATGCTACTCGACTACTGCCCTGGAGGCGAAGTCTTCTCATATCTGCGGAGAGCTAGACGGTTCAATGAGCCGACGAGTCAGTTTTACGCGGCAGAAATCTGCTTGATCCTGGAGTTCCTGCACGACAAGGAGGGCGTCGCGTACAGAGATTTGAAGCCAGAGAACATTTTGATCGACTCAGAAGGCCACTTGAAGCTCGTGGACTTTGGCTTTGCGAAGAAGATTGAGAACCGTGCGTGCCCCGAAGATGACCCCATGACAACGGACCCAACTGACTTCTCCTCTACAGGAGAAACATATACACTCTGCGGCACTCCCGAGTACCTCGCGCCCGAAGTCATCAAGAACACCGGTCACGGTACAGCTGTGGACTGGTGGGCCTTTGGCATTCTGATCTACGAGTTCCTGGTTGGTCAACCACCATTTTGGGACCAGAACCCTATGAAGATCTACGAACAAATCGTCGAAGGCAAGGTCCGCTACCCATCTGCAATGGGCGAGGATGCCCGTGATTTGATTGGTGGTCTCTGCACAGTGGACGTCAGCAAGAGGCTGGGACACACATCTGGCGGCGCTTCCACGATCAAGGCGCATCCTTGGTTCAAGAATATTGACTGGGATGCGCTGTACCACCGCGAGATGCAGGGTCCCATCGTGCCGCACCTGAAGAGTGCAGACGACACGAGGAACTTTGACGAGTACGACGCCGAGCCAGTGCACAGGGACCAGTACACCCAGGTAAGCAAGAAACCTTGCAGTAGATCCCCAAGGTTGCTTTGAGCTAATGTATCCGTGCTGCAGGAACAAAAAGACAAGTACGACAGCATGTTCGCCGACTTCTAGACACGTCTTTGCGGAACCATTAATAATGCCCGGCGCGAAGGAGGTGGATGAACGTGAACATATGCATGTGCCTTGAGAGACAGAGAGAGTCAAGAGCCAGGCGTTCAGGGAGCAAACTAAAGGCTTGTTATGAGAGTTAGGTTTCTGGTCGGCCGCAAGGGTCAGCGCCAATCGCCATCTCGGGGTAGCATGATTTTGATCGTCTCTGTGTATAGTGGGGTGAGGGTTTTGCTGCTGCAATTTGGTTGGAATCCCACAATTTTTACGCTGTGACGGGAACCGGAGGGATTGATGTGTTGAGCGTCGCTGATGTTTTACGTCATATAGCATGATCCATATAATGACTGTTATCACGCTTTGGGTCCCCAATATATTCATGCAGGCAGCGATGTTTCGGGTCGGTTTGTTGTCAAAGCTCCACTGCGGGCTCTCCTCATCCTTGATCCGCATGTGGAGGCGGCTTGATGCGGTTGGAGCTGGAGTGGGTTAACCGTGCTCGCCGTCACAGCAGCTGTTTGCCGAGGTGATGATCATCGAGGTCTCGCATGACCTGCAGGTTGTTGATATTATTCCCAATGCCCGCAGCTATGGCAGCCACCGCCAACTCGCTGTTCTGTTGCAGTGTGCTGTCACGACTCCATCATCATGCTCCCAAGGACGCTGGCTAAGCGCCAGCTCCTCAATCGCAGAACATTACTCTCTATATCATCCTCCCAATGCCCTCGAAGAACCCTCTTGACAAGCTCCCATGACCGTGGCCCCTCAGAACCAGCCTTGATCGAGCAAACAATCCCTCAGCATTTCGCTTCCATAGTTTCACAATTCGGCGACCGTAACGCCGTCATCTCCCGCCACCAGAATGCCATCCTCACGTACTTTGCCCTCGACGAGCAAAGCAACAGCATCTCCCGCGGCCTGCAGTCCCTAGGCGTGAAGAAAGGCGACCGCGTGGCTGTATCCCTGGGCAACAACATCGAATTTGCGAGCTTGACTTATGCGTGCTTCAAACTGGGCGCTGTCCTCGTGCCGCTCAACCCGAGCTTCAATGCGCAGCAGGTCGTTTCTGCGCTGAGCCATTTGGACGCGACGCACTTGGTCATAGGCACCGAGACGAACTTGAGCCGGAAGCCGCCTAGGAACAATGGCGAGCTGTTGAGGCAGATATGTCCTGGCGTGGACGGGCATGGGAAGGTGGAGTCGGAAGCTGTGCCTTCTCTGAGGCAGATCGTGTTGGTGGATAATTCTGCTGGACGGGTTAATGCGAAGAGCATGAGGGCCGCGGTGTCTTTTGAGGATTTATTGGATGGATCGAAGCAGGCGCTGCCGGACCAAGGGCTGCACAAGGATGATGTGGTGAATATACAATTTACGTCGGGCACGACGTCGATGCCGAAGGCGGCTTGTCTGTCGCATCGGTCGATTCTGAACAATGGGCTTCAGATTGGGGATCGCATGCTGTTGACTGAGAAGGATGTGATATGCTGTCCGCCACCTCTTTTCCACTGCTTTGGATGCATTCTAGGCTACATGGCGAGCGCTACGCATGGATCCTCAATCGTATTCCCTACGGAAGCTTTCGACCCTCTGGCTTCTCTCAAGGCTGTGCAGGAATACAAGGCAACCGCTTTGTACGGCGTGGCGACGATGTTCCTCGCAGAGCTTGAATTGCTAGCCAATGGAACTGTCGATCACGAAGGCTTCCAACACCTTCGCACAGGCATTGCGGCTGGAAGCTCAGTGCCTGCAGAGCTCATGCGGAAGCTGCACAAGATCCTCAATCTGGACGAGCTTACTATCTGCTACGGCATGACCGAGACTTCGCCCGTCAGTCTGATGACGCGCACCGACGATCCGATTCAGAAACGCATCGATACTGTTGGACGCCTGCTGCCGCATGTTGAGGCGAAAGTCGTTGATGTGCTCGACAAGACCAAGACACTACCGATCGGCGAGCGTGGGGAGCTTGCAGTCTCGGGCTACCTAGTGATGAAAGAATATTGGGGCGACCCGGTCAAAACGCAGGAAGCTCTAATACCGGACCAAGATCAGCCTGGAAAAGTGTGGATGCTCACCGGAGATGAGGCGAGCATGGACGAGGAGGGCTACGTGTCGATCACAGGCCGCATAAAAGACCTCATAATCCGAGGCGGGGAAAATATTCATCCACTAGAGGTTGAAAATTGCATGCTGGCGCACGGCGACGTGCAGGAAGTAAGCGTCGTTGGCTTGCCTGACGAGAAGTACGGCGAGGTTGTCGCTGCATTTACCGTACGGCGGAAGGGCAGCGATCTCAGCGCGAAGGATGTCAGAGATTGGGTGAGAGAGAAACTCAGTGGCCATCTCGTGCCCAAATACGTCTTCTGGGTCGATGACTTCCCCAAGACTGCTTCCAACAAGATCCAAAAATTCAAACTGCAAGAGTTGGGTGCGCAGCTGCTGAAAGAGGGCGGAGGTCTGCAGTAGCTTTTGCTAGCTTATATCAGGAATTGCGAGGCGTGCATGCGTGCGTCGGAAGCTTGGGGAAGCTCTGATGCAACAGGGCAGGGCGCAGGGTGCATGAGACACGGCGTGATTCGCCTCAGATACATGTTTGGATGGCATGATCTGAGGGGCAAACAATCGAGCCAATGTCGTTCTCTGAGAAATGCAGAGAGACCAATGCTTTCCGCGTTTGCATGGTCGAGCAGTCAACTAATCATTTGAAAGCTCCATTTATATCTAAATGCGTCTCACGACTCTATGCACTGCCTCGCTGGACCATCCTCAAGCTCTTCATTGTCTTTCAATTCACCACCTCGCCGTCGTAAACCAGCTATCACAAACAGCAACACCATGGACACCAGGAACGAGTTCAGAGAGCTTCCCATGCACGACCCTTCCGTCATTGAGGAGGCGAAGGCTCTCATTGAGAAGCTGAACATGATGACGCAAGCCTCACCCACACGCGCAGTGCATGAGCTCCCATCAGTCGAACCCACTACTACTGAGCGACACGACGGCGATGACGACGACAACGCTAGCGAGCTCAGCGGCTACTCAATGCTTACACCATCCGCCGCCTCCAAGACGGAGCGTGATGACGAAAAGCTGCCATTGGACCAGCAAGCCCACGCCGAAGAGCCGGTCATTGTCGATGGAGAGTCGCAGGTTCTGGACTTCGATATCGACCGTCTCGTCTCCGAAGCCATTGAAGAGAGTATGGCCTTCGAGCAGACACAAAGAGATGACCTCAACGTTCTCCAGACTGAGGTCAAGCCGGCGAACGGAAAACGCAAGCTTGTCGGCATCGTCATTACTTTCGAACAAGCTGTCGACTTCGACAACGGCCAGACTGCCGTTCGCTTCGTCGGCGATCACTTGGGCGTCAGTCTAGGGCCGGAAGCCAAAGAGATCCGCGTGCTGTCGATTGAAGGCGACGGCCACCTCGAGGTCTCGACTCCTCCTCACCCTTTGCCTCCTCTTGAGAGCACTCATCCTGGCCACAATGCCGTCGATTTGGTCGCCCAGATCCACCGTGTTGATACAGAACGCACGCAGGAGGACACTTTGCATGGAACCGTTCCTACAGTGTCAAGTCACCATTCGTCATTCTTCCCGCCTCACCTCGAGACATTTGATACCGCACCCATGCTGAGTGATAAGGAGATGTTGACGTTCCATCGTACCGAGCTTGCCAAAGCTCGTACCCTCCAAGCACTCGTCGGTTCCAGCCCTACCGTGTGTTCTGGCAATTGTCTCAACACGAACGTTCAGGAGGCAGACAAGAGTACGACCGCAGCTGAGAACACCAAAGTCCCAACGCTATCCCAACTCATCGACATAGCCAAAGCTAAAATCCACCGAGAACTCACCACTCCCGAGCGTCTCGACGCGCCAGACAGCTCGAAACAGATCAGTACCACCAAGTCAAAAGAAGTGAAGACCAAGAAGACCAAGAAGATCAAATCGACAAAGGAAAAGTGCACATCTACCTTGGCATATGAGAGATTCCTCGTCGGCACTGCTTCAGTTCTGTTGTTTGCGGTCATTTCCCTTGTTTTCTGCCTCGCTGGCATGAGTACTGCGCGCCGCGGGAATTTTGTGGGTCTCTGGCTGGGATCTTGAGGCAGTCTGTCTGAGACCCCAAGGGCGAACTCTATCAGAGCACAAGTGCCCTTAGACCGTTTGCAAGATGGAGCATGGTGACGGTTCAAGTAGGTGGGCACATGATAGACACTCCATAGCAGCATGTATTACATGGATGCTGGAGCTACAGCTTCTGGTTCCCATAGCTCATCTCATATGTGTGCCTCCGTTTAGACAGGCATTGGTGCAAATGGCGGGGCATGCAACATATTATTGCATGGGATGCAGGAAGCTCTGTGTGATGTGATACAGCTTCGGCCAATGCTGTGTGCACTGCGTGCATTGTGAGGGGTCAAGGTAGGTAGCTATGTTGAGATAGCTCTTGACACGAGGCAATAAAAGACGCAATTTAGTCCGCCGCAGAGCTTTCCTTTTGACATTGTCGCCTTCGAAGACGACTACCTGAAGGGTATTCCAAAACTCTTTACGGCACCATGGCAACGGAGCAGCCGCTCCCGTACGATGTCCACGATTCCAATGATCTGGGACGCTTCACCCATGTCGCCCCATCTACGCTCACTGATTCCGACCACGAGGTGATCATCGAGGTAGATTCTGACTCCGATGTGCCAAGTCTGAAGGCACGAAAAGATCGCAGTACTGCGAGCTTGCCCGTCAATGGCCGCAAGAAGAGCCCGATCAGCAAGAAGAAGACTCCGCTAAGCGAGCCTCCTATCATTCCTCTCCTGTCTGAGGATCTGCTCTATCATCTGATGGATCAAAACAAGATTCTAATGGACCAGAACAAAATGCTCACGCAGCGACTGGAACCCTCGGACCCATTCGCAGCTGTCTTGTCCAAAGATGGAATCCCGCTCGTGCACGAGCAGCCTCCGATCCCAGAAATGGTGCACCCCATAGGTGTTCCACCTTTCCCAGAGCCATTTCCACCGGACTTTTCCCAACCCGTGAAGCGCAAGCCGAAAGACGTCACAGAAGACAAATTCTACGCGCAGTGCAAAGAGCTCTGGGACGTCCTTCCGCGTGTCCTTCGCGTGCTCGAAGCCGCAGCTCCTCCTCCACCACCACCGCCGCCACCGACCGCCAAGGTCGTGGAGTGTGACCCTTGGGGTGTCCCGTACAACGATCCGTTTGCCGGCATGACACTCACCCAGTTCATGCCACTTTACGAACCTGGCGCCTCGCACGAAGAGAAATCGTTCGCCACCAGCAAGGACAACTTCTTGAGGGGAATCCTCGAAGCCGAACGGAAATTTGGAGTCAACAACAAGCCCAAGAAGTTTGGCAAGAAGGCCGCCAAGCCGAAGACTGACAATGCGAAGCTGCAGTTTTTCGATAGAGATGATCTGATGCCGTGGGCTTGGAAGGCGCTTGACTTGTTGCAGAAATTCTTGGTTGTCTTTGTCATGATCCAGTTGTCGTCGCTCGTCGGTGGTGATGTGTTCGGTTTCTTTAAGAAGAGCCCGAAGAATAGTTCTTGGCTGGGTTTCTGATCATTGCGCGAGATCTGTTTCTGGTCTTCTTGAACAAGCATTCTCTTGACATATTGCGTGTTTGATCATTTGGGCCGTTAGTCATGACGGGTGGAAATGCACGATTGGCGATCGGTCCCAAAAGTTGTGCTCGCATCTTGCTTCATGTTCTCGACAGTATCAGTCAGTCATTGAATACATTTATCAAACAGCCGAGTCAGCAGTAAATTCGAAAATTGACACCGAATCTAAAGTCGCCTGGAGTCTATACACTTGTACCGCCTGCAGCCTTACCTTTGATGTCAGAAATAGGACGTGCGAGCTCAGACGCCTACTCCCGACAACAACAGGCTCTTTCGAAATACCCGCACTACAGCATAAATTTCCGAAGCCATGTCCGCATTCCTACACATGGTTAATGGGTAAGCTCAAAGACAAACGATGTCCGTCTTGAACGATTCGGACCACCGAGGAGGGTTTGTAAGGAAGTTGGTGTGACGCGAACAGTGGAGCAAAGAAGAAGCGCTCGCCAAGCACCACCAGCAATGTCGCAACACAACATCGTGCATACAACACCTCCAAACCTCCAGTCTGGTATCAACTCTCGGTACCAGTCCGAGACGTAGAGGCAAAATGCTTCTCGCGCCTCACGATATTCTCCCAGCGCGTCGCATGAAGGACGGCAAGATCCGACTCTTGCTGGAAAGTCCGAAAGAGCAGTTCCCGGCCTCAGCACCGGTGATGCTTTAGGCAATGACTTTGATGGAAGCAAAAAGACGGATCCGGTCTGTCAGACTACTCTCCTCGAGAATATAACCCTGCCAATAGCGGGTACTTCGACAGCGGCGAAAAGCGATCGCACTCTCCCACATCACCTCGATACTCGCATTCTGGATCTCGCCACGACGTCTCGAACTATTCTCCTTGCGAAGAACACTACGATGGTACATCTGGTCATGCTCTTCGCAAGGCAAGGCGGCCTGTAAAGCGACAGGGTTCGTCTGAAACATACACCGCCGATGGCTCCATGGATTTGCAGCCTGCAAACGAAAAGACTATAAGAAATATGGCAACACGCAAGACTCCCAGCACGCATCCAGACAACGCAGTCGACATTCAACCTTATGGTGGCCTTAAAGGCTGGGACCCATGGGCTCGAGGGCGCAATCCTGCTACAAGAAAACATAAGCGCAAGCGAGCTTCCGCAGAGCTCGTTCAGTTCTTGATCACACAAAATCAGAGTTTGTCCGAGCGACTCGAGAAAGTTGAGATTGTGCTGGCTCTGATGCAGAGCCAGACTGGACTACATGAGAAGCCTGTGACTTCTCTCGCTGGGGATGAATATGCACGAAACCAGCATGGAACCGTCGCCACAGTTGTCTCCGAAACGGAGAATACCGAAAGTGATTTGCAAAGTGAACGTCTAAAACTTGCGCGGAATATCTGCACTGTAGCCTGCCTAATGGTATGTATCATAGTCTTGCTGAAGCTCCCAAAACTGATGGATGCTGTGGTGGGTCTCGTCGACCAAAGGACGAAGAACATGCGATCCGAACATTCGGCTAATTGCAATGCTGGTCAATAACACCTCATTTGATTGGTGACGGATCTGCAAGAGCTGTATAGCTATAGCTTGATCAGACTCAGCCGTGCCAGCGCAGACCGGTGAAGACTCAGCTCAGGCTGCTTCGGAACTCACACCGAGGCTCCAGAAGACCATGAGTCCACGCTGTCAGTGCTTTGGCCTGCTGGGCTTTCCAAATCCTTCTTTCCAGGTATCACCCTTGCGCACCATGAGCACCAGCTGCGATTCAGGCCGCCTTGTTCTCTGCTCAGGTACCTCCCCGTGCTTCTTTCATCCTCGTAGTGTTTTACCGCTTGGCCGACGCACACCTTCTCTTTTACCTTTGTCTTCAACTGCCCTCCGATGCCGACCATTTCCTGCATCATGTAGCTGCAGCCTCTGTGTTCATGGCCAGGCGACTCCGATGCTTCTGCAGCCAATTCTTCAGCGCCACACTCATATTCTCGATACACGTCTTGTGCTGCCAAGCAGTTCTGGCGTCGGCCGCATTCGACACCTTCATTTCCTTCGCCCAAACCAGCGCCGATGCCTCCACATGCAGAGTATCGGATGCGCCAGTTGACGCTACGTTGGTGGTTTGTGTCCGCTTGACGGGATTCGAGACCGCATGGTTGGCAGAGCCAGACCGTCGTCGGGCAGTTGCAAGGCGTACGTGCAAAAGCTGAGTCCGTGAAGGTTTGGACAAAACTGATGATTGGAGTCAGTCAGACCCATCAAACGGCCCCACGGAATATTGCATACGTATCAATCTCGCAGTCGTACGATGTAACACTCGTGAGCCTACTGAGTGGCGACTTCATGCACGCTCTGCATAGCCTGCGATGTCTGCCTTTGAGGTCTCGGGGATGTGGCGGCTTGGCTATACAATTCTATATTGGGAATTAGCGACCGATACCCTAGCATGTAGGACGTTGTGGCTCTGTCATACTCGACACACGATCTTGCTACATTTCCTGCACTCTCCGACCATGTCACGTGCGCAGGGGCCTACTTTGCCGCTTGTGATGCGCCGAGATGCGTGCTTTGCATGATAGTTGTTCAAATTGCCGGATTCGTAGCGTGCAATTCCAGCTCCCTCAGAAGATTCTGGGTTCTCGTTGACGCAACGTAAAGTGAGCATCTTCAGCATGGTGCGGTACTGGAGCAGATTTGCACGGAACTGGCGACATGTTCGTGACAGATCGTGTAGCGCATTCAGGTCTAGTAGGCTGGCTAACTGCGAGACAATGCTGTGCGACTCGGTCAGTGGCCGTACACCGCAAGCACAATGTACCAATGTACACAGAGAAGCAATGGTAGTGACAGAGCTAGACAACGAGACCTCGGAAGAGTTGATGCGCCTTGGTCCTATTAGACCGACAAGCTTGGGGATACTCACGGATAGCAGCTCAAAGCTGCCGAGAAGCCATTGATGTTCGGATTATACCTGCCATCATCTTTGACGACAGCAAGTGGTAGCTGGAACCTAGCTTCTGGATCGGTGGTGTCTTCGTCCTCCAGGGATATTAGTCGTACCATCGTCGAGAGTTACCAACAAGAGCGGCATCAGAGCGACAGCCCTGCGCAATTATGAGAAGACGATGCGAGCAATATGCTGGATTTCTTTGCTACGATATCGGAGGTCGACGGTTGTTGATCATACGACACAGGTGATGTTTGGAAACGGTGGCGATTCATGTGGCGGGGTCGAGGTCGGGTGGGTCCTTGGGTCGGCCGCGCGCCTCATCCTCCCAGCCTTGTCGCCCTGTGTTCATCATGCGCAGCAGTGAGAGATACTGTAATACTCCAGAGACTTGATGAAAGAACCTTGTTGCAAGGCGCAGTTATGCGAGCGTCCGCATGTGTACGATGGGCCGACATTCTCATTTCCTACAGCCTCAGAGATGAAAGCACCTACCTACGAGTGACATGGCATGGCTGTAAATCCTCTTGCGAACCTGCAGGACAAAATAACGCACATTGGGTTGTCATTAGTTCCAGTAATTACGCCAGTGCTTGAGAACCCACATATGCTCTTTTGTGCTTTGGACGTATATGTAGTGATCTCTTGTGTATGCGCCGACAACGGAGATCGAGGTTCGTCACCGAACGTTGTTGGGCTGGACTGGACAGCCGCGACAGTCAATCATGCGATGTTCTAGGCAGTGAATCTTACGTTCCTAGCAGCAGACCACGTATTTGTGATCGTAGATGCGATCATGTAGAAATATGCCTGATTTGACCTCGCATGCTATGCCTCCGACGGCACTCAAGACTGGGTGTTCAAGCAATATCCGGCTATGAATAGTGTCGTGACGCTTGTGTACAGTATATTGGTTGGATACATCAATTCTACGAGTTTAGCATACTTTTAGCTAATCGTGTAACATATCTTATTGTATCAATTTTGTCTCGCTGGGACCGATACCGCGGTTCATGGGCTCGCGTGCTCCTCCTTGCACAGCACGTGTTTCGACAGCAGGGATTTTGACGATCCAAATTTAGCTTGCGACGGTGACGCCTCCTCCTGCAGATGCCAACATTCCCTCCGTCTCACGCACCTCAGCCGCTCTCAAACAAGTAATCGAGTACCGAACCTCATCTGCCGTGTTGCAGATTATGCTACACCGCCCGAGACAACTGGAATGGCCTATTCACGTAGGCGCCTGCCACGTCTTCTTTCGTTGACAAACAAACGCGATAGGTAGGCAAGTAAGTACCAACTCCGCGTGCATGGATTAGTTACCCTGCAGGCTCATCTCGTCTCCGCCTGATAACAATCATGCAACCGAGGGACATATTTTCCTCCAATCATCCCCTTTCGCAAAACACACACACGCTGCCCATCGCGAAGTGCGTTTCAGCCTACTGAATCCTTCGCTATTGCCGTTCCTGGTCCAGGCCAGGTCCCTTCTACATTGTACAGGCAGATGATGACAAAATAGAACACGCTATACCGTATCAGTCATACGGCGAATCCTTCGAAAGTAGCCCTGGCGAATCTCGCGTGTCTGCGATACGCACGAGAGGTTACTCCCTGGTTATTGGCAGATGTCGCGTCATCTATCTCTGCCATGTGGATATCCGCATGGCGCCATGACTTCTGAAGAGACCAAGACACCGTCTCTTCATCGCTACAGGGTGTTGCTTTTCTTGATTGTGCTCATGCCGGCACACACACCAGTATCCTAGCCGGAGTAGCGAACTCTATTATCGCTCACGAAGTATTGAGCATCATTTCTGTATGCAGGGTCGACATCTCCCTACCATAGCCTTGCGTACCTGGATGTTGGGTCTAAACTTGGGACATGCAAACAGCCACAGCATTGCCTTCTAGTTGACACCGACTGTAATGACACCCGCCACTCTTAGAGATTTGGGCACTGGCTGGCTACCTCCAGACACCACTTGATGGAATATCAGAATATTGGTCGAACCCTCTTGGACGCTAGATTCTACATATACCCAGTATGGCGCCCACACCCGCTGAGACCGAGATTGGGAACCTCACCAAGTATCCTTCCCCGGAACAAGCGCATCATCAATCGAGAAAGCGTCCGCTAGAAGAAGACGCCGCTCTGGATACTACTAACTGCGGTCTCTCCGGCAGGGAACGTGACGCCCACATGTCCAGAGACACGATGCTGCAGTCGACCTCGCCAACTGGCAGCGCTCGTCGGACTAGGACTGGCCGAGTCAGCAAAGCTGCAAAAGGAATGCCGGTCCACCACTGCGATTGCGGCAAGACCTACACACGTGCAGAACATCTCAGACGACACCAGCAGAACCATGAGCCCGGAGCTTTCCCATGCGACGTCCTGGGTTGTGATCGAACATTTTCTAGGGAAGACCTCTTGAACAGACATAAAGCGAAACACAACGAGCCTTCCAATTCTTCGAAGCCATCGGTGTCGAACATCGCTCATACCTCATCCCGGAGTGATGACACCGTGCCTTCTTTGCCTTGTACCAGTACCGGTACGTCCCAGGAGGCAGAACCAAATGAAGATTTTAGTTTGCATCGGTCATCGCTGTCGTCCGGCGTGACGGTCCGCAAGGAACATACACCTGCCACAGGTTCCCACCCACAAAATTCTACAGCTGATGCCGACACTCCACTTTTTGGACAAGGCGTGCAGTCCGACTGGTTCACGAGCCTCCAGACGCTCCAGCATTCAGCAAATGGTTTCCAATCTACAGGGCTCATGCTTGATCAATGTGAACTATCACCGCTCGCTCTTGACACCAACCAGATGTGGATAACAGGGGCTACAAGCTTGGGTGCTTCTCGTTCGCCTATATCACCTGATTCCTTGGCACCAACATCAAATTGGAGAGGCCCGAGTCCAGGCTACGTCCAGCTCCGCACACCTGCTTCGGAATACTCCATGTCCAACACTCACAGCGACACTGGTCTATCAAGAAACTCGTCTTTTGGGCAGTTGCCTGGAAATGGCACTGCGCTCCTACCAGCATACCGTGATTTCCTTGAACAGGACGAGTTAGTGACGCCAACTTCGGCGCCACATAATTTTGGTGCCCGTCAACTTCACCATCACCTTCACAACGAGCAGCGCTACCTCGAAGCCTACTGGCGTCTAGTACACCCAATTTGGCCTATTATTCACAGGCCCACATTCGATGTGTCGTACACATCGCCGCTGCTTCGATCCGCAATGCTCACTATGGGAGCCTTGATGACAGGTGACCAGGTTGACGCAGCAAATGCTTGTATTCTACACAAAAGGTGCTTGAAAGTGATCAAGAAGCGCACTGTCAGCAACTCGCATTCATACCGCATCTGTGACATGCAAGCAATCCTGATGGTAGAGCTCTTCTGGACATACAAGTCCCGTCGTCCACCGCTACAGTCATCGAAACAATTCCAGGACAATTACTGCGCACTTGCCAGGAGTTACGGCATGGACACTTCGGGTGCATACTTCCCGAGCTTCGACGCTTCGGACTTCTCGCAAGACTTGTCCACCATAACACTCGAGTCTGAGAGCAGGCAACGTCTGCTCGCTGCTTACTACATCTTGGACCAAGAGCAATCCACACTTTTCGGGCGCCGCAGTACCGATGTCCCCGATTTCTTACCTGCAAGCCTAGGCCTCCCACAGCCTTTGCATATCTGGGATACGGATCTCGCGCTCCACAATGATCTTTACAATCAAACTGACGGCTGGCATTACGATAGACTTGGTAATCTCGGTCAGGATGCTGCATCGACATCTGCTGGAGACCACTTCGATATCTTTGTGGCATCGCTTGCTCTTGCATACTCCAGTGATACAGCAAGAGTCGATCCAGCCGGGCCGCAGAACATACCATCAAATCCCGATCTGTACACACCACCCTCAAACTCTCCACACATCGATCTGGCACGGCAGACCTTCGCGCTCTGCAACAGCGCCCCGATACGTGCTCTCCTGGCCGTGGCTGGTGAAAGCTGGGTGATGGCTGAGAAGCTCAACTTGTATGCAGAGTACAAGGCTTACCAAGAGGCTTTCAAACTCTGGACAACTACATCAGCTCGAGATGCATTCGCAAACGCTTTCAAGATCATACATTTGCACAGAGTTCATCCGAAGACAACGTGTCTTTACCACGAGTGGTCATTACACCTTGCTTCACTCGTTGTGTGGGCATGCACACATGCGCGTCGCCTGCCGAACAAGCCACTTCGACTATCAATCCCCATGACCACCGATGGCGAAGCAGCGGTACCTGTATATGAGCTTGACAGAGCCATTACAAACTTGATGCAGGCTGGCACAGATGGTCAGCTGATGTGGGACGATGCAAAATGTGTTGTGACATGGGCTAAAACACGTATCGAAAAGACTGGCAGTGTGAGGTTCTGTGGAGTGGTGAGTGGTGCTGTGGATGTTCTGAAAGCACTCATGGCTAGGGGTGACGAAGATGGTTGGTTCTGAGATCATGACCGCATGTCCATCTAGGGACAGACAAATCGAGACAACGTGGGAGTGATCAGTCACGATTCCATGGATTTCTGGCACAAAGACTCTCCAACTTCATTCATAACAATACCGCAAATATACCCAGCGTACCGATCGAATGTATCTAACACCATCCACCAACTTGTAATGACCACCCGCTCGACATCTCATGAGAGCGTCCTTGACTTACTCTGGGGGTCAAGGTACGGCTTCTCGCCGATACCAACCGCACGGTGGCCCAGGCGATCACCGAGAGTGGCGTAGTCATTGGTGGCGCTGTGGAACACGCTACGGTTGTCCCAGATCGCTGCTTCAAGTCAGCACATTGATCTCGTCGTTTTACCAAGAAAATACTCACCGAGATCGTTTGGCTGCTTCCACTTGAACCTGACTTGCAAATCATGGTTCTGCTCGATGACGCGATAGAAACTCTCCAGCAATTCCTTGCTCTCGCGTGCGGAAAGCTCATTGATCCTCTGCGGGAAGTTGCCGATGGCGTAGATGGATTTCCAACCTGTCACCGGGTTTGTTCGAACCACCGGGTGCACGGCCAGAAGATCGCGGCCGACATTCTCAGGGTGTCCACGAGCCTCCTCATAGATCCGGTTCGCAGGGTTGGCAGCTTCAGCCCTGAGGAATCCTTCACCAGAGAATGTGGCGGTAAGGCCCTCGAAGAATTTCTGGTACGCATCGCTGTATCGGTCATAGATCTCATAGCCAGACGCCCATAGAGTGTCGCCGCCTGTTGACGGGAGCTGTGTGAGACGCAGACTTGTGTAGTCCGCCGGGTACTGCTCGAATTGGATGTCACTGTGCCACGAAGCAGCACCTCCCCTGCGGTCGTCGCGATCCTTTACACCATTTTCGTAGATTTTGAAAGCTTTGGACGAGATTGTGCTGATTTCCTGGTCGTTGGTGCCGAACTCGTGGGAGCTGTTGAGCAATGGATGGATGTGCAGTGTCGAGTCCGATGGTTTGCCACTGAGTTCGCCGAGACGTTGGGCAAGCACTTTCTGGAGGTCGTCGGTGAGGTTGTCTTGTGCTCGGAAAAATACAACGCCGCGCTGAGAGACTACTGTATGTCAGTATCTTGGTCATTGCTCAAGCTAGAAGCGACGTACTGGTGATGGCAAGGTCGCGGATCAATTCATCGGAGTTCTCGGCATTGAGAATGTCGTTGACCACGTTCACGTTGGCGTATTCGCGTCCAATGACCGGAGTGCTTTCTACATGTTCGAATCGATCGAGGGCTCCCGAGGGCGATAAAGGCTCTCGAGCTTGCTTAGCATGTTCTTCAGCCTGCAGGGTGATGGCAGGCTGCTCAACGGTTGTGGTGGTGGTAGTCGTCGACATCGTTGCAGATGAATAAAGCTGCACAGGCACGTCCTATTGCAGTCTAAGCTATAATTGAGCTGCGTAAAAGTGTATAGTAGCAAATAGGATTTATATTATTAGTGAATTGGCCAATTGTTGTCTTATAACTAGTTGCTCGGAGGTATATTCGTCGCAACTTTTCCGCTAACTCCACAGGTGGGCGTGAAGCGACTCAAGCACACAATATTGGCTCAGGATCACACCATACGAAGCGATAACGACGCACTCGTAGACATTGGACGGACGACATGTTTTGTACAGAATCGCGATGTCGGCGACCTTTCAATAAAGCTTTCTCGGTTGGAATACTCCACTTGGATTGGTCTCGAAGGCTTTCGCCATCGTAACCGCCCTCCGCAGTTGGACACCGCGTGCCGCAAATCGGAACCCTAATCAGAACCACTATCACTATAAAGGCCCAATGTCATTGTTTCGGCATGCTGTTTGCCGGCGCGGCATCTTCGCTGATTGCAACATCTGTGGTTCACATTCAGCATGTAGTGCCACCAAGTGGCGCAAATGCCTGCACAGGCAAGGACCATCGAGTGTATCTTTACAAACATTCGTAGGATCCCGGCATGACCAGATGTCTCTTTCATCGATCAGGGACTTCGAACACATCTCCTCTATGCAATCTGGCTTTCACCATCGACTCTTTGGACGCGTCGGCTTCATGGGCCTGAGTCGCAAAGAATGCGAGCAGCGGCTTGGAGACCTAGAGCAGGACATGCACAGTCACAAATCAATGCCACCTCTGGTAATTGCATCTCGACCGAGCTTGGAACCGCCGGTAGCACCTCTTCTGTGTGACTCAGACTGAGCCTACCAGCATCATAATCATCGACAGCATTGCGAATGAAGGGCGAAAATCTATTCTTTCTCAGAATCTGGCTTCGGAGACAGTTGGAAAAGTTTTCTCTGCAGAACCTGAGCCGTAATTCTATCTGGTAAATGTTCTAGGAGCGCTAGATCTACAGATACTCTCAAGTTGCTTCTCGGATGGCTGTGGAAAATTGTCATCATGCTATCGAATCACTAATATACAATGTCTACCTGGACGTCAGGAATTCGCCGCATCGGCAAATTCCGTTCACACTTGCCCATAGCCTATCACCATAATGCTCCCTATAGCTACGACTTTCCTACTCGCACGGCACATGAGCTTCAACGCCGCATATCCAAGACCATGGCTGTTGTCTTCTTCAGGATGCGAGATGGAGGTTGAATTTGCCAACATTACCATGTCGTGCCATAAGGGCATCTGACTTGGTGAGACATGGGTTGGATGTGGCGTCTTCTGATCAGGTAAGGGTTCCGCGTCTGATACTGCAGTCGAGCTCGCTGATGTGATGTCTGATCGTTCGTCGATGTTGTGAATGGAGTCATCATCACAGCCGATTTGATCGGATAGACCAGTATCGTCGTCGTATCTGTCCAAGATAGTATGCTTGGTGGGGCCGACGGTCGAGCCGTTACGACAGTGTCCGCCTCGTCCTGCAATACCGCGGGCATCGTTGCTCTCGGGTGAACCTCTCTGCGAGAAAGGATCAGTAAACCACGAAATGCCCAAATAATACCGATGCTGTACATACGGTATTGGCATGTCCTGGGTAAGCCATGGCTCCAAGGAAGACAGTAAAAGCTAGGATCAGATGAATTTGCATGATGAATATGCTTGTCGGATGACTGGAATGAGTATGGCAATGCTCGTTGTTGTCATTGGAACCCTCTGCCACTTATAAAACCGACATAAAGCACAGACACCAGCACCCAAGAACGCCGCAAGTCGAGTATCATCAGCTTCGCTAACCAGACATACCCTCTTGGGCATAGCACTACATCCACAGACTCGCTTGACGGCCCAGTCTACGGGACAGACAGCAGCCTCCACACATGCAGCGAGCCGAGTGCTATGGCTGCCACCAACAGACATACCCTCTTGGGCATAGCGTCATTTCGGTAACTCGTTCTTTGCGCTATACAGAGGAAGGACCTCGTGTGGCGTAAGCTATGTCAACGATTGGGCACCTTACCGACAACCTGGTTATGCCCAGGATGACGGAACTTAGGCTCGAGAAAGATCCACTTTTATTGGCCGGACCACGTGCCCCTGAAGCTTGCAGATTCGCTAACCCAATAGGGTATGTCTGCAACGGCGCCGGATCTCCACAGATAGTGTACGGTTGTTTTGTTGATACCACTTAGGAACGAAAGTCTTGAGCGCAAACCATCTTGGCGTACCGTAGCAGGTATGTCTGTCTTGAGCCCAAATCTAGCACATCAAGATCTATGGTCAGTAGCGCGTGATTTCCTGCTCCTCTCGGATCCCAAATTGTGCAGCAAGGATCACAAACTATTGGTCACCTTCGAGGTCTTGTCATATATGAGTAAGTCGCAGGCGATCTTACAAAATCATTGCAGTGGTGTTCTGGTTGAAACTTCGATTTTTGCATTGGTGTGCATTATGAGCCGTTGTAGAATTCCAGGCCTCCCAAGAAAAGTCTCTCCTCGGACCTTGGAGGAGTCCCTGGCGCCGCAAAGATCTGGGAATGTGGCTGCTGCTCTGCGACTTCTTCTGTCATCGCAGTGAGGGCTGACCAAACAACCTGAGTATGCGTTGGATGCCAATCCTCAACCCATGGCCATCTATGCAGTTGCTGCGCGAAGTCTTCATGGCATTCAATGCCCAGCAAGTTCAAGACTGGACGAAGAAGAGAGAGAAGACGTCCCCGGTACGAGTGGGCGTGATCGGGTACAGATGCAGCCATCGTGAACAGAACCCACAGCAAGGATTCAGCGCTTCCAAAGCCAAACCATCGTGCGGTGATGTTGTGGAAAGTATCGAGAATGCTGCAAGCTCTTGATACGACGGCCACGTGGGACTCCCGCCTTTGAGGGGTCCAAAAACGACAAGCCATCCAGAGGTGCAGTTGAATAGTCAATAGTACAAGCTCCACTGCAGGAGAATTGCGTCCCCGTGGTGCGTTCTCGGATGCTTGTGACTGTATTGTTCGAAGCGAGTATTCCAGGTCATATATCTGGCCAAATGGTGGGATTTCTGACGCGCAAAATTTATTGGGATGGCGACACAGAGCATGAAGCCTGTCGAAGAGGTCGAATGCAATCTCGTATGTAAAGAATGATGCCTGCGGACAATGTGCTACATTCTCAGAGGCCAAACGAGCATTCTGTGGGGAACGATTCGAAGTATCGCGTCGCAAAGCCGGCGGGATATGGTGTGGTATGATCGGTGCCTGGCCAGTCAACAAGGCATGTCTTAGATCTACCCAAGCGCAATGAAGCCACGCATATGTCGGCATCTCGGAGATACAGACGAGGTTACGGACCGCCTCAAGATGTGTTTTAGCAGCAGCAAAATTCCCATCTCTCACATCCATGTAAGCCAGAAGAGCAACAGCGACCATAGTCAGGGGATCTGACCCACAGTGCGACTGGCGCAAATCATTGCTGATGTGCCAAATCGTCCGCCCTTTCTGCTCAAGATAGGCAAAACTGGAAGGCCGCTTTGCCAGAGTGACCTCTTTGTGGAGAGCAAAAGCTCCAATTGCAGCGAACATTGGCTTGTTCGCTCGCGCCGAGTCCCAAAGTGCGTTCGTCCAGTGCGTCTGGGCGTGATCGAAGTGAAAACTTCGAGCCCCGTCAAGCTGACTATGGAAGTACCATTGGCCGATGCTCTGAACATCCTCTCCGTTTGGGCCCAATATGGTCATACCAATGGGCGCCGAGATTGACGAGTGGTACGGATAGGGCAGAGTCACGTGACCTGAATGATCAACGCTCGAGCCTATCCAGTCATCTGCCTCTGGGTTTTCTTCCGGAACCACCACATCTAGTCGTTTGTCCGCAGATGCAGTTCTGTCAGACAGATCCTCGAAGAGCTGTGGTTCCGCGGTGCTTGAAGGCGGGAGGCGTTTGCTCTTCCTGCGGTTATATTGCAACGTGTGCGCATGAATCAGCGCCTTCTTTGCGCGACTGTGACGGCCATCGGCAGCTTCATGTGACACAAATACCAGTTTCGACATAGAGATGTCCGCTTAATGCTTTATGCATAGCCATGTGGAATATAAAGATGGAAAAGGAGGTTCGCGTTGCGAGCATCATTAGCCGGTTGTTGTTCTCGGAGTCAAGCCCCGTACGTGGAGTAAATCCTGCGTACGTGTACTTTCGGTCTTGATCGAATCCGACCTTTGTCCAGCCTATACTCTTATGTTCATAGTCTGATATCTTTGTATAAAATGAGCACATACAAGTATGCTCATCCCGAGACGCGTCCGTACGCAGGCCTGAGAAAAACTTTCAGCCTCTTCTCATGATATTTGCAGAGCTGTATCACATGTTTCCTCGAATTGATCGCGAGACATCCGCATACTCATTGGCTGTACTTGCTTGATGCCGCACGAGCTCGCTTGGAACCATAAAAACCTTTGCCACCTCTGTTCTCAGACAACAGGCAAGAATACAACCCAGACAACAAGCCGAATCATCAGATGGTCACCAAATCTCGTAGTAGTCGCACAGATCAGTACCTATGTATGGCAGGGCGGTCTTTCCCCGGGTGATCATTATAGTCAAGACGCGAAGGATCTGATGCTACCGTAGAGGAACCGTCCTGGTTACCATGTCTCCGTGGTGTTCAAGGCACTCATTGTTGGCCGCCTTCATGAAGGGAGTATGTACGCAGTGATGGGATGTGCCAGGCTGAAGTATGCGACCTGTCAGGGTAGATCAAGAGCAGTCTCTGAGCTAATGTCACACAGGTGATTCTGTACTCACATTTGCATGATAGAGCAAACGGTCGTTCAAATTCGAGCTATCACATCTGCTACGGAGAGACAGTCCGGGCGCTATGGCCAAATCCTTACATGATTATAACATTATGGCCGGGTCTGTAAGCCGGACAAGAGAAGCATAAGGAGAATCCGTTTGCGGTGTGCTCCTACTGCATCGCTGACCAGACGAAATGGCTCTGACAACGAAGACCATCTGCGTTTCGAAACTACCTCGAGTCAGAACAGTCTATGTTGATCCACTTTGCCGGGTTCCGTAGTGTTGAAGTGCAATGTTCAAGTACTGGACAGGTACAGAAGCGAATGTGATCGGCTCTGCTCCGGTTCCCAGTTTTCTTCATCCTTCGAACACTTATGACTGTCAGATCCTGTTTAGCTCATCAGGGATGGCATCATGCAGGCATTCCATGCAGATGCAATGCTGGATCATCGCTCGAGAACAAGAGACCTTTTTTCGGCCCAAAACCAGCGAGACTCATCTCTCTCTCACACCACGCCAAGTCACTCACAAAGTTATGGGCCTCTCGACTCCTTCTGGGCGTGGCCCTTCGTCATCGCTCTTCCAATATCGCCCCTTTCCTGTGCTCTTACGGACAAGCTTTTGTATTCTGCTTTGCTTGCTACTCGTCATTTGTGCGTTGCGCAGTATCTGCGCCCGTGATCCGGGTTCGATCTTCTTCAAGCCAGCCACTGCCTACCAACGAAAATACTCTGTCGTCAGGCAGGAGCAGGCTGAGCGTTACATCAACCAATCTTCAGCGGATGCAAGGAAGGTCTCCAGTGAGCCAGGCACTGAACAAGAGAAGCATTTGTGCATCGGTATCCCTTCCGTAGGTCGTGAAGGCACCAGATACCTAAGAACCACGGTTGGATCTCTGCTCGAAGGGCTTTCTCCAGAGGAACGCAAGAATATTCACCTTGTCGTCTTGATTGCGCACTCCGATCCATTCGCCAACCCTGAGTACCACGAGCCATGGCTGGCGAACCTTGTGGACCACGTTCTGCTCTACGAGCCAAGTCAGCTTGACCACGTTACCGCATTGGAAGCAGATGTTGGCAACAGAGAGAAGATGCTGTACGATTACACATATACTCTGAAGACCTGCATCGACGCTAGAACGCCGTACATTGCCATGCTAGAAGATGATGTCCTCGCCTCGGACGGTTGGTTCTGGCGGACATTTCTTGGGCTTCAACAGGCCGATGATTTGGTTGCAAAGTCGTCCAAGATCAAAGACTACCTCTACATGCGCCTTTTCTATACGGAAGAATTCCTTGGATGGAATAGCGAAGCCTGGCGAGAGTATCTTTTCTGGTCGATTGTCTTTGCAACAGGGGCAATTGGCACAGCTCTCACCGCTCGTGCAATCTCAACGACCGCAAGGAAGTCAATTTCAGCTCTGAGACTCTCCTTCGTCGTGGCTATTGCTCTTGCATTCGCTATACTGCTATTTTTCGCAGCCGGCAAAACAACAGTGCTTGCCTTGCCTCGAGGACTCAATGAAATGAACCAGTACGGTTGCTGTTCCCAAGGACTTGTATTCGCGCGAAACAAAGCTCAAGACCTTGCAGAATTCTTCGAAGCCCGGAAGGTTGGCTACGTGGACATGTTGATCGAGGAGTATGCCGACGAACACGCCGAGTTTCGGTGGGCTTTGACACCGCCGGTTCTTCAGCACATTGGTCGCAAGAGCTCCAAAGGCGACGATTTTGGCGAGGCTTCGAAGAATAGCATACCAGTTGCTGCGAAGCTATAGAACTTCCAGTATGAGCTTAATGATCCAAAGGAGCTGCGGAGTGAACATGCGATCGTGGTAGGTCCTTGAAAGAGTCACTGGACCTAAAATTGGTGGAGTGACAAATCTGTATGGCCATTCAATCCAAAAGACATCCCCATTATGCTCTGCGAACGACACGTACTCATCCATACCGGCGCACCTGGTATTCTCGAGCTCGTCGCTTAAAATTCTCCCGATCACCGCTGTAACACTTATACCTGCGGCCAGCACGCAGAGGCGAAGAAGCGCCCAGACCAAGAGCTCCAATATCGCCCTCGCCTCCTGTGGCATCTCCAATTGATCCGGATAGCTTGTCCAAAGCGTCAATGGCCTTGGTTTCGAAGCCAACATCGAACCTAATCTCCTCATGAGCTGCAGCACCGATGCGCATCATAGCAAAGGAGTCTAGCTGGTATGCCCAGCGTGGTTGTATGGCACTATAAATCGCGGGGCTAAAAAGACAAGCGATTTATACCACCCAAAGAGCCGAGATGACTATCATACCTGAGCGAGAGATCGCCGGGATAACCATATCGGCTCCAGGGTCAGAGGAGACTTTGCGATTGGCTCGCAGGACGTCCGATGTGAGCCAGGCCTCGTTTGCGAGGTAGACGGCAGCTGCGAATGCATTTCTTGAGCGATCTGGATCCTGCCATTGTAGCCCATAATTCCCGAAAAGGTAGAAAGATTGCACGTATTTCGCAATTTCACGGTCCAGCAGCTTTGGGGTCTGGATACTGTCTGAGATACAGTCGTAGGAGCTGGCGTCGTCGGTTCCCATCAGCAGTGATGAAAGTGGTTTTTGGTCAATACAGGCCATTGCGTAGTCGACCCACGGCCCGCTGTCTCCTTCAGCCTTGGGCCAGCTGTCGTAATCTCGAATGAACGTCTCCTGATGGGTCAATCGGGTAGAGATGAAGGAGTCATAGCCGAACAGAGCCATGACAACAGTTAACAATGGCTGTTATGTATCGTTAGCGGTTATACCATGATTGACGAGGGCAATCCACTTACACCTCTGTTCGACACGGTAGACAAACTCAGAGAACTATTACTTTGGAAGTTGGATACCGGAGGCACATCTCGTGGTGAAACTGTGCCACTTCCATAAACTTGTCGTTCGCAGTCAAAGCCGCAGTGATCATCGTCGTCCGGAACCCCATCAATAATAGGACCAGCTTGACCTCCATTCATGTAGTTTGGAAGCTCGAAGTAGCCCGTAGTCGTATCTGAAGTGATCTTGAACACACCACCGGTGGTCGGAGAGTCGAAGCTTTGGACTGGATCCAAGTCATCTTCGTATCCCATGACGGAGATGTTCAGATATAACACTTCTGTGAAGTCTTGCCTTTTGTAAGTGTTGCTCCAAGCCGGCATGCTCTGATTGCCTGGCATGCAGGCCTGGATGCTCCAGTTTCTGGGTTGACCTCCAATGTATCCCAGACTCGCTTCTGACGGCGATGTTGAGTTGGCATAATGTACATAGAAGGAATCTGGCATTTCGCCACAGCCAGCAGGCATATCTGCTCGTGGTAAAGTCTCCCACCTTACTGTCGAGTTGATACGAGGAATGTACTGCTTGATCACTCCGGTATGGTACCCGACGGGTAGTTGAGCCAGAAACGGGTTCGACAATGCTGAGAAATTGCCAAGAGAGGTCGTTTCGAGCACACATCTCTCCGTGCGACTACCATTCGAAAACGAGCAACCAATGTCTTCTTGCCATAAACGAGGCTGGGGCGTTGTGTTTGACGTTGACTTCAAAGCATTTCGTGTGAGGATAGTGACCAAGCTTGGCTGGTTGGGATCTGTTGTGTCGAATTTGTCCGGAATGTCGACGATGCGGGACACTTTCATCCTATCGGACCGTGGAAGTGTTGGAGTCTTGATCGTCTCTTGGGTCAACAGTATAGTTTGCAAGGGCGTTATGCAGGCACCTTGTTTTCGTCAGTCCATTGAAACTATGACAGTACGTCGTGCGAAGAGCGTAGCGAGAAAGCCACCTCCACAAGTGCTCACCTAACAAGTTCAGTGAAAGCGCACATATCAACAACGAGGAACTGAGCTTCTTGCCCCGTCCGGATAGTAATTTGGCGATAGTCGTCGGGTCGGTCCAGCCTTTGTCAGCAAGCGTCATCGTCTGGCGCAAAGTCAACTTTCGCTGCTGTTTCTTTGCTTGCGCGAAGACAACCGCCGCCGCAGAACAGACCGCCGAAGTGAGCGGGATAGTCAAAACACCAACTACTGCCTGTACAGTTCGAGCAGCGCGGTAGATCTCCTCGCTCTTGGTGAATCTTGCCTGAAGGCGAGAGACATCTCGCTCTCGGGTGTCGAAGCCGTAGTGTTTCGCAGTGAGTGGTTTGAACGTGAGAAGGCAGATCAAGATCCAGGCAGTCAGTGCTAGACTAGCGTAGATCAAAACCATCCAGACAATGTAGCTGGATCTCGGCAGGGTGACCCCTGATTCATGTGGTATTTTTCTTTCCACTTCGCTAGGTAGAGGATGGTGGTTGCTATTGTACGACGCTTCAGACGTAGACCTTCGCCCATCTTCGGGTGGCAGCAGGGTAATGCGCTCTTCTGAATCCTCGATGATGGCTTCTTGTGGAGCTTGAGTGTCTTGTGGTGGACCCTGTACTGGAGATGTCGTAGAATGCCATGACCCACTGTCGCTGGGTGCTGGTGCTATCTGATCGCGCTGCATTTGCGAATGACCTTCTGGAAGAATCTGTGGCGACGAGTCTGGCGCATCCATAAAGGCACTATCGCGCCCTGAGGACTCTGTAGGACCCATGTAGCCAGCCATGTCAAAGACAGCGTTCGCTGAACGTTATGAGAGTATCGAGGCAGATGAGGGTGAAACTCGACTTCCGACCAAAGCCAATTTTCCATCCCGTCGTCTGTTGTAAACGAAGTAGACCGAGACATATCAACTAGGAGCGATTTACGTGCAAGGCAGTGCAACATGCAACATGCAGGAACTCAGCCCCACGTGTGGTACCGGAAACATGCATGGCCTTTGACCGGTCGGCCCAATCGTGCAAGGATCGTCTGCTCTACTTCGAGCGGCAGCATCCTTCGGGTAAAAGCGTAGATAAGGACTTTCATCATCATGCGCGGAGGCTGAGCGAGCACTCGAAATCTGAATCGATTGTAGTATGTACTGTATTGTAAAACCGAAGGGTCAAGGACACGCGGCGAAGCCTTAGCAACACGAGGGGCTGTGTGCCGCCACACCAAGCAGATGGAATCTGATACAATATAGACAACACGAAGATCATGTCGATGACGAGGGAATACGCATGGGACCAACAAACACATCGACCATCCCCCAAACTTGTACACAGAATGAATCAAAGTAATCGATGATATAGTTTCTAAACAAGCCAAAGCTAATCGGAACCCATCTTCAAGTCAACAGCCGACAATGCCTTCGCTGGAGCAAGAGAAGAGCCAGTATCCCCATCCATTCATCCATGTCCGGGTATATCAATGTGAAAACCAAAACGACAGTTGGTATCATGAGTTTGAAAAAGAAAAAGATGCCAAGTTCTGATACAACAAATCTAAAAGAAGATAAAGTTGAATATGAAAAGAAAAATGATAAAAAATGTGTGGTATCGTGCTCGTTTCTCAAACAAAACACTCGCTCTCGCATACATGCTAAGTGGGTGATATGGTATGGAAAAACCGCTTCGAATCGAAGAGACCCTTTTGTGAAGAAGAAGAAAAAGGTTCTGATGAATTTTGAAGAAGAAAAACAGAGAAACAGGAGAACGTAAAAGGAAACAGTAAAGTTAAAAGAAAAAGGATTTCCCTTGCCCGTCGGGGCGCAATACCATGCATCGTCTATAATTCCTCCACATCTCAAGAATTTCCATCTCCTTCTTTCTCCCCTTCGCTATGTGGCAAATATCTTGCTATTTGTTGTTTTGGTACGTTCAGTCGTAGTAAGATCACAATGGACGAACTCAGTTCCAGCCCAAGCTGTTCTCGCTCATGACCGGCGCAGAGATGCCCTGCTCTCGTACGCTGCGGCCGTTCGAGCTGTGGCCGCTGTTGCGACTACCTCTCGTTCCGCCACTGCCGTTGCTGCGACCAGCTGAAGAAGCTGTCACAGCCGCGGATGCGCGTCCGACCCCACTATTGTGGCCGTTTGCACCAGACATGAAGTAGCCACCCATGCCACCGCTGCCTGTCAGATTAGAGCCACGTTGTGACATCTCAGGCTGAGAAGCGGGGACGGATGGGGTACGAGCGTGGCGCGCACGCTTCTTCTTGTAACGGCGAGCGACGTAGACCATGGCTGCAGCGTAGAGAGCTGCACCCGCGCAGGCACCGACACCGATACCGACGCTGGTGCCACGAATGGGCTGAGAAGAGCCAGAGTCGCCACCGATGGGAGCACCGTCACCGTTGGAAGCGGATGTGGTCGCAGCAGGGTTCTTGTCAGAGGTGGCGCTACCGTCGAGGCTTGCACCGGGCTGTACGGAGAAGCTTGGGTTGATCATAGACATCAGAGTACGGATCGATGCAGTCGGGTTGCCATAAATGTTGCTGACAGGAGTGTGAAGGTCGAGCTGCAGCTGGTCAACGAGATCAGCGGGGATGTACGCCTGTGCGAGCGTGGTCATGTAGCCAAGCTCCTTGGAGGTGTCGTAAGGCATCAGTGCGTTCATCTTGACGTCCTTCGGGTCAATGCTCAGACCGTAAGCGATACCCTGGGGCAAGAATGCGAAGATCTGGCTGACCGCGGTGGAGCTGCCAGCGACGAAACCGTAGTTCAATCCATAGTTGAAACCGATCTGCACAAGCGTACCGTTCGAGGGTTGCTCTGGCATGCCACCAGGAGGCTGGATCAGGCGAGGCATGTTGGTAGGGAAGCCGGTAGGGGCGGTCGTGGATGTGCCGTCCGAAGCCAAGGTGCTGCTTTGCTCATCGCCATCAGTGGCGGTGGGAGGGGCAGTGGTCGTCGGCGCGAAAGTGAGCTGGGTTGGGATGTCAACGGTAGTGGCATCATTGGTACCAGTTGGGATGATGCTGTGGGGAGCTTCCGTGCTTGTCGGGAGAGGCGTCGTCACGGGAGCAGACTCAGACTCGGTTGGAATAGGAACGGGAACAACAGCGGTTGTCGATTCTGCAGAGGATGTGGCGGAACTCGCGCTCTCGGTTCCACTGGTGACTGCGGACTCAGCTTCACCAGACTTGGTCGAGGATGCGGAGATCTCCGAAGCTCCGGTGGTGGCTGAAGAGTCCGTAGAGGATGCCTCGGATGCTCCCGAGGTGGTAGTCGATGCATCAGTAGCTCCCGAGGTGGTTGTCGCGGTGTCAGAAGATCCAGAAGTGGTCGTGTATGCCTCAGACGCTCCCGATGTTGTCGACGCGCTGGCATCGGTCGGAGTAGTTGAAGCGGTTCCAGATGTAGCATCACCTGATGCAGTGGTCTTCGTCACGCTCTCGTCTCCAGAGGTCGTGATTGGCACTGGTACGATGGGCACGGTAGTGCTGCTCGCGTCAGAAGCTGTCTCGGTGGAGTTGCTTGAAGAAATACTGGAGGGGCTCAGCGTAGGTGCGTCAGTAGACTGCTCGACAGCGGTAGCGGACACGCTGGCAGTGGACGACGCATCACTTGCGGTAGCAGAACTAGAGATGCCAGTGCCGACCGAGCTGTCGGTAGCGCTGGTAGTGACAGGCACGGGGATGGCGGTGGTGCCGTCGGTTCCTGTAGACGTGCTAAGGCTGTAGATAGGGGACGAGCTTTCGGAACCATCAGTAGAGACAGGCACAGGGATGACCGTGGTTCCTGACGAGCCGGTAATGGTAGATGATGTTGTCTCTAGGCCGGAGGTCGTGCTGGCCGGGACGGCAGTGGCAGAGGTCTCGTCAGTAACGGCGCCAGAGGTGATCGACACAGGTGCAGTGCCAGTCGACGGGGCAATTCCAGTGGAAGCAGTCTCGATATCAGTGGCGTTGGTCTCGGATCCAATGGAAGACGCTGGGGTGCTGATCACTGAGTCGGTGGCGACAGCTGAAGCGGCACTCTCGGTGGTGAAGTGGCTGGACAGACCGGAGTCCAAGGAGGAAGCTGCACTCGACAAGATGCTGGAGAATCCAGAGGCAAGAGACTCGGTCACTGCAGCGTCGGTGGCAGTGGCGGCAACACTGGACAACTCAGAGCCCAGCGAAGAAGCCAAGCTTGACAGAGCTGAGGATGCTGCATCAGTGATAGGTGCAGTCGTAAAGGCGGTAGGGCTACCACTGGCCTCAGACAGAACAGATGACTCGGCGGAGGAAACCGCACTGGCGAAATCAGATGCAGCCGATGACACTACGCCCGAAGCGGCAGCAGTGTCAGAAGCTGCAAGCGAAGTGCCTGTAGAGTCATCTGTCGGAGTTGGGAGAGGAATGGGCAAGATGCCAGCAGAAGTCGATGAGTCAGTGCCGTTCGTGGCGAGTGCGCCCTCAGAGGAGGCGGTCTCAGTACCAAGCAACTCAGATGCGACGGAGCCAACAAGACCAGGAGTAGCGGTGCTCTCTGGGGCAGTGGTGGGCTGGGCCGAAGTGTTGTTGTCGGTTTCGGCGACGGTCAACGACGATTCAGGGATTGTTGCGTTGTCGGCACCAGATGTGGCATCAGTCAGGGCTGCGGAAGACGTAGTAGTGGAGCTGCCCTCGATAATGGTTGATAGACCGACAGTGATGGCTCCCAGGGATGGAGACTCCGAAGCATCGGTTTCGCTGGCGTTGCCACCGGATGAGCTTGTGCCGGTAGGAGATGGTTCAGCAGAAGGCAGTACACCGATAGTGCCAATGTTTTCAGCAGACGCGGAGCGGGTAGAAATGATCGCAGTCGAGCTGGCAGTAGGGGAAGGCTGCTCGACGGGACGACCACCGCCAGTCTGACCAACGAAGGGCCCACGGGTCGGGGAGTTAGAAAGGTCTGAGTTAGAGTCAGACTCAGCGGCAGTGCTGGCAACAGTGGGCGTGGCAACATCGCTGGAGACCTGGCCGGTAGATCCAACAACTTCGCTTGCGTCTGAGCTTGCAGCGGTAGGCTGGATAGTACTGCTAGGAGCAGCTCCAGTGGGGGCAGCGAACAGGCCAGGGTTGGAGGAAGAGCTGCTGGACGTGGGCAGCACGATGGTGTCAGGCACTGGTCCAGTGGAACCGACTGAGCTGGCAGCGCTGCTCAAAGTAGGCGAAAGAGGGCTGTTAGGCATCTCACCGGTAGGTGCTGCAACCTTGGAGCGGTCGTTGCCAGTGCTTGCGACGGAGGAGGACTCAGAGAAAGTTGGCGAAGCCTCCTCAGTCTCAGGTAGACGACCGGTCGAGGCAACAAAGGTAGGTTCAGCAGGAGTCGACGAACTGGGGGTTGAAGAGGCGAAAGTTGGCGAGGGCTCCTCAGTCTCAGGCAATTGGCCGGTGGATGCAACGAAAGTAGAGCTAGCAGGAGCTGACGAGCTGGCGCTTGAGGAAGCAGTCGGCTGGGGCTCGTTCGAAGGGATGCCAGCAGATGAAGGGCTTGCCGAGCTGGCGCTTGAGGGAAGAGTTGGCTGGGGCTCGTTTGAGGGGACACCACCAGATGAAGGGCCTGCCGAGCTGGCGCTTGAGGAAGCAACGGTTGGCTGGGGCTCGTTCGAAGGAACGCCAGCAGATGAAAGGCTTGCCGAGCTTGCCACAGATGCCGTAGGGAACACGATCTCATCACTGCTAGGCAGACCGGCTGAAGGCTGCCTGGAAGGACGCTCGCTGGAGCTGGGTGCAGTTGGCTGTACCTCGCTGCTCGGCTCAGGTCCAACAGATGGGCGCGGCTCGACAAATGACGAGCTGGGTGCGGTCGGCTGTACCTCGCTGCTGGGTGCAGGTCCAACAGACGGGCGAGTCTCGACGTATGTAGAGCTTGTCGTCTCGCTCGAGCTGGGCGCAGTTGGCTGCACTTCACTGCTTGGGGCAGGTCCAACGGATGGACGTGGCTCGACGAATGATGAGCTGGGTGCAGTTGGCTGCACCTCGCTACTCGGGGCCGGGCCAACAGATGGAACATATGTAGAGCTTGTTGTCGCATCCGAGCTAGGAGCAGTCGGCTGCACCTCACTTGTTGGCGCAGGTCCAACAGACGGGCTTGACTCAACGTAGGTAGAGCTGGTCGTCTCGCTCGAGCTGGATGCGGTTGGCTGCACCTCGCTGCTGGGCGCCGGCCCAACAGAAGGCTGTTGCACGAATGGCTCAATGAACTGGGAGCTGCTGCTGCTGGGACTGAAGCTAGATGATGTAGGCTCCGCAAAGCTGGAAGCAGTAGGCTCCACAATGATGTCGGGCAATCCACTGGAAGGCGTGCTGGAAGTGGTGGTCTCTTCCGTGGTGGGCTCAAACTCCTCGCTGGTAGTGGTAGGTTCTGGCTCCTCGCTAGTAGTGGTCGAGGAGGTCGTCAAAGGAGTAGAGCTGGGAGCAGTCGGCTCCACAATCGTGTCGGGCAGACCGGTCGATGGCTGCGTAGACTCAGCTGGAGTGGTGGGTTGCACAATGCTCTCAGGGAATCCTTGTGAAGGCACATCGGAGGTAGTCGCTGGGAAGCCTTCATCGAACGAATTCTGGTTGTCGCCACCGAACGGGTTCTCGTCATTGCCGTCAAATTGGTTCTCGTCGTCGCCGGATGAGCTTGTCGTCGCTAGCGCGCTGGAAGTGGTCGATGAAGCGGGAAGGGATGAAGAAGTTTCGGTGTTTGTGATTGTCACGGTGTGCGTGCCGGTGAGTCCAGGCAATGTAGGCTCAATGGTAGTCACATGCTCCGTTTGGCCAGGAGTATCCCAGGGCTCGTCGGCGCTCAAACTTGAGAGGAACGGTGCCCAGTCAAAGTAGGGAGTCTCTGAAGGCTCCTCGCTCGTGGTCTCGGGTATAAATTCAGATGTTGTCGAAGGCTCTACTGCGGGTGCTGAGGAGTTGGTGTAGGCGCGTCGCATCTGTCTAAAAGGGTGGAATCCAGGTCGCTCTTCATATTGACGAGCGGGCGCAGCCTCCGCTGTTGTGAAAGGGCCATGAGCAGACATGACTGCGAGGGCGGCGGCCCACGCAGCTGAAGAAGTCCTCATGGTGAAGAATTAGTGGTGCTGGTTGGTGTTTAGTCACAGTTGTGGTGTGTGGCCTGCTTGATATTAGACTTGACGTGGCAAAGTGGCAAATATCGCATGCCAGCTTACCGTCGGGGTTGGATATAAACGAGTGTACTTGACGATTCGCCAAAGAATGAATGAACGCTTGCTTGTCGGGGAAAGCTGATGTACGATAATCCACGCGGGAACCTATGACATGCTAGGCGGGTGGGTGTTGCTAAAGGAGCGTGGGCGTATCGCGTGAAGCGTTTCGCGTGGTGAGGCGAATGCAAATGTCAAAGTACAGAGGGTGTGCAGAAGATAGACAGGCTCGGCCGGAGTGAGATTGTCCAATTTCGAGGGGAGCAGCGTTCTTCGAGCCAGTCAAAGAAACGCGCGTGGTCCGAGCTGGGGAGAACAAAGAGTGAAGAGAGGTGTAGATTTGTCTTTCAGACGTCGCAAGCCAGACTCAGCCAATGGCAAGACGATGTTTCTCTTTGAGGGAGAAATGGAGAGGCCAGACAGCGCGACAATGTCCAGACAATAGGCGTGTGCGGGAAGGAGCGACTGGGTGCGCGTGTGGTATATCCCTACACTCGACTGCGGTACACGAATCGCCAGCTATTACGAGGCCGTGAGAAAGGAGGAAGTCGCGAGAAGGAGGAGTGGTAGTCGGAAAGATGTTGCTGCAGACAAGCGAGTGTGGACGGATCTGGTCGAACCGGTTGGAAAGGCAGGCAGGCAAGGCGGAGGGCGCGAAAGGGGTGGTGGTCGGTCGGTCGCACGCGGCGGAGGGAAGGGAGGAAGAGGAGGCTGCGGTGTGTTGGCGGTGTCGCAGTGGTGGTGGCCGGCCGAGGGAGACTGGTCGTTGGCGGCGGCGGTGGTTCGTGGGCGGTGGTGGGAGGGCACAGTCGTGGAGCAGTACAGACAGTGCAGTTCTCACGAGCGCAGGAGAATAGCAGTGCAGCAACGGCGCGCCGTCGTCTGAGGCCTTCAGGTCGCTCGCAGGCTGGTCGAGGGTGTGGGTAGGGGTGGTGCGTGTGTTGCAGGGCAGGGCAGCAGCGCAACGGGCGGGCGGGCGTGGAGCAGCAGCAGCAGCGCAGTGCAGCAGCAGGCTAGCAGCGACAGGCACACGCAAAAGGCAAAAGGCAAAAGGCAAAGCAGAGCACGCACGCAGGGTCAGGGCAAGCGGCTCGCTGGTGGCATTCATTCACACTGCAGACACAGTCCATTCACGCGCTCACGTATGTAGCAGGCTAGTCGGGGTTTGGCAGTGCAATTTCTCGCATGCAGGGCGATTGGCTGTTTCATCTGCAGCGCCCGTCGATAGTCGGCGCATCCCTGTCGTGCTCGTCCTTGCAGCGCTGCCAAAAAAGCCACCAGATGAGAGTCTCCGCCCGGGACAAGGCTCGTAAATAGCAAGGCGTACCGCGTACCATGCACTACTAGACTGCTGCTCCCAACTGCCTGCCTGCTATACGGGGCCCGCCCGATACGGCCACGGAGGCGGCGCGCCATACACAATATTCTGTGCAGCCCGTATGCACGTAGCCGCCTTCTTCACCAGCGCAGACGACATACCCATCTGCGCTGTCATCACCACCACGCGTGTTGCAGCGCACGTGTGAGAGCACAGCCATACTACCCGCCTCGATATATCCAGACCTTATCGTCCTAGTCGGCTTCAAAGTGCTACACGTCCCGTCCGCCTCGCCCTGCTGAAAGGGAACGCGAACGAGTGCCACGGCCACATACGTGCCCATGCCCCGACCAGGGCCCTAGCCGTGCAGACACTGGTCTTACGCTGGCGCTCAGGAACGGCTCCACCATCCTCGATTTCCCCAATATCCGCAACGCCGCTAGCCTCTCTAGCTCGAGGGCTATGTAGCAACTTTAATTTGAAGGATGCCCACGCTCCCCTCTCGCCGCCAGCCCGCTCAACAACCCGCCAGCCCGACGTTCTCGCAAATCATCCCATTTCATCATCGCTCCCCTTCGAGGAAAATGGACGCAGTTCGAGACCGGATCTTCACCCGGGTTTCACCAGCGAGAGAAAAACGAGGCGAACGTTGCTCGGAAGCCATCCGCTGCGAGAAAGAAGAACAAGGTCGCTCGGCATTTGTCGCCCTTTGTTCGATGTGCGCTGCGCTGCGCTCTTCTCGTCTTGCTGCTTTTGCTCTCGCACCCGACGCGTAAGCCTTCCTTCCCTGCAGCGTGGAAATCCGTCTGCAGATGCAGCTTGTGGGAAGTGATCGCGAGCCGCGTCCGGCTTGGTGATCGTGCAGCCACATGTACATGTACCTGTACCAAGTACACAGAGCAGACCGGCCTACCGCTGCTGACCCAACATTTTCAAGGAAAAGGCCTCTGCGTGGTGTGCACGTTGAACAGATCATCCTTCGTGGTGATCACCATCTCCACCCGTTGACGTATACCTAGGTCTCGACCGCCGTCAATCGTGAAATTCGTGGAAACCAGACTCGTCAGGCCACCTCTCTTTAATTACTGCCGCCCGATCGTCTTTGCGGTGGTAAGCATCTGTCTGCAGCGTACTGTATGTCAGACTGTGGGAACAAAAGGTTCAGCTCTGTTGAACGGTTGTGCGTGTGCTATTTTGCTTCCGCCTCCCTACATGACTACAGAAACTTCTGCTCCCGGAGTAAGGTTCGTCGGCAGCAAATGCTCACCTGCATGGTGGCTTGAGATCCACCGGTGTCACTTTGCGGACTTGACTGACATGACACGATCAATCGTGCAGCTGACTTGTCGCTGCGGATGTTCGCCCGCGTTGTCATTCGAGCTGCTCGCAGCTTCTCCCTGCTTTCATCATCGAGGTGATGCAATTGCATTCTTGGCATGGTGAGCAAGATCTCAAAGTCAAATTGGAGTACAGTATCTGGTATTATCGTACTCGGCATCCTCAGGCGGCAAACCCCGGTCTTGTGCATGCACAAGGAACCAGCCTCCAAACACATTTGACGGAAACAACACGAAACGATCAGACACGTGGCAATCCTCAGCCGTGCGGAGCTCTTATCAAACATTGTTACCATTGCCGAAACCACGTATATCGGTGACAGAACTGCGCACATTGATGAAGCAACAAGTCTAGCCGGTACCTGTACTGACGAGAAAAGTAAATCAAATATCCTCTCACATACCAACATCGGCAGCACCCCCTCCAACCTCGACCCCAACCCCAGAACCCACCTCAACTCAGCACTCATCAATCTAAGCGTAGTTGACCTTAACAGAGTATCCGTTGGTAGTGAACACCGCGTTGCTGCCCAGAGTAGGCTCGGTGCCGGCACCGACGCTCTTGAGGTACTGGGAGGAAGGCAGGCCCTGGTTCTTGATGAGGTAGGTGTAGAACAGGTTGATGTCGGCGTTGAAGCTCTTGAGCTGCTTGCCGTCGGCGGGCAGGAAGGAGAAGACGGTCATGTCGCCGTTGGGGCCCTTGTACACGTTCCACTTCTGGCCGGCGATGGTGGTGGTGGCGAGGACCTTGGCGTTGCCTTGGGCGTCCCAGCTGCTGTTGCGGTGTGTTAGTATCTTTCATGGTCTCATAAAGGCGGGTTTGCGTTGTTAAGATGTGAGGAATGGGCTTACCTGGCAATAGGACCAGCGTTAATGTTCGCCAGCCAGATCATCATCTCGTACTTCTCCGTTCCACCAGGAGTATCGCTGGTGAAAAGATCATAAGCGACATCCGCCACAAGGTTGCTGCCGCTGTAGCTCCAGCTCCAAGCCGAAGGAATAGACTTGATCTTCGAGATGGGCACCTGGTTGGTCTTGACGACGACGTTGGGGAAGCTCTTGATGCTGTTCTTGCCGCCGGCCCACGACCAGGAGGAGTGCCACTTGATGATGGAGCCGCTCTTGCTGTCGAGCGTGGTGCACTGGGAGCCGGAAGTGGCGGCGCCCTTGCCCCAGAGGTTGTTGTAGAGGGTGTAGTCGCCGGTCACGACGTTGTCCCAGTCGCCGCACATGTCGGCGCGGCGGGTGAGGGCCGCTGGGGTGGGAGAGGCGGCGGCCAGGACGGCCATGGTGCTGGCGAGGGTGGCGAGGGTGAACTTCATCTTGAGAAAATGCTGTGGTTGTTTTGCTGTGTTTGGTGATAATGAGGGTATATTTGAATGGAAGCGTTTGTTTCAAAAGAGTGACTGAATATTGAAAATGATCGATTCGACGGTGGTGGTCTAAGGAAATCTTCCAAAGGATTTGTTCTCGAAGGAAACCAACAATATTTATTCCACCACTTCCAAACCCAGCCCTCATTCCAACCCATGGAACATTGCGACGAGTGCTATAACTATAGTGTAGTGTATTCGATTTGCCCGGATCAACAGGCACCATTACTTGGTCTGACACGGAGCGTGCTCAGAAAGCTTGTAAACGAACCGCACGTCTTGAAACCATCGCGCGACTAGCTCGCTAAGCTCGCGGCAACAGCCTTCCGAAGTGCTTGTTAGGGCTGCTAGAACCGCTTTTAGCAACGAGATAGCTAGAAAAGCTTCTGGGAGCAATATGTATATTGGATTTTTTGAGGGGGTCTTGAATTGATTGTGTTCTGGGCTGGGTCGTGAACTTGTGGTGATGCTCTTTGGTGGAATGGAATCATCAAGGTGCCATGCGAGATGTCCTTCAGGGCGCAGTCTTCGGATGGCTTTCGCCGAAAAGGCCGAGAAATAGTGTGATGTATTGTACGTAAAGAGAGGAGGTACGACAGACACATCGTGGCCAGCGACCCAGCCAGTGGTAATTAGACGTATAGTACTTTGCCCCAAAGCGAAGGCTTGTGCAGCATTCGAGTACTAAAATTGTATGTACAAACTGCCTCGGTTGTCCGTTAACAAAGGAGAGCACCCTTTATCAATCACAACCGTCACGTGTTGGCCGTCCCAGCTGACAATCAATGAATGGAATAACAGGATCTATGGATCACACATGTGCCACGTCGCCGGGTCAATTCTTGGTCCCGATCAGTGACACCGCATGCTCCTCCCTCGAACCTGCAAATGCAATTGCAGTTTTCAGCCTCTGGTGCTTCATGTCTGCTTCCCGTGTGAGTTGCGTGTGACAGCATGCTCCGACAGCCCGGTTGCACGCAGGCGCGGGTTCGCGATCCGTGGCTCGTCATTGTACAGCGGCAGGGCTATCCCTTGCTTGCGTGGTTGTTGCACGACAGATACCTGCTTGAGACGTTTTCGTGTTTGGGGAGACGCATGTGGCTGAGTGCATGGTGTGTGTTTCGGGGCTGTTGTAAACGTTAATACGTACGTCGTGTATTTAAGTTGGAGACATTTGATCAAGAGTGTTCATTCGCGATACGTGATGGATGCGACAGGAAGGAGGGGAGTTCGCGGTCGCTCATAACCGTTCTTTCTGCTTGAAACTTGCTTTCGTTTGTATGCGCAAAAGATTTGAACATATACATGTACATGTACAAGAAACCCAAGCCACAACAGACTCTCAAGCTCCTCTTCAAATCGGTAATACGAGCTATCATATTTTCTGCTAGTTTAAGTGAATAGAAGCATCCGAAACTCATGTACATACATGTATGCGTGTACGATCGAAAGTGGACGACCAAACATCAATTGGGTCGATCCCTAAACCCTAACATAACCCTAAGTGTATCGATTTTGTTGGCCTGGGAGCTTCCAATGCTCACATGCAAATCTCCAACTACAAACACCAACAACACTACCACTTCCAGGCTCACTGTCCTCTGGAACCCACGGCACCTAGCCAGCTCGATAAAGCAGGCAGTAGTCCTTCAGGCCAAATTCGCAAAAATGTCCCTCTGGCAATCCTACCGCGCCCTCGCTCCGCGCACGCGTCTGTTCATCGGTGGAGGCATCATGGCATACGCAGCTTTCGGCCTACTCGCTTCAGACCAGGCTGAGCAACTTTTGGGCTGGACGGCGACAGAGGAGGACCGCAAGCGCTTGAAGGAAGAGATGCCGAAAGTGCACGTTGTGGACAGGCCTAACAAGTGAGAGGAAGCAGAGCTTCAGGAGTTGGCAAATACATCTGGAGGCCTGGTGCATGCCTAAGGATACTTTTGCACTGCTGGAGGAATAAAAGCTCAACGAACGCTGCTACCCCACGGTTGAGACGCCTGTGGACTGGATCTTGCGTACATTGAGGCTCGGAGACAGCAACGCGCCAGCAACCCAAGAGCTATGGGATCACTCGAAACGCCGAACTCCAGAGTTATGCAGCCGAGCTTGGGTCATGTCAAGACGAATATTCGGTCTTGTCCATTTCAAAACGAAATTCGCAAGAGACAGCCTGAGCCAATCGGATACAGCGGGCTTCTGACTGGACAAGGCCATCTGGTGTGTTGTCTTGTTCCATGATGGAGCCGAACAAAGACCACACCAACATGAACTGTCTCGAAGACGTACGGCTAATAACACCGTACTGCGAGGCAGTACGAACACTGAGCGCATAATCGCATGGGAAGGTAGCGGAGAAAGAGTCAAGTAATACAAGCTGTACCCATCTCAGCCCAAGCTCGACAGGAGAGGCGTGCAAACTCGACGATGATATAAGGATAATCTAAGATTGCATTATTGCGCCGAAATTCTGATCTTTTCCCTCGTCGAAAGTCTTTGAGCACAAGTCCTTCTACCTTGAACCTGAGCACATTGTCGCTCTCTGAATCTCATGTGCCAGGGCGAGAGACTCTGGTTTCGAAGTCACTGTGCTTCTCATGATATGCTGTAATCTGAACCATGCCAACATTCTTGCGCCTTGTCGTACCCACTTCTTGGTCCTCCTCTGTGAAAGTGATTAGATACGTGGTGTTGCATGTGGATGGTGCGCCTCATGAAAGCGCCAGGGGATCCTATTGGTCCTGGCCAGCTTTTCCCTGTATATATGCCAAGCTATAATCGAGGATAGCATTGGATCTCAAACTCTGATCAAAAGCCCCAAGTTTTGGGTTTCGGAATATTGGCAGCGGTGGCAGCGAAAACTTAGTGCATCAGATTCTCGGGATGCAGCACGCAAACGATACATGTATGCTCTCAGAGGCCTTATGGCTTGTTTGGAGAGCACTGCCGAATCCAATGGCACATGTGGTTGGTGACGTAGAATTGTGACTGGCTGAACTTTGTGCGTTTGGCACTGGTACTATATAATTACTCCAATAGCCACTTGATCTGAGCTGCCGTACTCCTGGAACTTTGTTAGTCTGCTTGGACGCTGATTGCTTGAAGATCTCATGAACGCAAGGTGATAGTCTTGTTGTCTTCTTCCATGCCATCCGCCTGGCCAGAGCGTCACAGCGACGGTTCAGCACCTTCCTTCAATTTTGCCAAATTACGACCCCGACTGCCCTGATATGCCACTTCACCTGGTCCTTCCCGAACGAGAATGTGCCCCGGGAGCCATTGCAATGGTGGTGCCTCTCCGTGAACTGGTCAATGGAACGACCCCCTTCCTCCTTCCGCTCGATGTCGTGGTTCCGCTGTGAAGTCGGTCCCACTTTTCCGCGTCCAAGAACATCCTCACCGACCAAAATGTCCATCTTGTCCCGCTGACCATCGTCGACCATTGTGCTCTTTCTCTTCAACGCCGCTAGTGGGACAGTACTGGAGAGCTAACTGCTCAGTTCATTCGGCGAGGCCATGTTCCTTCGAAGCGGACGCGTCCGGTGGTAAAGTGGAAGGTTCTTGAATGCAGACCGCCTCACGTTGTACTCCCTGTATCGATTCAGCGAAGTCAGCACAGCTCCATGCTATCTACCTGCGGCTGAGGTGGCACACATATGTCGTTGGTATGGCTAGACCCTGGTATCAGTGAGATCATAAGGGCTCGACCGCTCGAGGTTAGAAGAAGAACGTCACTGATTTCTGGAGATCGAAAGAGCCCTCCAACGACTGACCATGGAAGATAAGGCTGACTGGACTTGGATCAAACATCTCCGCCGTACATCTGTTGTTCTCGAAGTACTTCAAAGACTGTGAGCTCACTGCGAGTCAGCCATGGCGCATAGGTGATGATTCTGCCTCCCAACATTCTCAATTGGAAGCAGCCCTCCGCGTCGGCTCTCAAATTTTCAAGGTGTTGATCTCGGAGTGGTATTGCGCCATGGTCGAGTCACTTGGGAAGAAGGCGCGGCTGGCAATGTGTCTTGTCGAGGCTGTTGCAGCAACAGGAATGTTCTAGCTCAATGCTAAGCGCCGTACTGATCGAGCGGCCAGGCATGCTGTCCTCGTGCTGACACCTGCATTGAATAAACGAGAGTGCATATGCAGGATGGCTGATGGTGTAGCTGCTCAGCTGAGGTGCCGCAGCCTCGCTCATGCTCTTAATATGCTCCGGGCCGCCTCTCAGTCTTACCTCGTTCTCAATACCACAGCGAGAGTACAATGAACTTGGGAGAATTATACAGGCCTACAAATCGACACAGCTATCGACGTCACCGTTTCGAACCAACCACGACCATGTCCCTAACTCAAGGCGGGTTGCTTGGCTCAAATGGGCGGCCGCAGTCACGACTAGGTCTAAGCCCTCGAAGTTCGTCTCGAGCTCCACCGCCGTTCGACACCTCACACCTCGACTCCGATTTCCATCAATAACACGATCATTATTAAACTCCCATACATACACTCATTGATACATCTTTATCGAAGTTGCTAGATTTGCAGCGTGCTCGGAGGATCTTATCAGCGCTACAACACCGCGAGAAACCAGAAAGAGGAAGTTGATTGCAAGATAAAAGCATCCATTTACTTCTGCAACAACCCACATTAGGGTGCGTCGTTATCATAACGTGACAGGAAGACCTGTGCGACGATGCCGGATGGTCCCATGAATGGCTTGCTCCTCGGTGCAACCGGCGGCTTCGAGGACGATGAAGCTACCGGCTACCCACAGGTTCGTCTCCCAGTTGCGGTATTGAGCGACTTGACGTTGACTTGAAAAGGTGAACGCTGATCTAACGTACAACGATCGCGATTTGCTCGATATCCACCATCACCATGGACAGGGACTTCCGCGCAACCTTTCACCACAACGGTCTCACATCGACCCCTCAGCATACCAGACTGAGCTGGCTCGAGCGGATCCGCATCGATTCTCTCACCTCACTGTATCTCAGGACGTTCTCTCAGCGCTGAACGACCCTTTCGACCTAAACGCAATCGAGAATGTCCGTCGAGGCCACTTGCACTTTGACCCGTCTTTCGGTCAGGTCAGACCGCAGACCATATCGTGGGAAAGTGGCGAGCCTATGGGCACTGGAAGCCTTGATCAGTACATGCCCGCTGTGGCTATTCCGCATCAAGCGATAGAGGGAACTCTGTCGAACGTTGTATGGCCGTCGGAACAGCACCAAGGCCACGGGCAGCCAGGCCGCTCAATGCAAGGACCTTCGTTCCATCACTCAGGAACGTTCACGGCGATACAACAGAGCCAGACTGTTCATAATGCCACGGAAGGCCATGTCCCTACCGCCATGAACATGCACGGATTTCCAGATGGCGGCTCTCATGGTGCGGACACGGGAGCTACTCGCTTGGACCAGGATCCTTCGAGCGTCCAGTTTCAGAACGCCGCGACTACCTCCGCCAAGTCTCTCGTCTGTCCCATCTGCAAACGGACATCCAGGAACAGACCTGCTCTTAGGTATATTAGCCGGACTTCTTGTCAGCGGATCGAAAGCTAACTTAACCACCAGGCACCACCTTGATATCCATGACCCAGCTAAGGCCAGCAGGTACAAATGCGACAACAGAGACTGCAACAACAGAGGTTGCGAGTATGCCTCCCGGTACCCAAAGGACGTACGCAGGCACAAACTTGTCCACAACAAACCGGATTTCGCCAAATATGTCTGCCATGAGCCAGATTGCGATGGCAAGTTCGATCGCAACGACAACCTGCTGCGTCATATTCGATTAGTGCACCCAGACTCTGCATCTGCTCAAATCACTGGCGCAACGGCCAACTCTCGCCTTGTTAACAATGAGTCCTCTCCAGTGGATGTCCATTTGGTTGCCGGTGGATCCATGAATGGCCCGCGCACAACGCTGCTACAACCATTCGATTCAATGTCCAGTCACTTTGCTGGAGCCTCGCGTAACGACTTCGGCTTTGTCGTCGACCGCACCTCGTCGTTCTCATCGCCACAGACTGCTGGCTCTTCATTCAACGGATTCTTGGATCCGCGTTTCATGTCGCCCGGGACGGCGTCCGACTCTTTCATCTTCTCGGAAACAGAATCGCCGCGTCCAAAGTGAGTGCTTCACTGCTTCATTGTCGACTTTACGCGTCTTTTGAGATGCACTCTTTTTCCACGTCGTTGTCGTCAAGAAAAGGACTTTGGTTTGCGAACGTTGGCTGATCATACGGGTGTGATGTGGCCTTTCTCCTTGCCTCTCGGCGGCTGTATCTTTGTGATCGACGAGAGAGGTGTCATGCAATGGGTCTAATGGGATGATGAAAGTGTAGATGTCATGGCAGTCGCGCAGTAGTAGTGGTCTTCATAAGGGTTTCAATCACAAGGCAGCGAGCATATTTATACTACACTTGCCACTGCAGGCAGCGATGTCGAAGATCTCATCTCGCCACACCCCTTCATCTCACCCTCCATCGGTACCGAGATACCACAATAAGCATAGTCTTGTCACTTGACCCTGGGAGCGACCTTCCGGTGGCGATCTAATCGCAGTCGAGCAATGCCAACAACGTATCGCTCGCATGAGGTACCTATGGCGTTCGCCGTACACATGCCGCCGCGAACAGGCGCCATCATCCTTGTACCCGCGATGTCGGATCGTGATGACTTGCAGATGCTGACTCGGTAAGGTGAGGAGTGCACGTTCATAACGCCACGTGATGCACAACGCCCCACACAAGCGCTTAGCCGACCTCAACTACATAATAGCGACAATCGCTCTTGCCGCCGAAGAATGGTCCACACTTCGCTTCCGACGTACCTCGCTTAGCATGGCTTGAAGAAGCAAGCCTACAGTGTCCACTGGCCTCAATAGTCAATAGAGACCGTTCACGGCTGAGACGCTAGAATTCCTCCGTGTGGACGAGGATATTACCAGTGCCGCCTCTTCCGGATGTACAGCCTTGGGATTTTTCTTCTTTTCGGGACGAGTTGACTTGTAGTATGCAGCAAAATAGTGCTACATGCACTTAGTTCGAGTCGCTGGATCGTGGCGTCCATGAAACCCAGCCCCGGGAGTGATGCGTTTCAATCCCGCAGGAGACTCCCAAGCCAAGTATTGAAAGCATATGTATTTTCCTGCGTATCAACAAACATCTAATAATGCTATCAGATGGGTCGTGCCAGAGCAGAACGACAGAATATATGCTTTATGAAAGCTTGTGCCGGCGACATCGCCACGAAGCAGGCGAGATGCGGTTCAAGTTCGATTCTGACGGCCTGCGGTCATCTGTTCTGCCGACTTTGTCGAGCATCAAGTATCCTTTCATCTTTGTTACGTGGTGGGGGTCCGCCGCTTTCCCTCCCCTTCTGCATCAAATTCATCAGGCAGTCGAGAACGCCAGTAGAACTCTCCATGAATGCTCCTTTCTTGTGAACGTTGCAGAATCATAGGGGATTGGGAGGACTTCATGAGCTGTGGCTACAATGCATCCATTAGATCGTCAGCTGAGTATCCTGTCGTTCCGTTCCCCTCTTGTATCGTCAGTGAGACCTCAGCCTTGTCCTCGAAGTGCAATGCTTCGCCCACACATAGCCACCATTACCTGATCATTAGTCCAAGCACGCGAACAATAGTGCATGCAAGCGCGGGCTGTGCAAGAGAGTGGAGGGTCAGTCCGCATAGATAGGCGCTCGTGCGGCCGGTTGATCTTCTTCAAGCATCCCAGCAGCCTCGCACCTGTCCTTCTGTCTCTGTGCTGCTCATACACATGTCGTTCTTGTTGCAACGAAGCATTGCACAAAATTACAAGCATTCTGGGTTGTTTTATACCGTAGAAGCCAGTGCTGCCAACACCATGGGCTTCCCAGTGCCGCTAGGCCGGAGGCCGACCACCCAAGCTTGGGTGACCCAACTTCCGTCGTACACGCATCGCTCGCCGTCGACATGAACATCTTGTAAATACTTGGTTTCGACGAAACATCCTCATCGGACGTCTCGAAGTCTGTTACATGGTTCGTCGTTCATTACATCGCACCAACGACCCCCACTCGTTCAGCGCTCATCGACAGCCAGCTACATCGTACATGTATAGATCATCGGAGCTCACGTGACACAAGACATGAGCACTTACAATGTGCCCGACTCTTTCGCCAACGACGACACCATCGTCGACTACGTCGGCGGAGGAGCGGATCAACAGGCGGCACAAGTGAGAATCATCACGAATCACAGAACAAGCGGAGAACATGAGGTATGACAGACCCCCGGCATCGATCTGATAGTAAAGTTACTGACAGCTCCAGGGTCATGACCAGGACGTGCTCGAAGGCATTCACAAGCGCAAAAACTTTGCAGATCTCTGCTCAGAGCTGTACGATGTCGAACACTACGACCTGAACACAGGGGACGCTTCCATCCTCCAGACCCAGTCGGCACCTTGGGATCCTGGCCGGGTTTCGAATACAGTTCACCGGGGCACACATAGACATGCGCCGTCGGATGTGCCTACCTTCACCGGTGCTGTGACACGGCGTGAAGCGCACCAGTACTCGAGTTCAGGGCATGGTGTTGACGGACACCTCGACGCACAGCATGCGCATAGCTCTACCAACGGCATCAACCAATGGGATGATCTTTCGAACGGCCACGAGTCGCCGGAAGGATCGTACAGTGGCCACAGGGTCGAGACTACTCCAATCTCTTCGCCGCCGCCAAGTGTATGGTCCACGAGTGACAGATTGGAACAATACCTGTCACCAACTACACGGATTTTGCAACACGCCACGCAGGTAGGAGAGACTCGTAGCAAGGGTGCCACCGCTACGTCGACAACAAGATCGGTTCGGTCGGCGCATCCTAGCGCTCCCAGCTTCCAGAGGCCGTCCGGGTCATTCGCATCCGAAGAGTCGTCTAACAGTGCCGGTTCAGCAAGTCTCCATGTATGCTTCCCTTGTAACAAGATCTTTGCTACAAGATCAGGCCTCAGGTGAGTGCTGTATGATTCCCCTAAGTTTCTATTGACTGACAATGCTGTAGGCACCACCGAGAAACCCACGACGAAGCCAAGATGAACGCTCACAGATGTCCGGTGTGCCAGCGTGGATTCAGATATCCGAAAGACATGGAGCGCCACCTGGAAACGCACGAGGAAGAGGAAGACAGAGAAGAGCACCTTTGCCCCAAAGCAGGTTGCTTCAAGACATTCACGCGCAAGGACAATCTCAAGCGTCATTTGAAGAATACACTCCATGGATAGCTGCGTCGCCTAGGGTTAGGTGCGGCCTTGCACAGGAGCCAGAGCAAGCTCACGATCGAGTGCAGATCCAATGAGTAAAGCCAATGAAGCTACAAATTCCAGACATCAGAGCCTTTCTATGAGAATTTTCCGCATGTCTGTAGTCCGATGTCAGGAACAGAATCGTGCCTTGCTTTCGCTGTGCATACATCGTGCTCCCAAGTCACAAGCACCCACAACCGTAGACGCTTACGGTGCCAATAGTGCATGTGATCGAAGTGGTCAGGGTCTGAACACCCGGTTTCTGTCCTTCCACATCGAATCTCCAGATCAAGGCGTGAGCGGCATTGGACGTATTGTAATGTCAAGTTTGTTGTCTCGGTGTCCACATTGCGCCATAGATGGGTCCGGACACTGAAGAAAGGCTTGCGTCGTGGATATGCCTCTGTCAATAGCCGTTCGGTCAAGGCTAGCAAGCACCACCAGGTTATGGTGGGTATGTTTTCTGCTGTCTCATGCAGGTAAGCTCCGACGAAGCGTTCTCCGGACGCAGAGGCGGCTGGCGACCCTTTTGAAGAATTAATAATGTTGCGTAAGCATGTTGTTTGTTTGATCGCAGCCGGCAATCATAGGAGGGCTCTGGATCGACCATCATCTGTGAAAACGAGGCTGTTCAATCTGTTGTGGTCTTGATATTGTGGTATCAATGTGCGCCCATTGTAGGATATGTATCGATCACCTGATACTTTGCTTATCGCTGTCTGAGCGGCTGTGACATGCCGAATGCTCTGAGTCAGAGCTGGCTCATCTAGGGATGAGATCATTCTATCGAGTCAACAGGTGAAAAGCTCACGAACTCGGAGTGTCCAAATTTGACCATGTCCGCAAATACAGCGGCCCAAATCTTGGCCACCACAGCTCGGACATCTTCGCTACCGCGGAGCACAGGCTTGAAGTCTGCATACCACAGCTTGCAATGCTCAGTATAGTCGACCTCTAGAGTTATCAATCTACAGAAATCTACGCGAAGCGCGAAGCGATCAATCCCGAGGGAGAGGCAAGCAGAATGTCCTCCTGGAGCCCGTCACCGAGTACCGGTCCCATAGTGTAAGTGTGACGGACATGGTCATTCAAAGCCGCGATCTATATTGTTGTTGACAGGCTCTTGACGTGCTCGATACATCTTTATCAAACCGCCTTAGCACCTAGACCACGCGTGACAAGCCACATCCGGGGCTCGGGCATCCGGTGGCAGGCTATATATAGACACCCAAGCTCAGCTGCTGCAGGAAGCAGTTTGCTAGCTACCATGACGAGGCTGAATTGTAGAACCAACTACACCATATGACGAAAATGGAGAGATCGCAGCATGATGTGAAAGATCTAGCTATACGCACCCGCTTGCCTCGCTTCGTCAAGAAACCCGAACCCGTCGATAAGTCTGAGGACCACGAGCTAAATCTGGAGGCAAAGAGCTCTACCGGATCTACACCTCGCAAGCCCGCGAGTCGAAGGAACTCTAGCCACGAATCCATAGACGAGTCTCTGGAAGACGACTTCAGTCCGGGATCTCGCCATCGTGGACATGATTATCGCCACGTCCAAGCGCGAGAGAATGGCCGCATGCAGCTGGGAGACAACACATACATTACGACTCAGAACGTGTATCATGACTTGAAGCACCCGGATCGAGCAGGGCAGGGGGGCAAGCAGATTGATCTGCTGGAAGCTCTTGCATTTGACCACATGGACACACGACTGGCTGGTATCAGTGTAGCTCGCGGTGAAACTTGTCGATGGCTCTTCGACACTGTTCAATACAGTGAGTGGCAGGCATGCTCTCGGTCATCACACCATGGTTTCCTGTGGATCAAGGGCAAACCTGGCGCAGGAAAATCGACGATGATGAAGTGTGCCCTCGAGGAGGCCCGGAATCATCCTGATGCTTGCATTGTCGCTTCTTTCTTCTTCAATGCTCGCGGTCACGGCACTGCTACGACAACAGAGGGCATGTATCGTGCGTTGTTATTCCAGATACTTACTCAGCTTGCAAGACGCCCTACGTGCGTCCCCGAAAAGGTCGCTGCAATATGGAAGGAAGAAGGCTGGCCTATTCCGATGCTCCAGGATATCCTTCGCGACACAATCTATCAGGTAGGCAAGGATTACCGCATCGTCTTCTATATCGATGCACTAGACGAGTGCGCGGAAGATGATGTCCGGGAAGCGCTACAACATCTTGAAGAGCTCCGAGACCAAGCTGTGCATCGCAGCCTGCGGTTCCATGCTTGCTTTGCAAGTCGACATTTCCCAAACATCACCATGAGCTTTTGTCAAGATTTCGACCTTGACAAGCAGGAGAAACACTTCCAAGACATCACGGATTACGTGGACAGCGTGTTACGCGCGCCGCCGTCTGCCCATGCTGAGCTCGCGAAAGAAATTGTGGCTCGGTGTGCCGGGATCTTCCTTTGGGCAGTCTTGACCGTACGCATCTTGAACAAGATGCATGATCACGGTGCTACACATTCGCAACTCCGAGCTAGGATGAGAATGATACCAGCAGGTATTGAGGATCTATTCAGGGATATCCTCGAACGAAAGGATATCTATCTAGTGCCCACGCTCCTCTGGATGCTTTTCGCGAAGCGGGCACTCAGATTGGATGAACTCTACTTTGCCATCCGTGCAAGTACTAATCAGCTTGCGACTGGCATCTGGAACCCGGCTGAGATCGATCTGGAAGGGATGCGTAGTTTCGTATTGAAGTGCTCAAGGGGACTCGTCGACACAAGCGGTGAAGTTCCGCAGCTATTGCATGAATCTCTGAGGGAGTACCTACTGGACAAGGGGCTGGCTGAGCTGGATCCAGAACTGAAAAGCGACCTCGAGGCGACTTGCAACATGAGGTTGGCCGAATGGTGCTTTTCGTACCTCACTCCTGACACCGAGCGCTATCTGGGCCCACACTTTGGGTCGACCGAGGCAACCACAAAAACGGATCCTTCGACCGGATCCACCACGCTTGGGGAACGCAGGATGTACCATTTCCAACTCACCGAACGACTGCCTTTCCTGGGATATGTACTCGCAAGGACAATGTTTCATATGGGCGCAGGCTCCATACAGTCAAAGCCTCCTGCAGCCACATTGGGGAGATATGCAGACCTCTGGCTCACGTTGAGGCTAGATCGTTCGTGTACCTACGCCACCGAGCATTGTGCAGTCCTTTTGTGCCTATCCCTTGCTCGATCACATCACCATGCTAGTTCCAAGAGCTCAAGACGCTCGCCTACGTCTTTTGCGTTGATTGACTTCCGCAAGATCGAGTATTGGCCAGCCGAGGGCGACTCGTTTCTTTATCTGACCGAGGACGCACTGAAAATCTTGCGAGTCGCCGCCGATCTCAGCAGCGTTGATAGCCTCCAGCTCCTGGAAGACCGCAAGTCAACAAGCGACTTCCGACCGCTATTAAATAAAGCATTGGTCTTCTCTGCCGGCGCAGGATCCGAACCCATTCTAGACCTGCTCATCAACAGCTCCAAGAGCGCGAGGTACACGATGCTTGTCGGGCCGCTGCGGACAGCTGTAAGCAATCTACAAGAGGGCACGACCAGACTGCTGTTACGCCGTGCCTTCTTCTCGAATCGCTTCTCCTCAAAGTTGGGCTCCATTCTAGGCGGCCTTATGAAAGATGCCGATCCAGATCGCGGCGATGTGACCCAAGCGCGCCTTAACATCGCTGAAGCTTTGCTAGATGCAGGCGCGAACTTCAAAGGCGGTCTGGTGACGGTGCTTCGGAATTACAGGCAGCGCAGCAGAGCCGGCCTGGTACTATTGCTTGTCGCTAGGGGCGCTTGCATGAGCAAGTCTCAGCTCCAACACGTGCGCGAGCATGCGCGCGACGCAGAGACTGTGCGCCTGCTTGAGGAATCGAACATCCCCATCTTGGACAGTTCGGACGAATCGGACTGCTCTGACGCGAGTATGGAAGCAAAGTTCGTTCAATTTGGCCGTGGTGGCTAGGACCGATGGCAAGTCACGTTGAAACTTGTCTTGTGTTAAGAGGAGGGTTAGTGCCACAGATCCATTCACCCCAACTTAGCCTCCTCTCAACCATGGAGTATGCTCATACGCTCACTGGACAGAGTACTGTTGACCAGATGCCCTAGGCTATCTCTTCAACTTGGGCAATGCGGCAGTGCAGTGCTCGAGTCCAGTCGTACACCCTCCCCATTAGTGTACATCGACGGAAATTCCACTTCCTTCGAGAGAAATATCAACAATCGATGGCGAGACAGCATATTGTATGACTCAGCGCTCTCGTCATACCACGTTAAGGCCCTCACTCTGGCCAGAGGTCGTTAGTGCGTCGTTGGGCAATACATGCGTAGGTACATGCTTAGCCATGGGAGACATGGGCATACATGATGTGTACGATCACACACTACTGTATCTCACATGTACTGTTGAGCCTTGGTAGATGCATGCTCTACCTCTTCATGCAGGTAACCCACAGTAAACTGTTCTCTCGATGCAGATGTGACTGGCGAAAAGCGACCTAGACTGCCTCAGGAAGTACCCCAGATGGTATTGATCTCGTTCCTTTCATGGTTTTGTGTATGCCGATGCCTGCCTTACTAGGCATCGCTGTGGCTTGCATGATGCAGGCGATACGTCGAAAGCAGTAGGCCACAGCGCCCGGGACGGGACGATCAGATGTCAGTGCGAGGATGTGATATCTCTCGCATGTTCACTCCATAAGCGGTAGCGAGTCGGTCGATTGTCAAGCAGACCTGCTCACCCATTCAGTTGTCGCGCAAATGCCTTAACTTGTTCAGCTCGGTGTGTGTGAGGTACGCTCTTGACGTTGTACCGTTATGGGAGTTCGGAGACCAGGCCTAGAGCAACATCTCTTCACGTTGGCAATGTGGCCTCATGATTGGTCGATATGTGATCGGAGACACGTGAACCCTTTCCGATGGCGCGGCTTTGAGTCAAGGCGCAAGGCTCACTCGCCGTCATGATTGCCCACTATCGCTATCATCCCGTCTTGCGCGCCAGGCTCCTGTCGTCTCATCTCACCCGACACGTCTCCCTGCTTGTCTGCATCGCCATCTAGATTGCTAGATCTCCAAACTACACCTCCCAAATCGCCACATCATCCCTCTTTGTCCTCGCCCGAGCCTCATCGGCAGCGTCGCAAGCATGGACGCCGCCAGCATGACCCCCACCAAGAACCCCCACGCCACGCCTATGGACATCAACATCGACGAGCGCGTCGAGGCCTGGACCGTCGAGCAGGCCGCCGACGTCCTCAAGGCCACCTCCATCTCAACACCGCGTCTGTCTCGCGGCCGCTCGGTCACGCTAGACATTGCGCTCGACGATGACCTGCACCAAGCCTCTTCGCCACTGCAGACCCGCGAGCGCACCGAGCCCTCGCACACCGTATACAAGCGCCGCGAACCCATCCGCCGAGACAGTCTGAACCGCCGCAATGCTGTGCTGAAAGGAAAAGAAGGCTCGAGAAGACGTCAGCGCTGGGAGAACGACCGCTTGTTGAGCAACCCTCATGCGGAGCCGCCTTTGCCTAGCGATTGGGCAGTGTGCCCTACCCACAATGTGCACAGCGTACCCTACTTCCTTGCACCGCTGTGGGATACTGAGTTCGCGAAAAAGGCTGCTGCTCGTAAGGCTGCTGCCGCCGAGAGGACACAACCTGCTAGTAGAGAGGAGGCGGCTGCGCAGAAGGTCACTCGCGACTTGCGCGCGAAGCTGAAGCGTGCGCAAGGTGCCAAGGGCTTGTTGCAGGACCTGGAGCTGGAAGTGCGTGGTTTCGTGCAGCAGTGGGAAGAGAAGCAGAGGCAACTGGAGAAGGAAGGGCTCATTGAGGAGACGGATAGTGAGGATGATGAGATTGTGTTTGTGGGCCGTAATGGCGCTATGAGCGACGAGAAGAAGCAGTCAAAGCAGGAAGGTGCTTTGATGAAGGACAAGCTCATATTCCAGAGTCTTGTCGACGATCATGGTGCTAGCTTTGGGTGCGTCTATCATTTAGTTCTACACATTTGGTTGTTTACTGACTTCACTCTTAGTCGTTACCTCGTTCACGCCATCGGTATATACTACGGTCTGAAGACTTGGTCCGTCACAACAGACGGGCGGAGAGAGGCATATGTTGGCCTGAAGGAGGATCCCTTGACCAGGCGACCCGAACCCCTCAAGAGTGAGCTGCCCAGGCCACTATGGGCTGTCGTATAATCCTCATAGGTGTGTCTGAGTAAAGTGTAATGAATTATCTATTCCGAGCACAGGCATTGAAAGCCTGCACAGCAGCAACACAAAGACATCCCCGCGCAAGTCTCAAAGCCTCCAGTCTCAATGCACTGCTCACTCCCCCTTGAGAAGCTCCTCAACACCTCCCTCCAGACCAAGACCCCACCTCACAAATCCACCCAACTTCGCCTCCATCCCCTCGATCCTCTCCACGGCAGCATTGTTGATCTTATGCAGCTCTGTCAATTTCCGCTCCCCCGAGACTTCCTCTTTGAGCTGCTTGATCAAAGGCGCCTTGCTTTTCCACCACGCGCTGCGCTCGTGGCCTAGCGACGTCAGGGTGCCGCTGAGAGTGCGGAGCAGAGAGAGGAGGGCGCCGCGCTCCTCGTTGGTGTTGGTGTTTGTGACGGTGGTGGTGCCTTCGGCTTTCTTCCAAGTCTCGTGCTGGCTGTGGATGCAGGTTATGAGGAAGCTGAGATCCGAGATTGAGGATTCGAGGGGTTTGGGCCATCGGGCGGAGGTGGCGAGGGTGGAGATTGAGCAGAGTTGGCACATGGTGGTTGTGTCTACTACTGTGTCGGTTGGTCGATGCTTTGCTCAAGATTTGATTGTTTTGGTGGTGGCGGATGTTTGTGAAGTTGAATGTTCCCTACCTTCAGTGGCGTCGCAATGTGTTGGCAAGCAGTGATATGCCACAGTGAAAGCAAAGGTACGCGTCGCAGCCGGTGAAGGAGGCCAACATGTCGCGCCCACACCACTCCAACTAATTAGGGTCTGCGGCAAATTTGATTGCGAGCAGCGAAAAAGGTACCGCAAACATGTGATAGAGCATTCGCTGACATAACGCTTGGCCAATTTGATAGTACGAAGTAATTTCCAGCGAATTGTTGCCTGCCGACTCCGGGCACTGGAAATCGTCCGCTCGAAAGCCGATGTATTCGCTTAGTCAAAGCTTACGAGATGAGCGCCTGGTTCACTCCCAAAGTCGATGCCTGATTGTGCTTGAGCACGTGCCGGCTTGGCGACCGCTTGAGGAAGTGAGGTCAGCTTTTGGTGTCCTCACATCTGTGCGAGTCTAATACAACGCAGCGACAACAGGACCACGTATTACCATTGGGATAGGTATTGCGTTGTCGTCTGGAATCTCCTTGTAGGCTACCATTTTGTCTCAAAATGCATCTCTCGCAGTCCACGGAGATCTCGTCTCTTTCTCACATTCCATATCGTTGCACCTGGCAAACTGTACTCCTGAAGATACTATCAAGATCGATCGATCGGCCACTATATCTCAAGAGCAACCCACTAAGCCTTCTTTCACCATGGCCGAAGATACGACGACGACCACCACGACCAACACCGCCCAGCAGCTCGCCATGCCTTCGACTCAACCCAATAGCCGTCTCCACCGCCTGCCCCAGGAGCTGAAAGAAATGATCTTCTCCTTCGCAGTCGTCTCACCAACCCCGATCCCGGCCCGCGTCCATCTCAGAGACGTCGAGATCGATGCCGATGATGACTTCGACACCAACTCCAACTCCACCGGGGATAGCAGCACCCGCTCCGCAACCTTCACAACACTCGTCAAAATCACCCCCAGCCAACCCGCCCTCTCCAGAATCGACACCGAAACCCGCCCCACCGTCCTCCGCATCTTCTACACCCAAAACACCTTCCTCTTCCGCGCACACGCCTACGACGAAGCCCCTCTGCGCAACTGGCTCGACGCCGCCACCCTTAACTACGCGCCCGAAGCCCGGCTGATCCGCCGCGTGCTACTCGAGATGAGCACCGCCAAAACCTGCGCCTGTTCCTCAGCAGCAGGCTGCAAGGCTTAAGGGCCCCGCAGCAGCACCTCTACCGCGTGCTGGTCTCCGAGCGGCCTGGCGACGAGGGCGTGCGCGTGCGCTTCGGCGCCGACCTCAGCGTGATGTGCAGCTGCGCGATGCGCATAGCGGGGGTGATCAGACCTGCTCCCGCGGAGAGGGGGAGTTATTATATCATGGACTACGGGGAAATCAGCTCGGCGCTGGATTTCGCGCAGGATGTCAAGGGGGATATTGTGCTGGGCAACGAGTGCCAGTATCACTTCTGCTACGAGAAGGCGAGCTCCAGGTGTGTCGACTGCGGGCTGCGGGTGCACAACAAGGAGCCGCTGGGGGCGTATTTGCTGGAGAGGGTGCGAAGGGAGGTTTTGGAGGTGGCGGAGAGGCAGAAGAGAGACGCAGAGAGGCAGAGGAGGGATGAGGAGAGGGAGGCGGCGAGGCTGGTGAGAGAGAGGGAGCAGGCGGAGTTGCGAGACAGACTTGAGGCTGAGGCGGCGGAGAGAGCAATTGTGTTGGATGCTGCGGCGGCGGAGAGAGCGGCCAGGACGGCGGAGATGGCAGAGGATGCAGCCAAAGTACTGGCGGACCTGAGGGCGCTAAATGAGGTCATGCAGAAGAAGAAGAAGCAGTCACGCCCGCGAGCTGGCTGTTTGGTGATGTAAGAGGAGGGAAGGTCGACGAAGGGCGTCTATTGGGTTTTTAAATATGGTCATCCGACTTTTATGATTGGAAGTTCGTTACAGCGGAGAGAAGAGCTCCGTTGGACGATGCGTCGGATGGTTGGACACTGTCTAAGCTAGATGTCAGCGTTCTGTCACTTTGTAATCCTCTTATAATACTCCTGTTAGGGACCGTCCATCTAGGCAAATGAAAAGCACAGCTGCAAGTCCGCTGATAATGCCTATATTGTTAGTCACAGTCACGCAACGAAAACGAACTTGAAAACGAGAGGTATGCGATGACCAAGAGGAAGACGAAAAACCCAGCCAGTAATGTAATGTATGTCCTTTAGTACCAGTATGTCATCTCTTCTCGTTAAGAAAAGAAGGAAATATTGTAGTTCAAGCCAAGGAACCCCCATCCCGACCATCTTTGTATCGTCGCCGACATGACCAAAATAATAATAAGAAAACGGATTAAAGAGAAGAAGAAGAAAAAGTGAAACAACAAAAGGAAATTCGTCACGTGAGTGCTGTAACCGAACCGTAGTCCAAAGTCCCATCCGTCTGTCCTCCTCTGCCTCTCTCCCTGACACAATTTCCCTATCTCCCGACCCAAAATAATCACCAAAACAAACGCCGTCGCCATGTTTCTCGTAGTCAATGCCCGCTATTTTGTATCGCGACTTTTGTCTCTGCAAGTGTAGTACAAGGGCGGTAAAGCAAGGCGAAGAATAAAAGCGGTATGCGAAGTTTGGTATCTTCTTCTCTTTCTTCCCAAAAGTTGAAAACGCCAGCGAAAAGTAAGCATTTCTTCGTTCATGTGTGTTGCGCCTCTTCAGCGCGGAAGTGGCTATTTTCCACAGTGTGCCACATGCGACATTGTGTCCAATTTCAAGGAGGGCCGTCGCTTGCTTTTGCCATTGGCATTAGCATTGCCATTGCTGGTAGGCTCCTAGTTGTACGCAGTCGGCGATGTAGCGCCGGGAGCAGCAGGCGCGTTAGCGTGACCACTACCGTCACGCATGGCATCAAGGGTGCGAGGGAAGTAAGGCTCCACGCCCCAGTTGCGCAGATACGCGCCAGTCTTCTCAATGCGCTTGATCTCGCGCTGGACGCCCCAGCCATCACCTTCCTCGGCGAAGCGACCACGAACAACGCCAACCATGGCGTCGTCGAGGCGGGCGTAGAAGGAACGGCGCTCGGCCAAGTCTTCTTCATCGCCATTCTCAAGTCCGCCGTGGGAGTTGAGGTTGCCGCCCAGCTTGAGCAGCAGATCGAAAGCGTAGCGAGGACCGCTTGGGAGACCAGACAGACGCGTTATGTCGGGGAGGAACTTGAGCATGCAAGCGCTGAACGACGGTGTGGGGAGTGAGTCGTTCAAGTCGTCTTGTAGGCGGTGAAGGTCAAAGTTCACAATGGTGATCTTGCGATCGAGCTGGGCGTTGAGCGTCGCTGCGGCGTGGGTGGGAGAGTTGGCGTGCGAGGACTGGTCCATCTGGTGGGCTATGCTTGCAGGAACATCTAGGTGATTGTTAGCTTGTGCACAGAATGAGGGTATTTCTCTAGCATCTCAACTCACCAGGCCTAAGACCGCGCTTATCAATCCAGGCGTGAATGTCATTGCGCTGTGCCTCCAGCTGATCGATGTACGCCCTCAGATCCGCAATCTCATTCTCAAGGTTATCAACCTTGTCGTTATACGGCTTGAGCGCAGAGTTGAAAGCCTGCGTGAGGAGATCAGGCAAAGGCTCAGCCTTCGCAGAAGGCGGAGGAGGGCCGTCGAAACCGCCATGACCCTGACCGTAGCCATTGGTCTGGCCTCTGTGGCTGCCGGAAGAAGTCATGGGCGGCGAAGCGTACTGGCTGTCTTGGGGCGCAGACTGCTGACGGGTGTTGTTGTACATGCTAGCGTCCTTGCTGAGCGGGCGAGTGTCGTCGATGGAGCGCGAGGAGGGTGGCAGGGCGTCGGGGTCTTGCTGGGCGTACTTCTCGTCGTAAGCGCTGTTGGCCTTGCTGTCGTTGCGGTAGTCGTCGACGTAGGACTGGCTGTTGCTCCGGGACCTGCTGAGGCGCTTGAAGAACATGGTCTGTGGAGGGAAAGAGGAGGAGGAGGGAGCAAGAGGAGGAGTTGGAGCTTGATGAGGGCTCGAGAGGCGGGCGGGAGGAATATGGGAGGCTCGGTTGGAGGGTGGTCAGGTCAGGCGCGCGGCGCGTGGTAGTAGAGACAGGATAAGGTAGGGTAAGGTAAGGTAGTTGGTGTGTGCAGCAGCAGTTCACAGCAAACGGGAAGCTAAAGCAGGACAGGGCCAAGCGTAGCTGAACAGTAGCGAAGTGCGTGTTATTGGCGGTGGCGCGCGCGAGCAGCGAATGATAGCTAGAATAGTTGGCAATAACGCGATGGCTGGGGGAGGATGCGCTCAATCAATCAATCAATGGGATGGGATGGGACGCAATAGTAGTCAATGGTGGTATGAGCGATTCGCGTGCTAGTAGACTAGAAAGCATCGACACTCCCAGCCTCCACAAGGCAAGCGCTCGCACGGCCAACTTGAACACTTGCACGGTGCACCACCACCCACCACACATGGGCACTGCATTTGACCATCGTCATCCACGTCTAGCGGTGAGCATCCTCAAACCCACCATCCCAGAACATTCTCTGCAGCCACTATACATCTCTCCTGCAATAACCAAAAAGAAAAACCACCGCCAAACCCAATTCCCGTCAACAAATCCAGGTACATCTCGGTACTCCTTCTCCCCGTGGCACAGTGGGGCCGGATGTGCTGTAGGGCTAAACCACTTAGCGCGTATCCCATCCGATACACTAACCCAGCCTCTCTTTCTTGAGGCCTTGACCGTTTCACCTCCCAACGCGGAGTGACCTCCTAGAAACCGGAGCAATCACAGCGCTTTTCCTGCTTGAGCACGCTCCCCGAACGCATGCAACATGCAACAACGAGCAGAGAGCACGACATCAGGTACGATCGCGAGGAAACCGACACAGAAGAAAAAACGTGCCACCCAGGTTGTCGGGAAAGAGAGAAGAAGCTCGGATTTGGTGCACCTCGTCATCATCTACCTATCTGACCCGTCCAAAAAAAAAAAGACAAGAATCCATCTTGTCTGTAAAGAATGCCGAGTGGCTCAAACAAATGCTAGAAGTAAAGTAATAAATATGCCTCTGGACCATATATGAAAACCATAGTCCTTTTTTCCGTAATGTGTTCCCGGTTGAATGGGGTATCTTCGCTTTTTCATCCATCATCATCGTTAACAACAAATATTTTTCAGAACGCCTTTGATAAAAAGCATATTAATGCCTTTTTCGGGGAGGCCAGACACAAGAAGACAGAAACTAGTCTCGCGTAATCTTTAAGCCTCCCCTATCTTACTCGAGCCGTGGCGTGTTGAAGTGGTGCTCCTTGTTGAAGAAGCACCTCGCCATTATTCCGACTTCGGCTCGAGTTCCAGTTGAAATTGGGAAAACGCCTCGCTTGCTTGGGGGGACTTTGTCGAAAGTCCAAATAGAAATTCCAGGTTAATGAAAGAAATTTTTGCTCCGCCCTCCTCTTGCAGCCTGGATGGCTGATGTATCGTTTATGTCGAGTTTAGTTTTTGACCTCGCCGTTCGTCTTGGCCGAGGCGGCTGCATCGCTTGCGCCGTTCACTGCATTGTTGAGGTCGGGAACGCCCTCGAGCTCAGGCTTGGGTCCAGCGTCGTCGAGGGTCGAGCCACCGTTCAGCTTAGTCTCGCTGTGGCCGTTGGTGGTGGCAGCAGGCTTGCTGTCAAGTCCAGAAACACGCAGGCCGTCGAACAGAGGGAAGATACCAGTGGTGTTGCGGAAGTCGTTGTGCACAATGTTGACCAGGTACCAGCTTTCAGTGATCTCAGTGATGAGCTGTCTGCTGGGAGTGTCCTCGTTGTAGCACTTCGACCACTGCGAACCAAGGTGGTAGAACTCGTCACGCCAGGCCAAGAAACTGACAGTCTCCACGATGGTCGGCTGCACAATTTCCTTGCCAGGGAAGACTCCCCAGGTGACAGCGTTCGGGCCGCCGTCAGTCGGTGCGTTGGTGCGGAGCTCGCCAGTGTTGTTGACGGCGTAGTAGGTGATGTCGTCGTCCTTGTTCATGCGAGAAATGACAATGTCGATCAGCTCCGGGCTGACGAGAACTTCGAGGTAGGCCTTCTGGTACACGTAACCGTTCTTCGGGCCCCAACCGTAATCGGGGTGAGAAGACTTGACACCATCAACTGCTGGCTGCGAGTTAATGGTCAAAAGACCACGGCTGTTCAAGTCAATCAGGCTGCTGGTAAGCACGTTGGCCTCACTGCTGATTGAGCTTTCAGACCAAGGAAGAGACTCAACCTTGCCGCTCATGTACCTCACGAACAAGTCCGCAATATCCTGGAGGCTGCTCGGCTCGCCCCAGATCTTACGGTTCTGCTCGTTGGTGCCCTTCAGACCCACACCGTAGGCGTCAAGCTCACCGAAAGCAGGAGATCTGGAATCACCCCAGCGACCGTTGGGGAATTCGTCCCAGTCTTGAGTACGAGCGACATAGCTTCTGTTGCGGTTGCGCCAGAAGATAGGACGCACGTTCTCGTCGCGGCGGTTGAGGCCGAGAGACTGTCTCCATGGCAGAGGCTTGATGTCCGGGTGATGGGTGTCTGTGGGTGGCGTCACAGCAAGCTCCTCCAGAACCATGCGAGTAGCAGCAGCAAGGTTCATGGTGTAGAAGTGCAAGTGGAGAGTGACTCCGCTGTCGAGGATCTTGCGGCAGAACTCTGCAATAAGGTCCTTGCCGACTTCACGGACAGCCACATCGTCGTTCTTGATGGGCTCGAGCTTCTCGTGCCAGTGAGGCGGCACATGGCACTTGGTCCAGTTCGCCCTGCGGAGGAATGAGGCGTGGGTGTGGATGGGCATGATACCGGGAATGATGACCACGTCCTCTGGGATGCCAGCTGCGCGGCACTTCTTCACCCACTCGATGAAGATGTCAGCATCGTAACACATCTGAGTGATGATGAATGTGCTGCCTGCGTCGACCTTCTCCTTGAGGTAAGGAATGTGCTCGTCCGCTCCAGTCTCCTCGTCACATCCCTCTGGGTAGCCAGCAACGCCAATGTCAAAGTGGTCACCGTACTGCTCCTTGATGTACTTGACCAAGTCCCTGGCGTATCTGAAGCCACCCTCTGCCTGCACCCACTTCTCCTCCTCTCTGGGCGGGTCGCCTCTCAGGGCCAGGATGTTGGTACATCCAGCGTTGTAGGCCTCCTTCAGTGCCTCGTCGATCTTGCTGCGCTCCATGTCGGTGCATGTGAGATGCATGCAGGTCTCCAGGCCGTATGTAGTCTGGGCAACTCTCACAATCTCGCAAGTGAGCTGTGAGAAGCGGCCGCCAGCGCCCCAGGTGACATCAATGAAGGTCGGTCCGAAGCCATGCATGCGGTCCATGCGGTCGTAAAGGTTTTGGACACCTTGGGCGGTCTTGGGCGGGAAGAACTCGAAAGAGTATGTAGGAGTGTGGTTGGCGCGGGACGCCAGAAGCTTCTTGGAGATGTGCATGATTGCGGGTGTTGGTTGGTTTTTTGGTGTGGTGTATTCAATAAGTGGTGGGATGTTTTGTTTTCTGGGAGAGGTCAGTCCAGTCCGAATTGCCTCCGGTCGATGCCGTGGCGAACAATGACAAGCATTGCGGCCGCAGCACGTATACACCAAAGTCACGCACCTAGTCTAACTGTAATGTCTGTGTGTGCTCAGGCCGAGGTCCTAAGCAGAAAGTGTGCTTGTTTGTATAAGTTCAGGTGGGATCGTTGTCTTGGTGGATGCGTGCTGGGGTGTCTAGTGTCTATCTAGATCTGCGAGTAGCGCTTGTGGTCTGCGAGCTCCTGTTCGTTGTACAAGGACATGATAATGCAGGGTGAGAGAATGGGAGTGGGAGGTAGAAGGATCAGTCGTGCATATTCCTGCGGGTTGCGAATAAAAGCGCTCTCTCGGCGGAGTAACTAAGTGGTGTCGTCGTCCCGCTCTCCGATGCAGGAGAGCCAGGGCCAATCCATTTTTTAGTCTACCCAATTACCCCGCGCCAGGGTGCTTTATTGATTGCATTGGGTAATAGAAATCTGTCCCAGCCGTTGAGCCCGCCTGGAGACTGGAGACGAGGGGACGCCTCCGAGAGCAGTAACCCGGTTGCCTTCACGTCGGACAGAGTGGGCACCTACGCTCTCTTGGGATGCGACCACTTCATACATATCAGGCACACGGCATGTAAGTGAACCATCATCTGCTGATTCTCCCCCAACACACCACCCTCCCTCCAAAAGTAACTCCCCTCTCAAAGCCATGGCGCCCATTCCTGCCCAGCGCGAGAAGCGCATCGTCGGCACCAGCCTGAAGATGTACTTTGACCTCCCCAGCACAGCCGCCTACATCTCCTCTGTCGCCGCTCTCTCAGGCGCCGCTGAATCCGCCAACCTCGACCTCTTCGTGATCCCGGACTTCGTCTCCCTCGTCGACGTCAAATCCCGCCTCGCCGAAACCTCGATCCAGCTTGGCGCCCAGGACAGCTACAGCGAGGACAAGGGCGCATACACAGGCGAGGTCAGCCCACTGACGCTCAGCCAGGCTGGTGTCAAGATCGTGGAGATTGGGCACGCTGAGCGGAGGAGGCTGTTCGGAGAGACGGACGAGGATGTCGCGAAGAAGGCGGAGGCGGTTGTGAGGAACGGCATGGTGCCACTCGTGTGCATCGGCGAGAAGACAAAAGGCAGCGTGGCTTCGGAGGCTGTTGGGTTGGCGGTCAGAGAGTGTCAGCCACAGATCAAGGCTGCCTTGTCTAGACTGCCGGATGATGCGGATGTCATTCTGGCGTACGAGCCTGTGTGGGCTATTGGTGCCAGTGAACCTGCTGCTGCGGATCACGTTGTTGCTGTGACACAGAACTTGCGAGGGCTAGTTGCGAGCAGGAAAGGCAGGACGCGTATTCTGTATGGAGGCTCAGCTGGACCGGGTACGTTCCAGAAGCTGAAGGATGGTGTGGATGGTCTGTTCCTGGGGAGGTTTGCGCACGATGTGGAAAATCTCGAGAAGGTCATCCAGGAGATGAACGAGCCTTGAGATGATGACGATGTGGCTGTGGAACGGCCTTGTGCGAGAAATATGCAGTAGCTGTTGGTGTGTGATCTAGTTTGCTACATACCGATTGCTAGGACTCTCCGCGTCTGGTTTCGAAGAGAGACGCTACCTCTATGACTTCCTACGGCTTTTAAGCAAGACAGAAATCATCATTCCCGGGTCGACGGTCGATCAATGCACAGTGCTCCCTAGGTCGCATGTAAGGTATTGAATGCCTGAAGAGCTTCTATAATCTGGCGAGCATGAAAGAACACGAGCCCAACGCAGAAGTTTCAAGGGATAACTCAGCGAACTTACCATGGATTAAGACAGACATATAGTTCTACCAGACAATAATTTACATTCTTGTAAATACTCAATGACATCCGCACTACTGGCCTGATAGTGGCGTTTTCAAGCTCGCCTTGGCTTTGGAGCTTGTCTTCCAGGGAGTGGAGCCTCGGCTATCGCAAAAAATGACATCCTCAAGGGCCGTATGGAAACGATATTAATGCAATGTGGGACATCAAAGACACATCTCAAGGGCAGAGCTAGGCTATCGAGAGCTATGAGGTACCGCCAATGCATTCTTATTACATTCACACCTCCAACGAGTGGTCTTTTGGAGATACATTGAGGAGGGTATGACGACCCGTCCCACTCTCCCGACGCAGGCCGCACAACACCTCGGGGCAGCCAATCGTTCTACATCTGCAGAGTTCAAGGGACTCGCTTACCCTCGTAGACAACGCTTAGCGTGCGAGCGTACTGCTTGAGTCCACGCTAAGAAGGTGATCACCGCTGTCCATGTTTCCCAGTTGTGCTTCTTTCTTGCTCTTCACCATCGCATGAAGCGTACAACAGTAGTCTGCTTCTACTAAATCGACAGAAACCTGCCCTACGAGCTGACATGTTCTTTGTGGCGAAGTTCTTCTGCCTCTTGCTCAAGTCTATCAGATAAGTGATCTGAGAAGTAGGTCTTCCGGCAGTCAATAGTTGGACATATTCGATTGTCGAGGCTGACCAGCACCCAGACAACCAACGTAAACACATACTTAAGACTCCAACCCGATTAAACAGCCACCACCAACATGTCCGACCATGGAAGTCTCCACACCGCCGACGACGCCATGCTGGCGATGCTTGGTAAAAAGCAAGTCCTCAAGCGTCGGTTCTCATTCTTCACGCTCTTTGGCTTCGCCGTCTGTGAGCTCATCACATGGGAAACGGTGCTCGCGCTCTTCTCGCAATCCTTCGAGAATGGCGGGCCTGCGGGTGCAGTCTACGGGTTCATCATTGCTTGGTCTTCGACTTTATCCGTGTACACTGTGATCTCTGAGCTGGCCAGCATGGCTCCAATTGCAGGAGGACAGTACTATTGGGTATACATGCTCGCCCCACCAGAGTGGAAGACGGTCTGCAGCTACATCATCGGCTGGCTTACTTCGCTAGCCTGGATCGCAACTGTCGCCACAGAGACTCTATTCGCGGGTACTATGGTTCAGGGAGTCATCGCACTAGACTACCCGGACTACAAAATCGAGCGATGGCACGGTACGCTTCTGACTTGGGCAGTCGTCTGCGGCTGCATCTTTGTCAACGTGGTGATCCCAGCCTGGCTCCCACGATTCGAAGTATTCATCCTTGTATTCCACATTGCTGGATTCTTCGCCATCTTGGTCACTCTTCTTGTCATGACGCCTGAGCTTGGATCCAATGCTAGTGTCTGGCTGACTAGTCTCAACGAAGGCGGATGGCCTACCCAAGGCGTGTCTTACTGCGTTGGATTTCTCGGAAACGTGGCGACTTTTGTAGGCGCTGATGCAAGTGTACACCTTGCCGAGGAGGTGTCGAACGCTGCTGTCAACATCCCCAAAGCAATCATCGGCGCCATGTTGATAAACGGCACAGTTGGTTTTGCAATGATGGTCACGATTCTCTATTGTCTCGGAGACGTCGACTCAGTGCTGAACTCCCGCACCGACTTTCCTTTCATCCAGATCTTCTTCAACAGTGTCGGAAACGTGGCGGGCGCTACTGTGATGGCGGCAGTGGTCCTGACTTTGACTTGGGCGTGCTCTATCGGGATTACCACGACTGCTTCTCGTATGACTTGGTCTTTCGCTCGCGACAACGGCTTGCCAATGTCTCGCTACCTCGCGAGAGTCAGCCACCGTACGAAAGTTCCTGTAAATGCTGCGCTGACTGTCACTGGTATCGCGGCACTGCTCACGCTAATCTACATTGGATCGGACACCGCTTTCAACGATGTAATTTCGCTGACCATCACCGGGTTCTATGGCTCGTATCTTGTGCCAGCTTCCTTCTTACTGTACCACCGCATCAAGGGCAACATCCTACCTCGAGGAACAGCAATCGACACTCTAGCCTCAGCTCAAACAGCGAAGCCCGCTACGACAAGCACCAGCCCATCACCAAGCGCAGCGAAAGGCCACGATCCATCTCCCGGACAAGATGTCGACTCTGACGATGAAATTACCGCTGTTATCAACGCAAAACTAATATGGGGACCCTTCCACCTCCCTAGAATCTTCGGCATCGTCAATAACCTCTACGCCTGCTGCTACATGGTGTTTGTGATTTTCTGGTCCGTGTGGCCACCATCGACTCCGGTCACGGCTTCAACGATGAACTACAGTGTGGTGGTCACTGGTGGAGTGATGATTCTCAGTGGCATTTGGTATTATGTCAGAGCGAAGGACGTGTATAAGGGACCATTGATTGATAGTGAGGTGGCGGAGGTTATGAGAGGTGGGAGTGTTGCCAATTGAAAGTAGTAGGGTGCAGGTGGGTCTTTGGAATTGTTGGCGGGATCGTGTATACGCGTATATCACAAGTCAAGCAAAGTGTTCAACAGTGAGAGTCGACCTCTCAAGATCAGAAACGAGCTGGTGCGATCACTGAATGCAGGAGACGAACCAAACGGTGAGAACATAAAATCGGTTCTGACACTGTCAAGTAAGTGTTCGTGGAACAAGAATATCTGTACAGTCGTGTTTTAGCAAGTTACCTCTATATGAATGTAGTTTGTTGTAAGAGACAGGAGGGGACCAGGGGTCGTGGTTTCCTGTGGCTGCCTCAGGCGCCAGGGTCTAACTCTAGCATACAACAGCTGGTCGCTCGCAGCAGGCCAGCCAACATTGAATTCGAAGGGGAGGAGTAGTTGCATAGTCAACCACATAACCACTTTTCACCTTGAACAACTCTTTCCATTCTTGCTGCATTCGATTCGGCTCACGCGAAACTTGCGGCTGATTTGATTGTTACACCCGCACAAGCCCCCTTGCGTGCCCGCTCGGCGAGAGTCGCCCACCATGAGACTCGACGTCAAGGCAAGATATACCTTACGAAGCACTTGCGACCGCCAGAATGCCGACTAACGTTGCGCTTGACATACAGAGGCAGCTCTTTGCCCGCAGTGAGAGAGTCAAAGGCATTGACTTCCACCCTACCGAACCATGGGTGAGCTACTATTTACTCCGATTACACCGACCGCCTGCTAACGACCAACGAGATCCTCACCACCCTCTACAGTGGCCACGTTTACATCTGGTCCTACGAAACCCAGTCGATCATTAAGACCTTCGAACTCACCGATGTCCCCGTACGAGCAGGTCGCTTCATTGCGCGCAAGAACTGGATTGTTTGCGGCAGCGATGACTTCCAGCTGCGGGTCTACAACTACAACACAAGCGAGAAGATCACATCTTTTGAGGCGCACCCCGATTACATTCGCGCGATCGTGGTACACCCTACACAGCCTTTTGTGCTGACGGCCAGTGATGACATGACAATCAAGCTATGGGATTGGGAGAAGGGCTGGAAGTGCGTGCAAGTCTTCGAGGGACACAGCCACTACGTTATGGGCCTTGCGATCAACCCGAAGGACACAAACACATTCGCCTCGGCATGTTTGGACAGGACGGTCAAGATCTGGAACCTTGGATCTGGAACACCCAACTTCACGCTTGAAGCACATGAGACCAAGGGTGTGAACTACGTGGATTACTACCCGCAATCCGACAAGCCGTACATTCTCACTACCTCCGATGATAGGACAGTCAAGATTTGGGATTACACAAGCAAGGCTTTGATCGCGACTCTGGAGGGCCACTCAAGCAACGTCTCGTTTGCTTGCTACCACCCTGAATTGCCTGTCATCATCTCTGGATCTGAGGATGGAACGATCAAGATTTGGCACGCCAACACCTACCGCCTGGAGCAGACACTCAGCTATGGCCTCGAGCGCGCATGGTGTGTCTCATATCAGCGCGGCAGGCAGGGTATTGCCATGGGTTTCGATGATGGTGCAGTTGTCGTGAAGATGGGTCGCGAGGAGCCTGCTGTGAGCATGGACGGCTCAGGAAAGGTTATCTGGGCACGCCACTCCGAGATCTTGACAACCGTCATCAAGGGTGGAGACAAGACATTGAAGGACGGCGAGGCGATCACACTCCCATCCAAGGACCTTGGATCAACCGAGCTCTACCCCCAGACTCTTCTCCACAGCCCCAACGGACGTTTCGTCGCAGTTTGCGGTGACGGCGAGTACATCATCTACACCGCGCTCGCACTCCGCAACCAAGCATTCGGTGCAGCTCTCGACTTTGCCTGGGCATCCAAGGAGAACGACAAGGACTACGCCATCAGAGAATCACAATACAGCGTGAAGATCTTCCGCAACTTCAAGCCCAAGGGCGGCGACGGTACTGTCAACATTGGGTTCACTGCTGAGGGTCTTTCTGGTGGCAACTTGCTTGGTGTCAAGGGCCAGGGTGGCATTGGCTTCTTTGACTGGGAGACTGGCAAGCTTGTCCGCAGAATTGAAGTCGAACCAAGAAGCGTCTACTGGTCAGAGTCTGGCGAACTGGTCTGTCTTGCTTGTGAGGATACTTTCTATGTTTTGCGCTACTCGAGGGAGCAGTACATTGCAGCTCTTCAGGCTGGTACCCTGGACGAAGACGGTGCTGAGGACGCTTTCGAAGTGATCTGCGAGATCAACGAGAGGTACGTTTTGTGTCTGATTAATTCTCTTGGTGCGCATAATACTGACAAGCTTTCAGCGTCCGAACCGGTCAATGGGTTGGCGACTGCTTCGTCTACACCAACACCCCCAACCGCCTCAACTACATTGTTGGCGACCAGGTTTACACCATTTCTCACTTCGATCAGCCCACATACGTACTCGGATACCTGCCTAGAGACGGACGCATCTACGTCTGCGACAAGGATGTCGCCGTCACTTCATTTGCCCTGTCTCTTGGTGTGATCGAGTACCAGACTTTGGTTCTCCGTGGCGACCTCGATGCAGCCAGCGAGATGCTGCCCGACATTCCCGAGGACCAGAAGAACAAGATCGCCCGCTTCCTCGAAGGCCAAGGCTACAAGGACCAGGCTCTCGAGATCGCCACAGACTCTGAGCACCGCTTCGAGCTTGCTCTTGGCCTTGGCCAGTTGCAGATTGCTTTGGAGCTTGCTCGCGAGGCCGATGTCGAGCACAAATGGAAGACAGTCGGTGATGCCGCCCTCACCGCATGGGACCTTGCGCTTGCAGTGGAATGCTTCAAGCACGCCCGCGATCTCTCCTCATTGCTCCTACTCTACACCTCGTCAGCAGACGCTACCGGCCTCCGCGAGTTGGCCACACAAGCCAAAGAAGCTGGTCTGCACAACATCGCCTTCACAGCACTCTGGCAGCTTAGCGATGTCGATGGTTGCATTGACCTCCTCCTTGACACCCACCGCGTTGCTGAGGCCGTTATGTTCGCACAAACCTACAAGCCTTCACGTTGCCCCGCAGTCGTCGCTCAATGGAAGAAGGAGCTCGACACCGCCGGTAAGGGTAAAGTCGCTCGCCTTCTCGGTGTACCCGGTGAGGACGACATGTTCCCCGAGTGGGACGAGTCGCTACGCTTGGAGAAGGAGGGCCACGGCCAACAAAGTCTGATCGATGTGACGGAAGATGACGAGGCTCCTGCTAGCCCCGAGGAGGACGAGGAAGAAGATGATGATGACGAGAAGACCGAGCAGGCCGCCGCGGCGCCTCTGGTTGAGACGGAGGCATAGATATCTTACGGCCAAACAGGCGTTGGAGGCGCCTGTTTAGTTAGACCATACTTTTTGCTGTACTAGCCGTGTTACGAGAAACGTGCAAGATGTTAGAGCTGATTGGGAAGGGCTAGATGTGATATCAAGACTTGCGAATTCGAGTATATTATCGTTGCTTGTGATTGATTCAACGATTTCACTGACATGCATCTTCGTGTCTGGATGAGCGTTCTGGTATCTGCTCAGTTGCAATCACAAAAGCGCGAAAATTGATCGAATGGCCAATGAATGAGGTGCAACCAATCGTGCATGACTATAAAAGACACCTACCGCTGAAAGCTTTGTCTTCTCATATCGATATAATAATGGCCATGGCCATCAAGGTCAAAAGTCAATTGCGAGTCTTATTCTGGCAGACAGAACGCTGGAACTGCCAAGTCAGGGTCAGCATCAGTGCTCTCTGGGGAGACTTGACCCTACCTTACAAAGTACTGACACGTGCTGCTTTCAACTCCTTGCATACACATCGATTGTACGACTTCCCTTTGGACGCATTTTTTCTGTTTTCATGATGGTCGGCCGTTTCTCCTTCTTCGTGCGCGTCTTGCTTGCATTTTACACCTCGCTCGCCGCCGCAAAGGCTGCCCAGGAGCCTCTCGTTCAGCAGGGGTATCGCGTTGGCGAGAAGATCCCCGTGAGCTGCTTGAACCGGACCATGTATGTTTGCGCGACTGCTTGAAAGAATTAATGAACATTCGGATTGACGCGAATACCAGCGACACCGGCGAACATATCACCGACGCTGCAGGCCAGCTATCTTACATCCCATTCCCGACTTGCAATGAAACCGGCCGCCCTCTGGAGCTCCTCTTTGGCATAGAGAAGGAGATCAACTGCACGATCGACTTCATCGACGACCCTTTCTTCCACTTGCTGGAATTCTACGTCCACAACGATGCACCCTTGACCTGCCGCATACCGACCAAGCCTCTCCCGCCCAGCGCATTGAAAGATGAGTTCGAGAAGGGTACTACGGAAGAAACAGACGGACAGGGCAGCTTGAGCGATATCTACACGCCTATGGTTGTTGCGCTGGCAGGTACACTCCAGCTCAGCCACTTGCACGTTGCCACGAGCATGAATGTGCTGGTTCACGCAGCGCCCAAGTCAGTCTCTCCAGGAACGATTGCGGCTGCGACTGCGTACAGCATTTCTCGCGAACCGCCTACCAGGATCGTCATCGGCGATCCTCTGCCGTTGAAGTTCAGCGTGAGGTGGTACCCTACCACTCAGCTGCCGAGTGGCTGGACTGGTGTTGGAGGACATTTGACTTTCAGTACGTTGGTGTACTGCATGCTCAGCGCGTTGGCGAGTGCTGCTATTTGCGTAACTTATTTCAGAGGTGTTGAGCTGCCGCGCAGGCTGAAGAGTCATGGAAAGGATCGATTGGGTGGCATGGAGAGAGGAGGACTGGGAGGATATGGCCTCAGTGCTGGAGGTGGAAATGGGTATGGTTATGGCATTGGTAAGAGAGATTGAGCCAGTGAGGCAACAATCACATGCTTCTATGAAATTCAAAACCACATCATCTCATGACACTGTTCATCGTTTGTTGACTTTCACTACATGCTCTTCATTACTTTACTGTGCTTGAGCTTCACACAGTGATACCACCACACCCTCAGACAAAAATTATCAGTCAGACCCCGGCCGTTGACAACATTCTCTTCGACATCGACCATTCAGCATCCGACATCGAGTCTCCTATCTGCTTGACGCCAGTGAAGGCAGTATTCAACATGTCAGAACCGATCAGTCTCACTGCTACTGGACTGTTGTACGAGGGCAACTCCAAAGAGTGGGAGCCACGCATGCGCGCTATACTCGCGCAGAATGGCTGCACCTTTCCAGCACTTCGCTGGGGGTTACTGGGCCCAGAAGCGGCAAAGGAAATGGCGACCATCATTTGGTGTCACACGAGTCCCAACGTCAAAGCTCGGGTCCCCAAGATTGATCGCGAGCACCCATACACGTTGATCCTAGCATTGCGTAGACGCACTCGTCCCTTCCGGCTCATGGACCTTCCACCAGAGATCCGGCTCAAGATCTGTCTCTACAATTCTCCTCCAAGTAACTCCAAAGAAATATCCCTGCTAGAACCATCCATACTCTCCCGAAGTTTCGAGAACACGAAAGAAGGCTGGATCGAGTCTCCACTACTATCAATCAATCGCCAACTACGACTTGAACTCTTGCCGGTGTATCTCAAGACGACATCGTTCGACCTGCGCTTCACATATCGACATGACTCTGAACGTACCTTGCGCGACGCTCAGCTGTATCCCAAATTATGGCCCAGGCCGACGAACGCCGACCAAGTCTACGCTATGAACGCGTGGGTTTCAAGGTCCAAGCCGGACAGTCTGAAGCTGCTTCGGAAGATTTCCGTACAATTGCCACCGCTCGCTGTTTGCAATGGTCCCCGCGACGACATGCTCGATATCAGCGTTGATTTCGTCGATGGCGACCTTAAGCTCAAGGTGGGAAAGCACCCATGGCTCAAACCCGATTCACAGCTTCTACTGGAGGATCATGCATCTGCAATCAGCAAGCTCGCGCAAAGCCTCAAGTTGCAGGGAGAGTCGCTGGCCTCGTTTCTTACGAGTCGCCCAGACATGTGGGATCAACTGGAATTAGCAGAGGATCGATGGTACGTTGTCTGTTGCATCTAGTATGAGATGTCCTTATGAGCTAATTCTCGGCGCCGATGACCTCAGATCGAAGACGATTGAACATGAGAGGCACCATCCTCTCAATCAGTGTGCAAGGACAGGGAACTTCAAATTGACCGGTCCCAAAACACACACATACTTCCATTGGGATCAAAGGGTTGGCACATTTCAAACACGTGTTTCTTTCCTTTTTGTATCTTGGAGATATTGAGGTGTCTGTTCCACACGTGAGTATTACACGTGAGATATCTCAGACAAAGGCATTATAGCTTCTCGCCACCCAAGGGCACCTCAACCACCTGATCACTTCCCTTATAAGGCGGAATATCAAACCCATACTTCTCTGCAATCTCCTTGCTCAAAAATCTTCCACCCACAAAGTGCCTTCCCTTAAACCACTTGACCAACGGCTTTGGTGCACTCAGTGAGATCAGAGCATCAGGGCTATAACCTTTGCCCGGTCCGTCGCTTGGAGGTCCATCCTCAATGTTCCAGCTCGAAGGAGCATCAACCGCCAGCACGGGAACCTTGCTCTCAGCCAGTGCTTTGATCACTCCTGGGAACGGCTCCCTCACCTCGCCACTGAAGGAGAATCCAAAGATCGCATCGATAACGTAGTCGCTTTTGCCCATCGCGCTTGCAAAATCGTCTGTGAAAGGCACTTTCAATTGCTCCAGTTGCTTCCGTAGACGTCCGTAGAGTTCGTTCTTCGATTGCTTAGGATAGTAAACACTTGGCTTGTACCCGAAGTGGTGAAGGTGCCTTGCTGCGACCAGTCCGTCGCCACCATTGTTTCCAGGACCACAAGCGACGAGAACATTTGGCGATTTGCTGGGTGGGGAGAGGATGTACAGTGCTTGGCTGACTGAGAGGCCGGCGAGCTCCATGAGCTGGTCGAGGGAGAATGCGCCGCTGGACATGAGCTCTTCGTCGAGCGCGGCGGCTGCTTTTGAGCCTAGAGTGCGGAGAGCCATTGTGAAGACGTGTTCTGGTTGGAATTAATGATAATAGTATTCGGAGCAGTTGTCGAACGTGACAAATTGACGGGCAGTGTTGAAGTATTTAATTGACCATTTTGGTGATGCATCTTGGAGCTCAAAGCACGAGCGGGCTGATGAAGCGATGACGTCCAGCTTTGCCCTCAGATCCAATCAGATGCGCAACCTCCATATCACTACATGTACAGTCTAGACATGTATAACCAAAATCGAAAATTCAGATATACAAAGGAGATAATGATAGAAAAAGCTTTTGAACTAGTGCTTTCCTACTCCCGGCATGCCTGGACTGCTAGTTGTGTGAACATAAGATACATGTAGCTGCTGTATTACCCGCTGTTGTGATTTACATATGAATACGCTTGTGGAAACGCTTCAAGTCTAAGAACGCTTCGACTTCTTCATCTCCTCCCTCATCTCGCTCTTGATCCTTGTCATGGTGCCGACACCGCCGTACATCATCGCAGTGTAGACCTGGCAGACACTTGCGCCAGCGTTGAGAATCTGCAGACACTGCTCTCCGTTGGTGATACCGCCGGTGGCGAAGATGACCTTCTGAGCATCAGAGTTCGGGGTCTTCCTCTCGACCTTTGATGAGGAAGATGCGGCCTTGGTGACAGTTGCGTCTGCGACAGCCTCAGACGCTTGTCCGTGAACAGCAGAAGAGTCGAGCGGGTTCTCTGGAAGCTTGATGAGAGGCTGTTTGCTCTCTGCTTCGGCTTCCGGAGTCGAAGGCTTCAAGCGTTGAGCATCACGCTGAGTGCTGGCCTCAGCGGGGCTGATCGACTTCTTTGCAGGCGCGGGCTTCTCCTCCTTCTTGGCTGGCTTGTCTTCGGGAGGACCTTGGTCGAGAGCTGCGCGATAGCGCTTGACGAGGGCAAGTGTCCTGTCGAACATCTGCGGGCCAGAGTATCCGCCCATCTCAGTAAGGATCTTCTCCTCCTTGGCGGGCATGATGAAGCCTTTGGGAATAGGGTCAGGGCGCTTCTTAGTAGTGTTGCCAACAATCACACCGTCGACGCCGGATGCCCAGACAGCAGAGCAGATACCCTCGATCTGCGCTTCCGACTCCTCATCCGGACTGACCTTGACCATGACAGCGGGCTTCGTCTTGCGATCGGTGCTCTTCGCAGCATCAACCACGGCGGTGAGAATAGCTGTGAGAGGTGCAGTGGCCTGGAGGTCACGAAGACCTGGGGTGTTGGGCGAAGAGACATTGACAACCATGATATCGGCATACTTCGCAAGACGCTCAACACAATAGACGTAGTCACTAGCCACGGCTGCAATGTCGGCATCTGGTGTAGTCTTGTTCTTGGCGACTTGCACAGCAAGCAGCTTTCCAGGCATGAGACTGCCAGGAGGAACATCCGCCTCGCCGTTCAGCACTGAGGTTTCGCCATCAGGGCCAAGACCCAGACCATAGTTGGTTGCAAACTCCCTGACACGTTGACGCAGGTGCATCGCGACGTTGTCGGCACCAGCGCTGTTGAGGCCGTAGCGGTTGATCAGAGCATTCTGCGAGGGCAGTCTGAACACTCTGGGCTTAGGGTTACCCTCTTGCGACAGAGGTGTCACACCTCCGACTTCCACAATAGCTGGGCCGAGCGCAAACAGAGCATCTGGTACTTCAGCATCCTTATCAATACCAGCACTCGTTCCGACCGGGTTGTCAAGCGTGTGGCCGAACACTTCCACGCGCAAATCACCGAGCTCTTGATCATCTGTGCTTCGTTCCCTGATGTTAAGGCCAAGCTTATAGAGGACTTTCATGTAGTTCACACCAGCATGGTGGGCATCCTCGGCATCCCAGTGAATCGTGCGAATCGCAGGTACGACGAGCCATTGGTGTATGCTTGCGCGCGTGTCCGTGACGTAGAGGTAGCCGAAGCCGAGGACCACGAGTAGACCTGTGCCATAGATGAGGTTCTTTGTGCGCGTTCCAGCAGACTTCACGTCCTTCGCAGCGGTGGATGCGTAGCGCTGCTGAGTCTTAAGCGCATTCTTGGAAGAGAGTCCGCGGTGGACTGGTCGCGATTGAAGAGAGAACTGTCGCTGCGCCTGTTGCTGTGTTTGACGCCATTGGAGCTGACCGAGGCACCTTCCAGACCTTGTCAGCCGTGCGGACGAGCTGAGCAGTCTCTGAGAGAGTGACATGATTGCCTGGTGGGTTGCAGGACCTGGTAGCTCTATCTGAATCTAGATGTTGCTCGACTCGCCAGACTTCCAAACCCTTATCGCGCGATCTCGGTTAGGGTTTGGGGTATGCTTTTCACGACGTCAATCTTCGTGGATCATGACCATAGAACCATTTCAGCAACTCAAGTGTACCATGTTCATTCGGTGTCTCGATTGTTCCTCGGACGTATCGACTCTGTTATTTCGTGAGGTCTCGGGCCTGTAGTACGCGTTGTTTGGGACTATCACGAGAAGCGAACACATAAAACGTGAAGTGAACGTTGCATGTATCTTGTAATATTTCGACCATGTCCACATGCATAAATCGACATAAACAGCACGGCAATGTATAAATCCCGACATCGACAGGTCAACCGACACGGTCAAAAATCCCCCTCCATGCTTGTCCTAACATGGTGACGATGCCTGCTCAGCGTCATCATACAGCATGTCAACGAGCCCTTGAGAACGACCAACTTCCTCAGACATCTTCTCATCACAAGCAAACAGAATAACGCCCGCCTCCTCGATAACAAATCCACCATATTCCTCCACCAACCTAGAACCATGCCGTTGCCTAATCGCTGCTTCCAGACTCGGCCAGTCCGAACAGATCTTCGCAGAAGATGGTATTTCGACAATGTAATTCGCGAGCGACACCGCACTGCTCGCAGGATCGTGGAATGTAACAGCCTGAGCTTGTCTATCCTTTTCTTCGAGCACAGCGCATAAATCGTCGGTACAGACCAGGACAATGGCTCCTTCATCCTCGATCACGTATCCGCCATATTTTTTGTCGAGCATGCAATGCCCCCATGTGGTGCGTATCTCTTCGACCAAGGACGTCCAGTCTGGGCAGATATGAACTGATGCTGCTATCGGGACAGTGTAGTGATTGGTCGACATCTGTACTGTAGACTAGTGAGTGAAGATGATGGCCGGCGTGTCGAACTGCGTATTCCAAATCAATGTAGGCCGAAATGTGTCGACTGAGTAAGGACAGCTCTGAAGCTCTGATCGGTACTATACAATACCACCGACGCTTCGGTCCACTAAAGATGCATAATCTATCAGTGGCTTCACGCCTGACCACTGCATCTTAAGCGAATCGATCGACGGAGTCGGTCTAGACTGTCGACGCCGCACTGTAGGCAAGGTATATTGATCCTGATGACGAAAGATGCATCAGTTCGAAATGTTCCGTCGCATTTCGACGCAGTAGAAGTCCCGGCATCGTTCCGTAGTAGACTTGTATGCAAAAGTGCGTCACCTACCATGGGGCCTAATGAAACGAGTTACGTTCTAGATGTACACTGCTCAATTTCGACCAGATGCAACTAGAATGAGCATTGCTCGCAGCGCTTTGCTTTCTTGCAATTAGCATGCACGTTATGAGTTCCTATTGGTTGAGACCATGAATGGAACGACAGGCTTGTCAGCATGAGCGATTTCTCGCCTGAGCGATTTGTCGAATTCGCTCAAAGGCATTTCCCAACAAATCGATGTTGATATGGCGTGCTGACCATCGCACACGAATAATTAATCTCACAACATTTGGAGCCAGAGGAGGATACAAGCGCGACTTGTAAATCGAGCAAAGATGACTAAACGCAAGTAGAAGGCGTGAGGGTCTCTCAGTGGGCGTTGCGTTGTTAGCAATGTAGGGCAGAGATGGTCGCGGTGGACACCGCACCCGATGTTCTTCGGATTGGCAATAGCGGCCATCTGCTCAATGCAGACAGTCCACAGTTAACGTGGGCCGGCCAAGCTCATTCCTGATGGCGTCAAGCAAGAAATGTAAACGGCAATACAACAACCAGCAGGGTGAGATCGCAAGGCTTCCTCACGATCATTGGAAACCCCAAGGAAACCCCAAGACTAATGACGGAGTTCGTGGCCGAGAGTGCAGACAACCCTTTCAGCCCAGCCCAGCCCAGTCCAGTCCGTCGTACTCGCCCTGAGGGTTCGGATCATACCGACGTCCATCAAAAATACTTTTTTGCTCAAAAAACGATTCTGCTCTCAGCAGTCTCCGTGCCTGGGCGCTTCCGTCATGCGGAGGCATTGCGGATCCCGAAAGGCTAATGGACAGGCGCCGCGGAGCCCAACACGGCGGTGGCTCGGCACTCGCTGTCCTCTTCTGAAGCGTCGAGTCCTCACCCTTCCTCCTTGGGAGCGTTGCAAGCTCGCACGTGCTGGCAGCGCTGGCCCGGCGGTGCTCCGCATATCTCCAGAGAGCAGGCAAAGCATGTGAAAGCTTGGTGGGCGAGAAGGAATCGCTTCGCTGCGTGGCTGACGCGGACCGCCGACTCTGCTGGCATCGCCCGGATGCGAGATTCTCCACACGCTACCCTGTAAGCACGTGAAAGCGTCAGGTACGCGACGGTACTTCTCTCTTGTTTGTCGAAGCTGGGGTAAGGCGAGAACGAAAGATCAAGACATGTACAGTACAAGTGATTCAAGAGCCGGCCTTCGGGCCTTCCAGAAGAAGCATGCACACGCCACCGAGCCGTGTTTTCTCTGCAAAGAAGGACGCCTCTGATCCTTCAAAGTCCCCAAGGGTCGGCGGCGGCGGCGGCGGGAAAGTCCATCAAGGTTGTCAGTCGGCGCTTGGTGTTGTTGGTGAGGAGCGTCTCCGCTGGGGAGCATTGAGCTGGTACCCGGTGACGTGGGATGGCGGCGGACCCGCGACCCCAACGTACCTCGAGGTATCCACACCCGGGTACACACGGATTGGAGTGGTCTCATAATCTCGCCAAGGTCTCGGAGGACTCAGGAGCGCGTCCGTCGTCTGGCGACACGTGACCCGCTGTGGTGCGCCGAGGAGAGAGCGAGTGTGGAACTCGCACGAAGGACACGAGCCACAGGGCTGTCTTGCGCGCACGGCAAGCCACCGCGGCTGACTGACAGGAGGTGCAAGGAGGAATGCTCGGTGAGATAGGATGTGTGAGATGGGTCTCAGGCCTACCTTGTTCTCAACGAAGTCGAGCGTGCCAGGGAGAGATGGATTTGCGGTATTGTCTGTCCGCCTGCCTGCCTTTCTTCGCTACACCTCTTGGCTCTCCAGGTCTCCAGATCCTTTCGCGGAGACATGGAAATAGTATCCCACGGAGGCAGTAGAGCATCTGGGGTATCCGCGGCTCGTTCCCTCTCCACAGATCGTCGCCTTGGGAAAGGGAAGCACGGCAGGCGGGAGAAGAGTGAGAGAAGATCACGTATTCGGCCCTAAGTGGGTTTGTGCGGACTTTCTCGCGTCTCGGAAATTCCACCAACAAATTGGCATCCAAGAGGACAAGTGTTATCGGCCGTTGGTGATAAATCGCTAGATCAGGGCGTCCGGTCGAGTATTATAAGCGAACGCTCGCTACACTATGCTCTCCAGTAATTATTGCTGGCGAAATCATTTAGGCTGTGGGACACTACTCCTGAAGTCGCCAGAGTGCTTGTCGGGCCTATTCCTCCACAGAGCGTGGGGGTTCCAGAAGCTCTTCCCGTCCACAAATCGTGAAAGTCACCAACACCGCCACTACTCTTGGTTTGACTCCAGCGGAGACGACGGCGCGACACCCCATGTGGAGGAGGCGCGGTCTGGGCATTCGTTGTAGCACAGTTGTGATATGTCGCGGCTTGCGTGGCTGACCCTCTTGACTAGGAAGTAGTCTCAATTGTTTGTGAGGATTGGCAAACGGATTCGATTGATCGACTCAGACGCCTGATCGACCGACCGTGTGACATGTCAATGCGTGGTCTGGCCTTCTCGTCGGTCACAGTTGTTTTCTGAGCGACGGGGAGCTATTGGAATTGCTGATGGCTATACTCATACGAAAGAGGGACATGTTCGTAGATCTCTGATGCGGAATTCATAGCAAGACTACATGTAGACAAGATGTCAAACGCTGAAGGAGCCATTTCTCCAGCCTGTACAACCACACTAGCCACTGATATGGCTTCACATCTTGTGCAACGTTTCTCCAGGCCCAGCCGGCTCCGCGCGGAGCACTACTAGACAGTGGAGAAATATGGGTGAAGCGCGTGTGATAACCCAGGGGATGATAGTCTGGTGCCACTGCGAACGAGTCGCTGTCCCGTATCGAAAGAGATTACGTGCCGTGTTCCCAAGACATCTAAGTGGGTTGAATGTGGATGGAGGCTATGTATGTAGGACAAACGGGTGTTGTTGATCATCACTGCAGCCCATACCAGAATGCGCTCATGCCACGAGAACGACAACACCGCGTGACTATTGTATGGAAGGCAACACCCCACGAGCAAAGCACGTTGTACGCCTTCATCCCACCTCCTGACGGGCTGATGGCTGCGAGCATCGAGGAAGGCCAGCTTGGCCAGAGCCGCTGAGACGTCACAAAGACGAAACACGTGCTTGGATCCTTATCTTTGACAACGTGCCAACGCCCAGCACAGCCTGTGGTAGGGCGACCCGTCAAAATGTTCTGATTGTGGTATCATAGGGGCGTGATGTGGCGTTTGATGCCAGCATGCTACATCTTGTAGCCGTGTCCAGAGCAGGCCAACACGGTAAATAACAACTATGACAGTCCAGCTCGTGGGATATATCCAGTAGTTCTTCACATGCCCAATCTTGGTGATTCTTCGGTAAAAAATCCATAGCAGACAAGGTGCCGAGAAACTACCTCTCGTCGTCCGCCCCAGAGCATTCACTCCACGGCAGACCCGCTTTTCTCTCCAGCCCGCAAGAGAAATCGCATGCTATCGGTGCCTTCGCGGTGCGGCGATACCCACCGGAAGCAGAATACAATACTGGCGGGCTCGCGCGCTGCTCTGCCCTCGAGCACACCCACCTGCTGCCTCTCGCCCTCACCACAAGCCGCCGAGAAGATAATTTTTCTGCGCGCCCAACAAAGTCACTGAAACTGCTATCGCCACTGCTGACGCTACTATCGCACTCTCCCGCCCTTGAGACGCATTTGCTTCACCCGACTCGGTCTCCAGATCTGCAGAGTGACTCTGGGGAACTCGCCCCGGTACAGCGTGCATCGCCCGGGCATACAGACAGCCATCCATCCACCCATCCCTTTACCCAGCACCAGCAAAGCAAAAGCAGCGCCACGCCGGGCTCTCTTTCGAAACAGCCACCACCGCAGCAGTGCTAGCAGCCGGCACGCACACGCACGCACACGCCCGCACGCACGACGCAGGAACAGCCGGGAGACGGACTCGCTCGCTCGCCCAAATCGATTTTGATCCCCAGCTCTTATCGTCCGTTCGTCATCCTGGAATTGTGGGCCCTTTGGAAGTCTATTCCGGCGTCCAATTTTTGCGCCTAAGCCTGCCTCCCCGCCCTCCTCCACTGCAGTCGCCTCGCTTCCGCACGCGCATCACTCTGCCTTCCCTTACCGCCCGCCAGCCAGCCTTCGCGCATTCTACCTCATGCTCTCGAACCTGCTGAATCCCGAGCGCAGTCCTCAGCCTCCCTCACTGCACCAGCCGACCGCCACGCCCACCGACTCCGCCGTCGCCGCCCAACAACTCCTCCTCCAGCAACAGCAGCAGCACAGCGCGCCCGCGTCGCAGACTTCCTCGGGCCTGTCCTCGCAACAGCCCAGCCAGCCCAACAGCCAGCCCGGCACGCCTATGGCCGCCGCTGCCATGACCATGCCGACAATGGGAGCAAACATGCAAAACTCAGACGAAAACCGCCCCGACCTGCCGCGTCCTTACAAGTGTCCGCTGTGCGACAAGGCTTTCCACCGCCTCGAGCACCAGACCCGCCACATCAGGACGCACACTGGCGAAAAGCCGCACGCCTGCCAGTTCCCTGGCTGCACCAAGCGCTTCAGCAGATCAGACGAATTGACGCGTCATTCGCGCATCCACAACAACCCCAACTCTCGTCGCGGCAACAAGCAACATGTCGCAGCCGCTGCCGCAGCCGCCGCAGTCCAGGCTGGCATGTACGACAACCCTGCGCTGCAGCAGCTCAACCAGATCAACCAGATGAACCAGCTCAACCAAATGAACCAGATGGGTCAGATGGGCCAGCTTAGCCAACTCCAACAGTTCAATGGCATGCACGGCATGAACACTATGAGTCCCATGCAGATGCAGCAACTTCAGCAACTCCAGCAGCTTCAGCAAATGCAGCAAATGCAACAGCAACAACAAGCAGCACAACAAGCAGCACAACAAGCCGCCCAGCAACAGCAACAGCAGCAACAACAGCAGCAGCAGCACCAGCCGAGTCCTGTTAACAGCATGCCTCCGCCTCAGAAGACTCCCCAATCTGCGCCTGGTTCTCAGATCAGCTCTCCCAATGTTTCACCTCCTCATTCGTACGCGGCGACGTACACCAGCAACCCTGGCTCCTACATGACCCGCAACAACAGCGGTGACCTCAGTCCAGCTGCTAACGGCGGCTACTCGAGTCCTGGAGCAATCAATTTGCTAGCTACCGCTGCCTCGCAAGTCGAGCGCGAGAACAACACCCAGATTCCCAACCAGCACCTGAACCTTCCGTCTTCGAGGACTCCTTACCACGTCAACCCTTACAGCCAAAACCGCATGCCTTCCCTTTCATCATACCACTACTCATCAAATCCGACATCCCAACCCATGTCACGTTCGCACTCGCACGATGACGACGACCAGTACGCTCACCGCATGACGAAGAAGTCAAGACCGAGCTCTCCGCAGTCGACAGCGCCTCCGTCGCCATCGTTCTCTCAGGAGTCAATTTCACCGACGCCCGACCACACTCCTCTGGCCACACCTTCGCACTCGCCTAGATTGCGTCCTCAGTTCTTCCACAACGGTGTGCAGCTCCCAACTCTGCACCACCTTTCCCTCGCCCACCAACCGCCGCCTGCGCTTGCGCCCGTCGAGCCTTCAGCTGATGGTCAACAGCCGTACGTTCCCGCTCAACACAGCGGTCTACGAATTAGTGAAATCATGGAGGCCGGCGACGGATCTCAACGGAAACTACCGGTCCCGATGGTCTCGACTCCCAAGTACGAAGGCAACACCAAAATCAACGAGCTCGTCAATCCCAGTAGTGGCAACAACAGCGGACAAAACAGCGGTCAGAATAGTGGACAGAACAGCGGTCAGAACAGTGCCCGCGCCACTCCCGAGAGGACATGAAAATTCTGCCCAACACCAACTTCGACGCGGGAATCGCGCTTGTCTGGCGTACGCCTCTGATTGTTTGCCACACCATGATTGATCACGGCCGCTTTCGATGATTTTTCGAGTTTTCATATCCGGTTTTCTTTTTTGCGACTGCGAGGAGTTCTAGCGACTATAGACTGGGTTACGGCGCTTTACGGCGAAAGAAGTAAAAGCTGAGGCGCACGACGCGCATACTACGGCGAGGTCAGAGCGAATGGCGGTGTAAGGCACACACGGTGTTCGAAAGGGATAGAACGGATGCAAATTTGGAAGTGTGGGAGTTGTGCTCAGCTGTGTACAAGCAGTGAGCTCCCAAGGATACCAGCGTTTGGAGTTTGTCCAGGACGAGTTTTATCTCGTGTCTGTTGAACTGGGGGATTTTGCGAGACTTGATCGCTTTTCACCGACATTGCTATTCAGCCTTTTTGTTCTTTTGTGGTTCTGCTTGCGCTCTCAAATCGTTGACACACGAGGAGCGTGTAATACTAGCTGATAGAACACTTTGATTCATCAAACACCCATCTCTTACCTGTTTTGCGAACCAAATCTCATGTCTCTTTCATTGCAGTATAGTTCGACCAAAATTCTAACGTGAACGACTGGCTGTCCGCACTGCACACAAACACATCCTCAAGTCTCACACAGACTGCCTCCCTCACTAAGGCACCTCGCTCTTACTCTCGGCTTAGCAGTCAGGACAGGACCCCGTCATCTGATTACAACATCGCTCTCCATCACGATCCCGCCAACGCCCTGCCCAAGGAAATTGTTACCTCATAGTCGCGAACCTTCATCCCCAGATCGGCCGGCCGGGGGAATAAAAAAGACGACGTCAACAACAACGATTTCATCATCTCGTAACATCATCAAGCGTTTTCTTCTCAAACCCTCTCGGCGCATCTTACCCTGTTGGCTCCATCCGCGCGACCGACACTTACTTCAGTCCCCGAGGCAACTGGTCTCGCTGGTCCCCTCTCACTCCATCATCGGTTGTGGAGTAGTGTTCCAAACGATCGTAGGGTTTGCGTGTCGTGCCAAGAGAGCATTGCATGCTGCCCGGCCCGATATCTGAGATCGTCCCCTTGTTTTCTCACGCTGAGGCGCTTTCTCGCTACGGCACTACTGTATGCATGCAGGCAATAATTTCTGTGGATAGGATTTGTGTGGAGGCGTGGGGTTCTGGGGTACGCGTTCGATTTTTTGCGCTCCTTCGGTGCCTGCGGTATCGTTCGAGTGCTTGTGCCGACTACGGTTTTTGTCGTCGCTTCTCGCCTGTTCGAGTGATGTGATTACTTGGCCGATTGGCTTGATCGTTTAGGAGGATTCAATTGCTACTATCCAAACGCCCGCAACACTCGGGTGATCTACAGTCGTGTATCGGAGTCATGTGCGTCTTGCTGAACATCGGGTGTTCTCGCAGAACGCTGAAACCCACTTCGCTACCTCGTACGCGCCCGTGTCGAGGCCCACGTCTCATCCAACGAGGCTGTACCTTAGTGGAACGGCTGCGTCACGCTCAGCACGGAAACGCAAGGTGGAGAAGGGGGTTTGCTTGATGTGTTTGGGCGGTCCCAATCCCTCCTATCTTCTGCATCCGCCTGCCCTTCGCAGCAAGAGATGTGCAGATGATCTGTGGAGAACAAACAGGACCTGGTCGTGATCCTCACCCTGCCGGCGCACCCCAGAGACGGCTCCGCAAAAGGCTCCTACGCACTTTATCTGCTGCTGCTTTGGTAAGAACAGGCGATGATCTAGTGCTGAATAACAACACTACTACTAGCATCATGCGCTGTCAAGAACCAACAAAAACAAAATCCGTTCCACACGCATTCGGATGCGAAAACAACATCCATGCATCCTCTCATCCTTTTCCCCACGGGCGATCCGCCTCATCCCACATTTCGCCGCAGCGGTGTGTGAAACGCAGCCCCCAAATGCCACATCTTACTGGTTGGCAAGAAACGTGCTCGCAACGTGTGTTCGTGCTTTCCCAGCAAACGGTGGATGATTGGAGAATAATCAGGCGTCCACCCACACACAGGGCGTACACGCATCCTCAACACTCTGCACGCGGAAATGTGTTGAGGGACTGTTCATTCAACCGAGCTGCGAGTTTGGGCAGAGATCGTGTCATGATTGCGTGCCCTGGGTGGACTGGTGATGACGATGGTGAGACTTGTGTCAATTCGATAGTCTAGTCAGCACGCCATCTTTCATTATCGAATTGATGGTTGCAAGCCGTGACGGGCTGATTGTGCTGAGAGCACATGTCAAAATTGAAAACAAAAATCAATAGAGTTGTCTGCCTTTCTCGAAGCCCTATGTCGTTTGTCCCGAGATTCGAGGCCACAGCTGCGCACATGCCCTGCTATCAACCATCGGATAATAATACATCCCGTGTGCAGTGTGCGCTTGATCAACCGAAGGGACCACGGTCCGCAATCCAGGCCCAGACCTCACACAAGCTGAAAGGTTACCGAACTGAAGCACATGCCCATCGCAAATAATCCTTGCGCATCGGTGGATGGCGTACAAGAGAAGCGAGTCGATTATCCGAGTGGCTTCGGCCAAGTACCGACACGGAAGTACGACGATGACTGATACCGGAAAGCGTGGGGGGACCATTGCAGTGGCTTGACCTGCTCACGGAAAAAAGTGCTTATATCTTCCCCCTTTGCTCGCTACCCCGGATCTGGAGTGCCGTTGGGGTTATCTGGGCGTGTGGAGTGGTCGTCGGAAAGTGGAGGGGAATTCGAGCAAGTGTGGCTTGCGTGCGTGCCTCGTTTGTTGGCAATATATCGATACAGCCGGCTAGGCTCGAAGTGGCATTGCGGCTGATTCGAGTTGGCAGGGATAGGGGACCCTGTGGTTGTTATCTTGGTGGATTCGTAGATAGAAACTAGGGGAACTTCCCGGTCCATATCGCCTGTCCGACGGTGAGGTCATATATTTTACGAATGATTCCTCCTGCATGTGTGGACACGGAGAGATCCGTCATATCACTTATTAGATCCGACGGCTGACTACGAAGTTGCTTGGAGCAGGTGGAAGATTGAGACTATACGTGAATCGCTGTGAGCTGTGTATCGGCGAATGTTGGCTGGCATTGCAAACGACGATGGTCGTAGTTGAGCTATCTTGTCTGCATGCACCGGGTACTCACAACCTCCGATCAAAGCTAGAGTACATCAAAAGGGTGGGCTGCGCACTCGTGTCCTCCTCCGACTAAGGTAGAGTAAAGCAAAAGGGTATACTGCGCTCTCGTCTCCTCGTTACCTCACCACCTTCATCGCTTCTTCCCAGGCGTACCTTGCAGCACTGCTGCTCCGTTGGCCTTCATCTCGACCATCGCGGCGTGCGTGAGGGCACGTTTCTTACTGACAGCCGTCTCACGCACCTCGATCTCGTCCTCGAAAGCACGTGCAGCCTTGCGCTTATCTCTTCGCACATCTTTAAGCCTTTTGATGGTTTCGCCGAAACGATCCAGGAACCAATCTCCCGCCTCCTCCCACTCATCGATGTTGAGGCTAGCAAAGAAGTGAGCTTGTGTCTGTGCTTCTGCGCCATTGAGGTGAACAAGCTTTTCGGTCAAGGTCGCCGTGTTCGGCAGATCAGGGACAACATATGGTTGAGCATGTGGACTGTGATCGAAAGCCTCGCCTTTCAAGGACGCATAGTCCTTGTTGTAGAGCTCTTCCAGATCGTAGTCGAGCGGCTCATCGCTGAACGTTTGTGGCCCAGGCTGCTCATTTGGATTCTCTTCGGTGAAAGCGTCAGACGCCGGGCGTTGATCAGACATCAGAGCTTGCCCGGCGGCCGAATCGTGAAGGTCGTGGTAGTTCTGAGCTTCGGTAACTGGTGGCTGTCGCCCATTCTGTTGGGAATATTCCTCTGTTGATACCTGACGGTCATTCGTAGCAGGCTCTGTTTGCCCGGTAGCTTGTTTGCCAGACTCTCGGCGCGGGCGAGCAGCGTCTGCCTTGATCTCGGGCGTGAGTGGCCTCGAGTTTACTGCTTGCTTCTGGGGACGGAAGGTGTGAGCTACAAATTCTTTTTTGATGGTCGCCGGTCGGCCAAATGAGAACGGGGCTGCAGCATCGACGTCTGACGGCGACTCGGAATCAAACTGCCTGTTGTCCTGCAGCTGTCGTGAATTGACAAGAGGTTGCCCTTGCGTGTCTAGAGCAGTAGGTAACTGGTGACGGGTAGTTGTAGGCTGTAGCTGCGGCTTTTGAGCACGAGCACCATAGATGGCGCGATGAGCTGCGTGAGTCGGCCAATTGTGAAGACCGCCTGAAGCTCTGACCTCGTTTCGGTCACGGTGATCCGTGACAGATGGCACGCCAGTAGATGTTGGCGGGTAGGAGTCACCCTTGATATGAGTTTGAGCTATGGTGGAAGCGCCATTGGCTGCTTTTGCTTCTGCAGCAAGTCTTTGGTACTTGCCTTCCGTGGGATCTTGCGGCAGGTCTTGGTCGGCTTCGGGATCCTCGTCGTAGTCCGTGCCGTCAAAAATGGCGCCAGGCTGATGGCCATTAGTATCATGCCGTTCGTATGACCTTGAACGCGTTTCAAGATGCTGGTCACCATCGAACCTCTGACGGGTCGTGCTGGCGGTTGTGGAGAGGTTGTCAGCACTACTGTTGTTGGACTTCATAAATGCAACCCCTTGGTGGCGACCATTCCGACCGGACTGGCTCCTCTCGCGGTGCGCAGCGTTGTTCTTCGACTTTTGCTTTCTGTCGTCTTTCGTACCCGGGGTAGGGAACTTAAGGTCATTGAGATCGGTAGCCACGTCTCCGTTTCTCACTTGCACGAAACCGGCCATGCCGGATGCGGGAGCCATTTTGTGACGGCTATGCTGTGAGTTGAAAGCTGGTGTGATGGCTGCTTACCGCCCAGACATGCTGGCCCGCGGTGTGCTGAAGGCAAGTTGTAGTTGCGATGTCTGGGAGCTGGAAGAGGTGAAGTCGAGAACGCGTCGACGTTCTAGGCTAGCGCTGTGGACGAGCCATCGGTCTTCTCAGCTACGAAGTGAAGGAGCGATGGCAAAGAGCTTTCAAGCAGCTCCCCTCACTGAGTCGGAGAGGACATTCAGTCAATTTTATTAGAGCACGAAACAAAATGAGTGAGATATAGCAACAGAAGTTCGGATCGCGCTCTAGTCGCGAAGTCACATGACTCGAATGATCATCCACTTGCATCACCTTGCTTTCAAAGCTCGAACCTATCAGTCGTCTCCGTATCCCATTGAAGTATCGCCTTTTGTATCAGGAGAAATCATGATGACGGACACCAGCGACAGCCACAAGGATATCTTCGCCCTGCCAAACGAAGTAAGTCGTGCCTTGTCGCACAGCACTCTCGCCAACGCACGCACGGACTGACGAGGGGCACTAGATCCTGCTTAACATCTTCGACCTTTCATCCACACGTGAACTCCTTCCTCTGACTCCAACGTGTCGTCGATTCCACTCACTCATACTCCGCTTGATACACCATCGTCTGCAAATCGCTGCTGGGCTCGATGGCCACGTCCTGTTCCTTGAATGTCATCATCCATCCGCACGCTTGACGGCCCCACCTCTGTATTGTACTCCTCTGGGGACCGAAGGTCTAGACAGCTTGTTGTTGGAGATAAAGGATGAGAAGCAACATGTCGGCCAGGTCAAAAGATTCGGCAATCTGTTCACAAGATTCCGACCAGAAAGCAATGAGCCGGAACTCAAAGTCAAACAGAGACATCCCGCAGGAGACGTTCCTGGTTCAAGAACATGGTCCGATACCACTATTCGGCCTAAGGACCACGATAAGGACAACATAGTGCGAGATACCGTTAATGTGGATGCCCATGAGCTCTTCTCCCAGCTGACCACGGTCGCCTATCTGGGAAGGCGAGAAACTACACGCGGTCTCCTTTGCTCGCTTCAGGAAGTCGCCGAAGGCACTATCCGCGTTTGGAGAGACTGGCTGTCTCGACACTGCGAATCGCGATCGTTCACAGACAACAGCACTGTAGTAATCCACCATGACAGTGAGAATGCCGACCAGCAGAAGGCACGGGCAGACAGTGTCATCAGTACGTGCCCGACAAAAGACCCCCAGGTGCTCTGGATCAACACAAGAGGTGAAGATGTGGGCATCAAGTTCAAAGTGAAGAGACAACAGCAACGGGCGACCAATCTACCACTGATGTACTCGAGCGATATCGAACTTGCTGTAAGCTATGTGATCGAATTCGAAGGTGAGAGATGAGACATCAACGCGTTTGCTTGCTTGTGTCGACTAACGTGCTATAGAGATATATATCCGAACGACACACTTGCTTCTCAAGCTGGAGGAGGCCGAGAAGCAGATCAGTAATGACACCGGCAAGGCTATCGTATTTGGAACCTTCAGAAGCGCTGTGTAAATTTGTGTATTCATGAAGAAATACCTTGAACTTGTACGTACATGTTGCTACACATGCGTTGGGACTGTTAATTCTGAGTCCACAAACGTTCCGCTGCATGTTGAGAGCGCCATGTTCTTTTGGCTCACCCAGGAAAGAGTAGTTACTATGCCTGTCATTACTGTCGAATGAAAGACTGCTTTCCCTTTTAATACTGTTACAGTCGTACACCTACATGAATCCATTCAATTCTCAAGGAAAATGCCATGCTGATGCACGCGGCTATCTGGAGGGTTAGGGTTTCGGCCAACTACGAGCTGAGCGGACCTCCGAAGTTTGATCCAGTCTCCTGTTAGAGCCGACCAGCGATCGCAACAGCAACACGCGACCAGCATACCCGACACAATGCATTGCTCCAGCCGAAGCATAATTGGAGGTCTGCTGTCAGCGACCACACAGCGCTCCGCGACACTGCCACCTGGGTTCCTCATCCCAGCATTCTCCAGCGCCTCGCAAACCGCCAGCTTTTCCTCCTCGACCACTCGCGCCGCACGCAAGGATGGCAATCCGGCTCGTGGCATCTCCGCCATCCGTCGCACTGGATTGAACAAGAAGACCAAGCTGTCAGTGGACTTGAAAGACCTCCCGAAGCCGGTTCTGGATCCCAAGCGCCGCTCAACTGTCCAGGTTGACGAGAACCACGGACTCTGGGAATTCTTCCACCAATCTCGCACACCAGTGCAGAACCCCGAACAGTTGCACGCGCACGGCAGAGGGTGGACGGTTCAAGAGCTTAGGTCAAAGAGCTGGGACGATCTACATAGGCTGTGGTGGATGTGCGTCAAGGACATCAACAGATGCATGACCACCGAAGCGGAGAGAGTTCGCCTGGACGCTGGTTACGGACAGTACGAATTCGAGGCGAGGATGGAGGAGGTACGTTTCGGGAGTTGGAAAGAGATATGGCGCGGAGACTAACAACTGCACAGATTCGCCAAACACAAAAAGCGATCAAGATCTGCCTCACCGAGCGCTGGTACTCGTGGGAGGAAGCCCGTATTGCTGCTATGGAGGACGAGGAAGTTGATCTCTACGCCGACACAGAGAACGGCCAGTCCGCCTACATCCCCAAGGAATACACAGAGGTAAGGCGAAAAGATTGAGGATAGTCAGCGATGCATAGACTAACATATTCAGGATGCCTTTGGTTCCACCAGCACTACACCGTCATCACTAGATGCGCCTGATGCGCACGCTCGCGAAAACATGGCCGCCGAGACTGCACGCCAGGAACTTCGCGCATGATCACAAAATAGCTCGGCTCGCAATGATGTATAATATGTGTATATAGAAATATTTCATCCCTTAAAGTTTTGCATTTCTATCTCCTCGGCGGCACACTCTTGGAGGTTTGATCAACAGACCATAATTAGCATGTGAGTTGCTACAAGACAGCGCACTCCCCAGATACCATCGCATCATGAGTCTTGCGCTGCTTGGATCAGCGGTGGACTGTGGATGTTTTCTCAACATACCTTGATGAATGCTCACTATCCTGTAAGGATTAGCGCGAGGATAGGCGATGCTGTTTGGAGGCCTACACTTTGTGGCGGTTCATTCGGCGCTGGAATCCTGCTGGCGAGGATGAGAAGAATGATGCAGCCATTGACGAGAGACGCGACTATATCCTGGAGCCTCGCACAGCCCTTGACCAGGAACAAGCGAAGGCGGGTGATGGTGAGCATATGGATGATGACGAAGTAGCGGTTCAAGCCAGGCTCGAGGACTACGAAGCGCAGTTGATTGAAGATAAACCTCTTGCCGAAGCTGAGAACAACGATTCGGAGGCCTTGCTCGCAGTAGATGCCAAAGCCTTAGGTACAACATCGCAGCACCTCGCGACCTTGACATCACGACATCGTATGTCCCTATCCTACCGCGCGACACTGTACCTAATGTATTCCGGTTAATTCCGCGCTCTCTTTCTCTCGCTGATGTGAACAGAGCGAAGAGACTGCACCTCCAACAAGCAAGCCCCCCCCCTGTGCACAAAGCACCGCCATTAGAATGCACGTCGTTCACTGCGAACTGACCTTTGTGTGCACATAGCCAAACACAAATGGACGAAGGCACTGGCTGGGGCCAGGAGTCGTAGATGGTGACCACGCAAGTGCACCAACCGAAGGACTGGACCCTTTAGCACGGGATTAGGAAGACCGTGACATACCACACCTTGGATTCTGGAAATCTGCTGTGACATCGTCAAACATTGTTTCAAAACCTGTACGACTTTGCAGGTGTTATGTATCGATATATCTCGTGAAGCTAGTGTGAAACCAGGGACCTCACGGGAGTGGGCCGAAGCGAGCGAAGGTCTGCCCGCACTTAGTGGGGGTGGAGCCATCATTGCTCTGACCGCTCATAAACACTAGCTACACTTTCGCCTCTCCTGTTCCACCAGTTCATCTGAGCTCCAACCTGCTTTAGCAAACCCATCACAAACATGGATGAGATCGCTCCCGAATACGATGTTGTCGTCCTCGGCACTGGCCTGACCGAGTGCGTGCTGTCCGGCGTGCTCTCCGTCAAGGGCAAGAAGGTGTACGTGAACGCAGGATACAACCCAATCTAATCTCTGAGACATCATACTGACCTGAACCCTTCAAGATTACACATTGATCGCAATGATCATTATGGCGGCGAGTCTGCTTCCATCAACCTCGAGGCTCTCTTCAGGAAGTATGGCAACTTCACGGAGGGTACCGAGCCGTGGAAGAAGTACGGCAGGGTGAACGACTGGAACATCGACCTTGTCCCCAAGCTTCTGATGAGCAACGGAGAGCTCACCAACATCCTGGTCTCCACCGACGTCACAAGATACTTGGAGTTCAAGCAGATCGCTGGCAGCTACGTGCAGCAAGGAAACGGAGCCAAGGCAACCGTCGCCAAGGTGCCCTCAGACGCAGCTGAGGCGCTCAAGTCGCCGCTCATGGGCTTGTTCGAGAAGAGACGCGCAAAGAACTTCTTGCAGTGGGTGGGCAACTTTGACGAGAGCAACCCAAGCACACACAATGGTATGTGATGGAGAAAGAGATGCGATGATTGGGGAGAGGCATGGGGCTGATATGGATACCACAGGCATGAACCTTTCGCAGACAACCATGAAGCAGGTCTACGACAAGTACGGCCTCGAGCAGACTACCCGCGACTTCATCGGCCACAGCATGGCTCTTTACACAACCGACGACTACATTGAGACCAAGGGCATGGCTAAGGACTGCGTTGAGCGCATCCGCCTCTACGTGAACTCTATGGCTCGCTACGGCAAGTCACCTTACATTTACCCTCTGTACGGCCTGGGCGAGCTTCCTCAGGGCTTTGCCCGCCTCTCGGCCATCTACGGTGGAACATACATGCTCAACACCAACGTTGACGAGGTCAAATACGAGAACGGCAAGGTCTCTGGCATTCGCGCGACCATGAAGGAGCGTGGTGAGGAGGGTGACGGCATGAAGTTCGAGACCAAGTGCAGCAAGATTCTTGCGGACCCGTCTTACTTCCCGGAGAAGGCCAAGGTCGTTGGTCACCTCATCAAGGCCATTTGCATTCTCAACCACCCGATCGACAAGACCGACAACAGTGACTCTGTCCAGCTCATCCTTCCACAGTCACAGGTTGGCCGCAAGCACGACATCTACATCGCCATGGTCTCAGGAGCACACAACGTTTGCCCCAAGGGCTACTACATCGCCATTGTGAGCACCATCGCTGAGACTGACGCGAACCACCACCTCGAGATCCAGCCCGGTCTTGATCGCCTCGGTAAGATCGAGGAGAAGTTCATGGGCCCTCCCATCCCCATTTACGAGCCTCTCGAGAGCGGCGCAAACGACAACATCTTCATCTCCAAGAGCTACGACGCATCCAGCCACTTCGAGACCACCACTGGTAAGTACATTCCGTTGTATCAGCTTTATCTTTCACGTGCTTATGCATTTTGCAGACGACGTCAAGGACATCTACCAGAGAGCCGAGGGCCACGAGCTCAAGGTCGAAGGTCTCAAGGAGGGCCAGAACCTCGTTGCCGACGAGTAGAACTACGAACATATACCCTCTCATTGGCAGTAGACAGCAGCAACGTTTTAGCACATGTTACAATAGCACGCGTTGGTAGCATCGTTTCGAAGTTTGAAAGAGTGTCCGGTTCTAGTGAAATCAAATTCAAGCCATGTATACTAATAATTGCGTGAATGCTACTGAAAGGAGGCTGCAATTTCCTCTATAAGATCTATTGTGATGCTCGGTTATGGGATTTCTAGGCTGCACTTCATCACTGCCACTGGTGGTAGTTTGGCTGGCCATATCGGAAGCTAGTACGCTGTTGTCATCTACCATGGGCTTCGGTGTAGCACTGACTGCCATTGATATACTCTTCTAGCTACCTCACAAGCTTGTATGATAGCATTCTTGAACATCGCAGCTCTTGTAGCCTTGACTGTCTTTGAGATTCTGTTCACATTATCACTAATTTCGCAGCCGTTGTACCAATACTATCAACTATAAGGGCATGAATGGCTACGCCCATCACTGAGATAGCGATTGTGTCTTCGTTGCATATTAGCAGCTAGTGTGCTGTTACTGTCGACTGTGGGTGTAGAGATAGCCTTGCCCGCCACCGAGATACTATCCAAACTTCCTAGCTACCTCAGGCACCCATTGCTGGTACTATTAAGCGTAAGTATAAGGTGGGTCTTGATTACCATTGAGATGCTCCCCGTATCTCAGGATCTCGCATGCTAGGATCATCGACCATCTGACTCGATATGACTTCGTCTACCCACGAGTGACTTCACGTTTGCTTCATCCCCACGCCTATTGACAGCACAAAAGAGCTTGATCTACTGGCACGCCTTTCTTTCAACGCATACTAAAATATGATAGAACACAAGATAAAGCATGAAAACGACCTGCATTACACGCTCTGTATAATATTTTACACTCCCCCGCAAAGGGCATGCATCGCTACTCGTCGTGCATCCTCCTCCAAGACAACACCACACTACGTTTAACCGAGAGTGAGGGTCTGGCCGGCCTTGCCAACAACGGCAGCCTTGACGTTCTTGCTGCCGAGAAGAGTGTACTTGTAGGGAACGCTCTTGAGGGTACCGGCGGGAGCAGAGTTCTTGGCGGAGCCGAAGTCGTTGTCGTTCTCGACAGCGTAGCCCTCCTCCTTGGAGAACTGCGAGGTGAGAGGCTCCTTGATGTCGACGAAGACGTTGCTCTCGACGAGGGTCTGGGCGCCTGTTGGGGGGATTGAGTTAGCAAAGGTTTCATTTTTGATTTTTTGTGGCAAGATTGTTTCTCGCGCTGGGGAGGATTCTTTTTGGAACGTACCCATCCTGGTGTTGATAGCGGTGTCACCGACAGAGCCACCCTCGTAGTAGGAGTTGAAGATGTGGGAAGTACCGAAGCGGATCAGGGGCATGCGGGAGTTGATGTTCTTCCAGTGGTTGTTGGCGTAGGTGACGTGGAGCTTGCCGGTGTCCTCATCGCCGTTGCTGTCGCTGTGGCTGACGAGAGAGGCCTTGTAGTGGTCGTGGAAGATGGTGTTGCTGTGGAAAAGAAGGAAACGAGTCAACCAACATAGCTCACGATGCGAGGTAACCAAGAAATTCACGATATGTCACTTACCTGACAGTGATGTAGTCCGCGGCGTGCGAGAAGTCGGCAAGACCATCGTAGTAGTCCTTGCCGTGCTCAAGGTCCGAAGAAAGATCGCAGTGGTCGATCCACACGTTCTCGGACTTCTGGACAGCGATAGCGTCACCACCATCCTGGTAGACCTTGCTGAAGCCCAAGTTCTGGATGATGACGTTCTTGGCCTCCTTGACCAAGAAGCCGGCGCCAACGAGCTTGCTGGAAGAGTCCTTACCGAGGATGGACTTGTTGCTGCCGACGCGGATCTTCTTGCTGCCCTCGATGGTGCCGTCGACGTAGATGATCGCGGCCTCGTCGTCCTTGACGGCCGCGACGAGCTCGTCGTAGCTCTTCACAGTGACAGAGGAGCCGCCGGCACCACCAGTGGTGCCACCGTTCAGGGAAGCGTAACCAACAGGACCCTCAGCAGCAGCGGCTCTGGAGGCGAGGGGAGCTGCGAGAGCAGCGAGGGGAGAAAGGGCCGCCAGGGCGCCGAGAATAGAGACCTTCATATTGAAAGATAAGAGGAAACGAGGGAATGTGGGTGAGTGTATAGAAGAAGGAAGGACTAGAAAAAGGATGGAATGGTATGAGAGAACAAACAGTTTAACTTTTGGCGGACGTAGACGATCCTAAATACCTTAGACACCTCTGGAGATCGCATCGACCAGGTCCATTAGGTCTTCTCGGAGCCCTACTGGGCTATCCGATCGTGTAACTGTCCATCTCGACAAAGTCTCGGCATGTTGCCTGTTCGAAGAGGGCAGGTGGGACCCCCATAGAGTTCTCGAGCACGCGACGTAGTTTATGCGCCGAATAATGCGAACCGAATGCTTGAGCGGCATCGTGTCATTGCATCAGAATAAAGCAGACCAGGGATACGAGTATACGACGTTGCCAGCTGCGTTGGACAGATTGGTCTGGTCTATAGCGATGGGATGTCGTCAATCTATCTCGAACCGGTAGCGCTTCGCACTGTTCAGCTCGTTAACGTTGAAGTCTTGGCTCTAACAAGGGCTCACCAGGCGTACCTCCTAGAGAAGCTCGCTCCAAGTAGTGGGCTGCTGTATCAGCATTCCGCGATGAATACCCGAATTATGTTACTATGTATGCTGAGTATGTAATTGCGATTCCGCTGAAGTGCTCCAGGGGAAGCGAATTATCCTGGAGAAGATCACGGAGTATCCCAGCTTCCGAAGTCAACTTGTCATTAAGCGCCCATGATAATTCCCACCGAAAAACGTCAAGGGGCATTATTGAACAACAGATGGAAGCGATTTTGATCGAGTCAGGTCTGAGTAAGAAAGAGATGCTTCTGTAAACCGATCCCTGAGCTGATACTGTGCTCTTGACGTCAGTAGCGTTCGTTTTTTGCGCAGCGTCAGATTTGACAAAGAGCCGATTCATATTCGAGTGACTCCAGTCTAGTCTTGAGCGCATCAAATACTTGATTGAAAATATCAAATGAGCCCGACAATACTGCGCCCAGAATTACGTTAAAGAATCAAAGCGAAAGGAGAATATCAAGAGAGTAACATGAACATATAGAAAATGGCATTAAAATCTAACCGAATCTCGCAAAAGTATTCACACCCGGAGTAAAAATCCCCACCCATTCCCAATCACAAGACACCTTGCGAAGAACGAGCATCAACAGCAACAATCATCATAGTGTAAGAAAAGAAAAAGCGTCCCCAAACACCCCATGACCCAGTACATCAATAGTACAAAAGCCCTAAAAAGAAAATGCGATGCATTTCCAAACTCCGTCAAATCAATATTTCTCCCCTTTCACTCCTTTCATCATCATGTAATGCGAAGGCGCTTAAGCCTTGGACAGGCGTGCGAGGACCTCCTCCTTCTCGGCGACGGGCAGCATGCTGAGAACTTGCATGACACCGGCGAGACCGCCATCCTTGTTGCTGCGCATGAGAGCGGCGACGTCGTAAGCGACAGCATCGCCCTTCATCTTCTCGATGCGCTCGGAGATGCTCTTGCGGTTCTCCTCGTACCAGACAGCGACGTTCATGTCGTCGGTGCCGAAGGCAGGGAGCTGAGACCAGGCCTCGAGGGTCTTGAGGCTGGTGGTGCGCGAGGCGGCAAGCTCCTTGGGTGAAGCGGCCGCCATGCGCTTGAGGACGTACTCCTCGTTCAATCTGCGGCGCAGACGCCAGTAGAAGAAGCGACGAGCGTTGGACCAGACGAGCTCGGAGCGAATGGTGTCCTTGGCCTTCATGCGGCCAGCACGGTCGTGGAGGTCGGCGTACTGCAGGCTGATCTGCTGGTAGACAGGGAGCAAGAGAGTCTCGCGCTCGGTCATCTTGTTCTTGATCTCAGTCTGCTGTTCGGCAGTGAGGTCCTTCTGCAGCGAGCGGCGCTTGAGGTCGCCGTAGGTCTGGTCAAGACGAGCCATGGTCTCAAGCTGCTTGTCCTTACGGAACTTGATACCGACGATACCCTCGGGCTCAAGCACACCACCGCGAGCCTCCTCGTCGGCGTACATCTCCATGAACTGCGGGTTGATGGTGGGGTCGACGACGACCCATGAACCACCACGGAGCTCACCGAAGGGAGGAATGTAGACGAAGACAGGCTGCTCGTACTTGACGAGAGCGTCAACAATGTACGAACCATACTTGAGGACCTCGTTGTACATGTCACGCTGACCACCAGAGAAACCACGCCAGTTGGCAAGGATCATAAGCGGCAGCTGCTCACCGTTGTTGAAGTCACGAATGGCCTGAGCAGTCTTGAAGGCAGAGTTGGGGTACCAGACACCACCAGCCTCGTTGGAGACCTGCTCGATGGAGTCGGGGTTGGCAGGGTCAGCAGGAGAGACGTTCTCGACAGAGCGAGTCTCAACACCGATGACACCAACGGGGATACCACCGAGGCGGGCACGACCAGTGACGACGGTACGAGCCCAGCCGCCAAGAGACTCCTTGAAGGAGTCCTTGTCGAAGAGACCAGAAAGGAAGCCATCCTCAGTCTCCTGACCAGCGATCAAGTGGCGCACATCGTAAGGAGCCTTCTGGGGAGGGTAGAAGGTGATGTCACGGTCCCAGGAGTCGGCCGAGGGGGAGATTGGTACAGGGTTGCCCTTCTTGTCGGGAACGAAGGACATCCAGTTGACAATTTTGGAGACACCCTCGAAGTCGTCGTTGGCAGTCATGTGCGAGACACCGTTCTTGTACATGATCTGAGTGCCACCAAGCTGCAAGTTGGAGGTGTAGACCTCACGACCCAAGAGCTTGTTGATGGCGGGAGCACCAGTAAGGATGATAGGCTGGCCCTCAACCTGGATGGCACGCTGTCCAAGACGAACGAGGTAGGCACCGATACCGACGGAGCGGCAAGTGACCAGGGTGATGGTGAAGATGTCCTCGTAGGCACGGGAAGTCTCACCAGCAATGAGACCGGAGCCCTTCAAACACTCCACACCGAGGCCCTCTTCCTGACCGATGATGGTGACGACCTGGTGACGGACCTCGCCCTCAACGTTGATCTCCTTGGTGATGACAGACTTCAGCGCACCGTCCTCGAAACGAGCCTTCTTCTCGGGAGTAAGGTAGAGGTACTCGAAGCCAGCCTCAGGGCGGCTCGGGTCTCTCCATGCAACGGAGAAGTGAGGGATCAGCTCCTCAGCCATACCGATACGAGCACCGGAGTTGGCAGACAGGTAGATACGCGGGATACCAAGCTTGCGAGCGAGCTCAGAGCACTTGTGGAAGAACTTGTCTTCCGCGGGACCGAAGGAGCCGATCTTGAAGGTGATGTCGTTGGAGATGATGATGAAACGACGACCACGGGGGTACTCAGGAGTCTTCGCAGTAATGAGCCAACCGACCATGCCAATAGTGTTGGTGCCTGGTTCGCGGTTGACCTCAGCGAGGTTGTCAGAGTCATCAAGGACAAGCTCGCTGTACTCGATGCACTCGCCAGAGACGGGCTTCTTGTCCTTGAGAGCAGGGTGCTGGGCGACAGTGACGTTCCAGCTGTTCTCGATAGCCTGGCGGAAGAGCTCAGGGAAGTCGTAAACGTACTGGGTGCCCATGATATGAGCCTTGTAACGCTTGGGCTGGAGAGCGCCCTTGGTCTCGTAGGCAGAGCCAACGGGACGCAGGTGCATGGAGCCAATCTTGGTGGTGCCGCCAATGCTGTGGAAGAGCCAATCGCCCTTGTCGGACTTGCGCTCCTCGTAGAGCTCGACCTGGACGATGTAGCCCGAGGTGTTGGTGATGATGACACGGAGCGGGTAAGGAGCACCAGTGCTGGGGTCAGTGCAGACAATGCGGATCTCAGCACCAGTGACACGAAGTCTCCAGGCGCGGCGACCGAAGCGGTCAAGGAAAGTAGCCAGCGCCTCCTCAACCTCCTTGGGGTCAAGAGGGAAGACAGCGGAGAAGTTGATGAAGATGTGGTTCATGTCAGAGTTGTTGTTGCCAACAATCTCCATGGCGTCCAAGATGTCAGTCATGAGACGGTCGGCCTCAGAGATCATGTACTCTGCGGTAGGGATGTCCTCGCGCAGGCGGCCAGGCCTGACAACGGCACGGGTGAAGAAGCGCTTGTCGTTCTCGTTTGTCTTGCCAACAGCCTCGTACATGTGGATGTTACGGTTCTCAGTGAAGACGGGCTTAATGTTGAACTTGGACAGACGGCTGAGCTCAAGCTGGAAAGCAAGAGCGGGCTCGCTGTGACGAATGCTGGTGTCTTCCTCGTAGGCGGGTCCACGGAAAGTGAAGTAGCCAGGGTAGGTGCCATCCTGGTGACCGCAGATGAATGTCAGGCGGCGCACGCGACGGGCAAGAAGCTCCTGCTTGTAGTCCTGGACGATAGTCTGCAGGCGAGCCAGGATCTCCTTGTCGTCAAGGCTCTCGGCATCGCGGATGGCGACGTTGCACACGGCGGAGAGCTCATCGTCGTGCTCGGGGTGAGCGACGTTGGTGGGTGCTCTACGCTTGGAGAGGTCGGTGGAAAGAGTGTTGCTCTCCTTACGAGCGGTCTTCTGTCCAGCGAGAGGGAAGACCTCAAGGGCCTTCATGAGAACCTCATCAATGTCATCGAGGTACTCCACAGGGACAACGGCACCCTTCCTGGTGGGCTCACCACCCTGGGTCTGGCGGTTGAGGTAGCTCATGTCGCTGATAGAGTGGACCCTGGACATGCTGCCAGCGGCAGGAGTGCCAGGAGTAGACGGGTGAGACGACTCGATGGGCAGACCGAACTCGGACTCGCCAACCTTGCGGAGAGCAAAGTCCCAAGTGAGGACGTAAGGAGCGTCGCCGTCCACAACGTAGTCAATGGACTTAAGCTGGTAGGCACGGTAGGCGCGGCGAGTGTACACCTCGAGCGCGGCGAGCGAGACCCAGGGATCGGAGTGGGTGAAGAAGTGGGGCAGCACATCGAAGACCGTGTACTTGGAGTCCACAACCTCCTTGATCACATCGAAGTTCGGCTCACGGTGCTCCCATCCGCTCTCGCCGTAGCGAGACTCAAGGACGGCAGAGCGCAGAATGTGCTCCATCTGGGCGGTACGCTCCTCAAGTGTGGGCATGGCGCACTGGATCATGAGCTCACGAGCCTTGAGGGCGACCTTACCAGTGGCGCGACCCTCGAGGTCGGCAAGCTTCTGCAGGTGAGGGCGGAAGTACTTGGCGACGTTGCCGACGTTGGGCTGGTTAGGCCTGTAGGTCTGGAGGATCTCAACCAGGAGGTTGTTCTTTGCGCTGACCCTGGTGTGGGACAGAACGATCTGAACAACGTTGATGAGCTTCTCCTTGTTCGCGTCACGGAGAGCAAGGATGACCTCCTCGTCACGGCTCTGGCGGGCAGAGAAGATGCTCTCAACATCGTAGTACTGATCGAACAACTTGGTCATGGTGACAAGTTCATGGGCCTTGAGGCCATCGTTGTAGCTCGTCATGATGTCAAGCAGAGGAGCGAGGGCAGTGCGCAGAAGTTCGGCATCTCCAGCAGAGACGGTCTCCTCGCAGAAACGCTGGAAGGCCTTCTGCAATGGCTTGGCAGGGAACTCAGAGCCGCGCGAGTGAGCACGCTTGACAATGTCTTCGAAAGTAGAGTCAAGCTTTGCGGGCATGCGCGAGTGCAGAGCAGAAGCCTGGGCGCTCCACTCTCCATAGGGCAGCTCGGGGTCACGGAGGACAGTGATGAGGTCCTTCAGGGTGCTCTTCATGACCATCTGGTTGTCGTAACCCTGGAGAATGTTCTGGAGCACTCCCATAGCGTATGCGAACTTTTGCGGGGGCTTCTCACCGAGGACGCTGGGAGCGCCAACATCGGGGATGGGGTCGAGGAAGGGCTGAGCAGACTTGACCTTGGTTGGGTCGTCAAGAGCCAAGATACCAAGGATGTCACCAGCCTCGAGGGAAGCGCCGGGCTGCTTGATGAGGTTGACAAGACCGTCCTCCTGAGCGATGAGGGGCATGTACATCTTCATGACCTCGACCTCAGCGAAGGGCTGTCCCTTGCTGACGTGCTGGCCGTTCTCGACGGTGTACTTGACGAGCTTACCGGGCGAGGGTGTGCGGAGCTGAGTAGGGTCGTTCTCCTGCTCGAGCAAGCAGGTCTTGCCATCGACGGACATACGGATGGCACCGACCTCCTCTCTCCAGTAGACGCTGTGCGAGCGGCCACCGAGAAGGACAAGTAGACCACCGTCAGAAAGGGCGCGAACACCGACCAGGGTCTTGCTGCCGTTGAGGAAGAGGGTGTAGCTGTCAGTGCTGGAGCGAGTGACAGTGAACTTGTACTTCATGCCATCGTAGATGAACTCGACAGGGAAGACAGTCTTGAGCACCTCCTTGCTCGGGACCTGACCCTTCTCGAGGCCGGCGCGGTATTCGGCGGTGCAAGCATCGCTAGCGACGTGGGACTTGGTCACGGCTCCGCAAATGATAGCAACAATCTGGTCGGGCCTCTCAGCAGTGAGCTTCTTGCTGATCAGCTCATCGAGCCAGCCAGTTGTGATGGTGTTCTCTGAGAAAGCGGGAGTCTCCAACAGCTTAATCAGGTATTCCACAGTGGTTTTGAAGTCACCACGAATGCTCAGCTCTTTCAATGCGACAACCATGTGCTTGCGCGATGCCTGTCTGTTCTCGCCGTATGCGAAAATGTGACCGAACTGGGAGTCGGAGAAGTTGTGGATGGAGGAGGCAGCACCGACGGAGAAGTAACCCCAGACGTTAGAGCTAGATCTGAAGTTCAACTCGTGCATGGTACCGGAGGAAGGCTTGAAGCCCTCACCAGGGTCCTCGGAAGTGATACGGCAAGCAGTGCAGTGACCCTTGGGCTGAGGCCTGCGCTGCTGGAGAGCGGAGCCCTCCTTCTCGAAACCGAAGTCGATCTCTGTGGTAGTGTGGGGATCGGCACCGTAGAGCAAGCGAATGTCACGGATGCGGTGAAGAGGAATACCCATGGCAATCTGAAGCTGGGCGGCGGGAACGTTAACGCCGGTGACCATCTCAGTGGTTGGGTGCTCGACCTGAAGACGAGGGTTAAGCTCCAAGAAGTAGAACTTGTCGTCGGAGTGAGAGTAGAGGTATTCGACGGTACCGGCTGAGACGTAACCGACAAGCTTGCCGAGAGAGACAGCAGCCTTCTCCATTGCTGAGAAAGTGGCCTGGCCTGCAATGGTGACGGGAGCCTCCTCAATAATCTTCTGATGTCTGCGCTGAACGGAGCAGTCACGACCGAAGAGCGAGATGTTGTTGCCGTACTGATCGGAAAGAAGCTGGACCTCCAAGTGGCGAGCGTTGCCCGCGAGCTTCATGATGAAGATGGGAGAACCGGGAATTTCGCTGGCGGCGGCATTGTATAGCGCCTCGAAGTTTGTCTCGTCGTGAACCATGCGAATACCCTTTCCTCCACCGCCCTCAGAGGCCTTCACCATGACAGGGAAGCCAATCTTCTTGGCGGCTGCGAGACCCTCTGCAACAGACTTGACGCAACCTTGTTGGTAGACGGAGTCCTCGACTGTGACAATGTTGTTCTCGTCAACAACGACCTGATCGACGCCAGTACCAGACCAGGGAATACAGGGCACGTTGGCGTGCTGAGCAACGATTGTGGAAGAAATCTTGTCACCAAGTGATCGCATAGCTGAGCCGGGCGGGCCAATGAAAATGATCTTCTTGGGCGAGGCAGCGAGCGATTCTGGGAGCCTGGGGTTCTCGGATGCGTGTCCCCTGTGCTGCTGTTAGCCAGCTATTCTCCGGGTTGTCCATGTCCTTGCTCTTTCTCGTCTCGTCAAAAAACTTACCATCCTGCCCAGACTGCGTGAACGTTCATGCGCTCAGCAACGTCAACGATGAGCTCGACGTTGGCGTAGTTGTTGTTGTTGGTGCCACCGGGGACCTCGACGTACTTGTCCGCCATGCGGATGTAGTCTGCGTTGGCCGCCAGGTCCTCGGGAGTGGCCATGACGGTGAACTGGATGGCGCGCTCATCGCCCAATGTCTCGTATGCCCACTTCCGCACGGAGCGGATCTCTTTGACGGCGGCGATACCGTTATTCGCAATCAGAACCTGCCGAGTGTGTCAGAGTTGGGTTTTCCATCTCGAAAAGCTCCTCCGAGCTCGGGAGGCATCCAAACTTACGCTGGAGATAACTGTGTGACCATCGCTCGCGGCGACAAAGTCCTTGACCTTGCTGGGAGGGGCCTTGGACAGCTCGCTGCCGCCGATGAAATGCGAGGCGAGGTTGAATTTGGCAGCGTAGCTGCTGGGAGCACCATTGGCGTGGCCATTGGGCTTGGATGAAGCTCCGCTCACTGCGTCGGCCATCTTTGCAATAACAGAGGTCATGAAAGAGGTGTGCGGACAATGTGCCGAGTGCGCGGGGAGAAAAGAAAGGCGCGCGAAACAGCCGGAGCCGGAAGGAGTGTGAGTGTGACCGTCAGGTGGTGATGAAGGCGGTGACGCGGGAGATGGAAGAAGCGCTGGGAGGGGGGTATCTTAATAAGGGGTGTGCGGATGGGTGGTGAGAGCGAGCACTGAGGCAGAGCAAAAGGTCGGACGCTTCTTTTTCGGAGTTGCTCTAGTAAGGGCCGTGGGGCTCCAACAGTTTTGCGGAGGAGAGTGGTGTGTGTATTAGATCGGCGGGATTTAAATAAGCAGCACACGCAGGGCGAGCGAGAGATGCGTGTATGGCTGTTGTATGCAAGTGAAGGAGGGGGAGTGCAGTACACACGCAGGAATACAACACGGCAGCAGAGGAGAGGAGTAGCAAGAGCAGCAGGATCAATGGGACTCGGGAGTGGTGAGACGGCTGCTGGTATATTATTATGTTGACCGACCAGCTGCACCACCCAGGCAAGCTTCCACATCCCAGCCAGCAAGCCCGAAAACAGTCGGGCGGTTGCTTGAGCACAGACGTCGGCCCCCCATCGCCCTTCGACGGACGGGCTAGTCAATACAACTGGTCGCGTTGCTATCAGCGTTGGGTGAGACGTCTCTCAGCCATGCATGACACCCCGATCCTGCCCATCCCGAGCGCCTGCTGAGCCTCATCGCCTGTCCGCTGGGGAGGTGATAGCAAAGCCAGCTAGGTCAGCCTTTCCAGCACCAAGCGGTTGGGGGCCGTCGACTGTGGGGTGGTGATGCAGGGCGCTCTCCAGCTGCAGGCAGTATATGCACGATCCCCGGAGCCTTTGGCCATGATACTGCTCAACAAACTATCTCCTCATGCGTCGTCGTCAACTGTCCTGGGCAATGCTGATATCTCATCGCTCCCATGCCAGCCACCTGATCGTCCCTAGCTAGCTGTCACAATTGTCCCCCCTTCAATCCCATCACGCCAGCTGGCATTTCCATTCTCTTCCGTCCGCACAAATCGGCCCTGAGCCGTCAGCACGGATGTCCGGGACTCAGCAGTGATGTGCCCGCGATCCGTCGCGCTACCTCGATTTAGTCGCACCACACACACAGCCAGAGCAGCAAAGCGGTCTAACTTTAGCTATATCGACTGGAGTGCTGTACGACTGGTCATCGACCGACCGCCTCACGTTATAACACTCACCATCATCGATGTCGCGCATCTGCTACGGCATCATCGGTGTCTTCGTCCATCAAGGTAATTAATCATTCAATTTTCATCAACACCATCAACCCGAAATACAACAACCCCGTCATATTGTCACGCAACCCAACTGTCAAGTCTTACCCAAAAAATTGGATCAGCCGCATATCGATTTTCCAAAGAGTTAGTTACATATTCTCCGAACCACGCGCTGGGTGATTCCCATTCGGCTCTCCAAGAAATTCGCCGGGATCAAGCACGTCCGTCCCTGCCGCCACACACCACATCCCGCAAACCCGCTGCTGCTAGTCTTCCAAGAAATCGATGCGCTCACGACGGTACGGCTATTTAAATCCCCGAACTCTAGCAGCACTACCTGTTCCTGTCGTGGCAGAAAAGTAAAAAAGCCGACGGCACGCTGACATGTTCAATGTCCCGGGACGCTTTCATGAGTATGTAATTTGGCCATACGGCCGGTATTGTGGTGCTAGTCGCAAAGACCGGAGACGGGCAGGCCTTGGCATCTTCTTTCATGTCTACGGCATTCCCTTTCTCAGCAATACCATCGCCTTTCAGCGATCTTCGATCTTTCTTCAAAGACAGACTTTCAAGACACGGCATTTGGTAAATTTTGACTCTGGCGTTGTCACGGGCTGGGTGAGACATCTAAACGGGCGTTGACGCAATCAAACGGCATTTCAAGGTTGCATAAGGTTCAACACTTTTGAAACGAGACAGTAAACAGTTGGTGTTTCTTCATTCGGGCTCTGTTTAGCAATTAGCGGCCATCGTATTATGGTGAGGAGGGAGTGAAGTCCGACGGGAGCGGTTGCCTTGAAGCCTGAGACTGGTTGCTCCTTCCTGGATTCGTTTCGTACTTGAAGGCGCTGCTTGCCTCGATCGTCGGGTCTAGTAATTTGCTGTGTGATCGTGGAAGATGTCGTACACGCCTGTATTGTTTTGATTCTTCGCTTACGTTGATATCTGATCGCACCTTATCATATCCAACATCGTGTGACGCAGAGACACTCCACGGTACTCTCACTCAACTCGCGATGTCTTTATACTATAGAGATGCGCACATTTGAGAGTGCTTGCTGTTGAGATGCTCTTGCATCCATACGATCATACTTATCCCACAAACGCAAATACTTGAGGATGCCTTCTCGTAACAAACAACGGAGTCCAGCGAGATACCCCGAGCATTTCAAACCATGAATAACAGCACGATAAGCTACTACCTATATGCATCTCGTCAAGAATATCATTATTACTCAACGAGAGATCCTCTAACCTTTCACGGTACATTCGTAGCACGTGTGGTTATACCTAAGAGGATGTGCTCAATATCAACATTGACACCCCACTGAGACACTAGCGATCACCTTCCACAAAGATGTTCTTCATCGGGCTTGCACCTGAAACCCTCTCTTCAAGCATACGACTAAACTTCCATCGAGAGATTCTAGACATCTTGCAGAGCGTTCGGAGCCTACGTGGTAAAACCCAATGTGTTGTTCTCGTTCTTGGTTCTGAGATCCCGCTGAGATGCTAACGATCACTTTGTACCAAGACATTTTTCTCGAGCTAATTTCTAAAGTCATCTATTCAAAAATGCAATTCGCTTCCACCGAGAGACGCCGAATATCTCACCGAATGCTCGTAGCACATGTGGTAGTATCTAGAAGCATGTTCTCAAAATCATTGGTGGCATTCCGTTGAGATACCAACGATCACCCCCTATCAAGATCATTTCCTCTAAGCTAATACCTAGGGGAATCTCTTCGAAAACATGATTGACGTCCATCAAGAGATGCTGGCAATCTCACAGAATGTTCGTAGCACATATGGTGATACCTAGAACCATGAACTCAACACCGTTGTTGGACTTCCATTGAGAGACCAGCGATGACATTGTAACGAGGGTCTTTCTTTTGAGCTCATATCATCAGCGATTTTGCTATCTGAGTGGCGTCGTACCGGTGAGATGATTTGTATCCTTCACCAAAACCAAATTTCTTATGCGCTGGTACCGAAAGCGATGTTGCGATACGAGTAGCTTGGTTCCAGTGAGGCGCTGTTGTAACTTCAGCAAAAAACGACTATCCTGTACGCTGATATCGGAAGACCTGCAACCATTCCAGCGGCGTGGTTCCATTGAGATGTATAGCACCCTTCGCAGTAATACATTTCTCTTGTACGCTGGTATCGAAAGACCTGTGGATATCCAAGCAGCGTGGTTCCATTGAGATACATGAAGCCCTTCGCAGCAGTGTCATTTTCTCGTAAGGTGATATCCAACAACCTGCAACAATTCCATGTGCCGCGATCTATTGAGATAACGACAATGGTCAGCCAAGAAATACTCACTCAAGTGCTGATATCATACGCTCCAAACTCATGTGAGGCACAGTGATACCATCGAGATGCTCGTAACAGCCAGCTGCAAGCAGCACGGCCTTTCAGATTCATAAAAAATCACAAATGGTGCTATCTGACTCTCCCAGCTCATCACCTCCCCTCCCTCCCCACCGAAACACCATCCTCCTCTCCTCTCCCTCCCCTCCACCGCAATCACCCACCCTCTACTCACTCCCCGAATCCTCCACCCTGGCCGCCGAGATCTTCGGACGACCAGGTCGCCTCCTCCTCTTCTGATTCCCCTCCTCCTCACCCTCCACGCTCTCACTGACACGCTCCTCTGCTGCTGTCGATGGCTCTGGAGCCACTGGTGCCGGCGGGTCCGCGGAGATCTCGTCTGCTTTGCGCTTCTTTGGCGCAGCTCTCTCTGGCTCGGGCTTGGGCTCAGGCGCGGGCGCGGACGGTGGGACGGCGGTCTTCTTGGTGGGCTTCTTCTTCGGCTTTGCAGGGCTGACGCCCGTGCCGGCGACGTGCTTCCCAAAGCCTGCGAGCGGGCGCTGCGTGTAGCCATCGACCTTGATCGGTTCTGCCATCTTCATGATGGCGGAGATGGCGGCGGGCGAATAGCCCATGGCGGCGAAGTCCTCGGTCATGCTCTCCTTGGACACGGGGTCCACTTGTGTGCCCCAGAGGAAAGGCTTCAGCTTCTGAGCCTTGAGGTGCTTCTCGAGGGTCTCGTCGAGGACCTCCTGCTTGCTCTTCGACTTGCCGTTGGAGTTGGCGGGGACTTTGCCGTTGGAGAATTTCTGCGTGCGTAGGTGAGAGGTCGGGTCGATCTCCTCGGCGGCCTTGGTGGGTTTGTTGACCTTGGTGTCGTTGGGAGCAGCCTTGGTGGTGGTGGTCTGCTGGAAAGTGCCGTTCTGCTGCTCTTTGGCCTTCATGGCGCGAGTGGTGCGGCCATTGGAGCCCTGGGTGGACGCGGTGGCCTGCACCGAGGAAGAAGAGGTCTTGGGAGACATAATGTTGTTATGAATTGTTGGATGGAAGAAAGACAATCGGCTGGCCAGCAGACGGATTGGATGTGGTTGGAAATGTGTTGAAGTAAGTGGGTGGATGAGAGATGTTTGGAAAGCGTGAAGATGTGTCGGAGAGGTTGCGAAGGCGAGATAATACTTATACCTCTGTGGGTGGCTGGGAGCACTTGCTCAACTGTCAATAAGAACAATGGCAGAGTGAAGGTGGTGCTGCGTTATTGTCGTCTGCGATTGTTGCGGACGCAAAGATGAAACACGGAGTTGACTTGGCCGTGCGTAAGCTTGCGAGCTTAGTGAAGTGACAATAGCAATTATGGAGTGGACGTATTGTGCACTTCGCAATGGCGCCGTGGATAAGCAAAGCACAATAGCAGTTACTGTATAGCTTGGTCAATTGGAGATTGGTGCTGTGGGTAGTGTGATGACGTCGGTTGAGGTCGAGTTGGTGTCAAGGAGGAAGTGTGTGGGTGTGGATGCCTATGGGAGAGAGAGAGCAAGATGAGCTGGCTCCGTCCTGGGTATCAGCAGTGTGGCAGTAACCTTGTGCACTTCGCAATGGCGCTGTGAATAAGCAGACCGCAATGCCGGGAAGTATACCGCTTGTTTGCTTAGAGATTGTCGTCGTGAGTGTGGTTGGTGGTGGTGGAGTTGGTGTATGGAGGAAGTGAGAGAGGGAAGGATAAGCTAGCTCCGCCCAACGCACCAGCAGCGCGACAGTGGACTTAGGTATGTGAGAGACAATCAAAAAGAAGATATTGAAATCGCTACTCTACCTAAAAGTACAACAAAGACCTTGATCACTTCGTACACTGGCATTGGCTTGCCATCTTCGCATCGCATCTTGCCGGCCGGGCAGCAACTTTGACGTGCGTGAACTTAGCAGCCTGCCGTACTGCTCCGACACGAAGTCTCGAGTGGGCGAAGATTGATGTCCACATCATGGGTGTCGTCATGACATTACGGGCCATTCAATCAATGTCCGCGATATGGAATATAGCCGTAGTGCAACAAGACTCTACGATGTGACCCGATCGCCAGCGCAGCATCAGGGCATGCACGAAGGACTGAGCACCACAGCATTGTAAAACGGGCATTGACAGAGCCGAATGAACTTACAAGAGGCCCTGTCTCGCGGACAGCAAGTTGAACCATTACCCAATCACACTTTCTCAGTGATCCAGATGGCTCCCCTGCAGCCCGCGCGGATAACGCCAGTCAAGAGCTCGTAAGGATTGGCCTCCTTAGCATCATTCTCGACAGCATGGTCAAGATGCTCGAGCTCCTCGTCTCTGATCCTCTTCACATCCTTTACCAAACTGGTAAGCTCTTCACCAACTTCCTCGCCCCGATCCTCCATTTCTTGCACCCATTGGAGGAACACCCGCACTTGCTCGTTGTAATGGTCTCCAATCTCCGTTTCAACAGCTTCTGTACATGCCATGGCGGCCTCTCGTCCCATCACGCCCGTACCCCAGCCCAAAACCGTGGCAGCAGCTTGCCAGACAGGATACATGGCAGTTGGTCGAATGCGATGGCGTGCAAGGAGATGGTTGAAGGTCTTGAAGTGTCCAGCTTCTTGGTCGTACATGTGCTTCATCAATGGTCGAAGGTGTGGGTGTGCCTTTGCGATTGGAGGTGTCTGTGCCGTGTAGATGAGGGTTGCAGCCAGTTCGCCGGCATGGTTCACGCGAAGAGCCTTGTCCAGGAATTCTTGTTGAACCTTCGTCAGAGGCTTGGACCGCTTGGCCTTTGGTGTTCCTCCTTGAATAGCATCAGGTTCGGGTTCTCCAGGTGGCGATGCATATAACGAATGACTTGTGCTGAAGGACTGTCTGGCATGCAATTGGAAAGCACGAGGCGACAAACGTGCTTTCGTTGCAGATTGCAGATGCGATGGCCGGGTGAGCGATGCCATCTTGATGTTGGGAAGATAATATATGGACTCGTATGTCCGAGAGAGATTGGTCCAAACAAAACAACGAATTAAAAAGAATTGAAGGTTGAAGAGGACTGATGTCTGCACCAGAACAGTTGCTTCGTGAAGTTGAAGTGAAGTTCGTCATCGACGCCTCCCGCCGCGCAGCCAATCAACGCGGGCTCAGCCACGAGCGCGCTTTGAGGCTCCCGACTCTCACTCTTCGTTTGTTCTCCACGGGTGAGGTCAAAAGGTCAACCCGACAAACTCTACTGCCTCTGCTATTGTCGCCCTGAGCACAATACCCAGCCACCAGACGCATTTGCTCAGCTCCACTCACATCTGCCAATTTATTCCAAACATCTGCAACCATACACCAGCGAGACTTTCCATGATACATACGAACCAATAATCCAGGAGACGCAACCACGAAGAACGCCGTTACCATCTACCATCTACGCGCAATCCCAACATCTGACGCGCGATAATTTCTGGCATAACAACTGCCACTGAGCCAAAACATCATCCATCCATCACATCTACAACCACCACAAAATGTCTGACAACGAATTGGACGCTGAGCTTCTCGCCCTCGCCGGCAGCGACAGCAGCGACGAGGAGGGAGAGGCCGAGGTCGAGCAGTTTGACGACCGCTCGCCTTCACCCGAGGCCGCAAAGCAGAGCGTCGAGAAGAGCGCAGACAATGGCCCGCGCAGAGGTGTGGCTCAGAAAGTGAGGGCAAAGCGCGGCAGCAAGGCGCGCAGACGCCAGGACAGCGAGGATGAGGATGCAGATGCGTAAGTCTCTCACTGGAGTGAAGCGTGAGCTGCGCAGGCGGTCTCAAATTAAGCTTGAGCTTGCGTTTGCATTTGCGCCCACTCCACCACCTGAACCTCAAGAAGCCGAGCATGCATACTAATCTGCTCTTCAGATCGCCTGGCTCCCCAGTCTCTGACCACTCGCGCGACATGGGTCAATCCGACTCAGAAGGCGACGCCGAGGGCGAAGTGTCCGACGATGAGGCGCCACTCTACCCCGTTGAGGGCCAATTCACATCCGCCTCCGACAAGGCTCACATTCTCGGTCTCCCAGAAATCGAACGCGAGGAAATTCTCGCAGAACGAGCATCAAACGTCACTCGCAGACAGCAGGATCTTCAGCTCAAGCGTGCTTTGGCTGCCACCCGCGAGAAGGCTAGGAGCCACAACAAGCGCAAGGCAAACGATGACCTCGACGATGGCATGAGAAAGAGCAGCAAGGCCAAGACTGAGAAGCGCTCAGCACTCGACGACTACAAGCGGGCACGCGAGCAGCGAGAGGCCGGAAAGACCAGAGTTGATTCTCGTCGCGACCCAAGAGACGACCGCTCAGTTTCCTACGCCTCTGACCGCGATGCCGACGGCGAGAGCGAGGTCGAATGGGCCGAGCCTTCTTCCGAGTACAAGCGTGACGAGCCTCCGGCGGACATCCGCGACTTCAACCGCGCGCATGTTGGCAGAAGCAACTTCGCCAAGGTCTGCTTCTATCCCAACTTCGAGAATGCTGTCAAGGGCTGCTTCGCTCGCGTCAGCGTTGGCCCTGACAGGCAGACCGGACAAAATGTTTACCGCATGGCACAAATCAAGGGTATGTGGCTCGGTTTTTGACTTGCGAGTGCGCGCTAACGTAGACACAGGCTTCACAGAGGGCAAACCCTACAAACTCACAACTTCCAACGGCAGACAGTTCACCACAGATCAATATGCGCTGGTCGCCCACGGATCTTCGGAACGACCATGGCCTTTCCTTGCCTGCTCTGACAGCAAGGTGACAGACGCAGAGTTCGACCGCTACCTCTCCACTCTCGACAAGGACGGTCTGCGCGCACCCTCTCGGAAATTCATCAACGCCAAACTTGACGACATCCACGCTCTGCTCAATCACAACTGGACCGAAGCCGACATTCAGGCGAAGATCAGCAAACAAAGTGCCATGGAAAAGAAGTATGATCCCGCCAACGCCGTAAACCTCCAGCGTGAGAAGATCAACAAGCGCAGAGCGAGAGCACAAGAAGACGATGATGCAGATGAAGTGGCGAAGTGCGACGCCGAGCTCGCAGATCTGGAGAACCACAACGCGAGCAACGGCTCACGGTCGCAGCCTAGAGAGCTGCCTTCCAAGCCCAAGCAGAAGCAAATGGAGCACGAACGTCTCCAGAAACTCAACATCGAAACCCGCCGCGCAAACGCAGAAGCCATTCGCAAAGCTCTTGTCAAGGACCACAAGAAGGTCTTGGACGCCCGCAATAAGGCCATCGCAGAGGCGAAAGCCAAGAAGGCCGCTGAGGCAAAGGCAGCTGAGGAGGCCGCATCAGGCTCCAAGTCAGATTTGTTCGGAGAGACCAGTGACGTCTCCAGGCTTGGGACACCCGCGAACGGAACGCCCAAGAGGAGTCGCACCTCAACCCCTGCTGTCAGCGGTCTTAGCAAGAAGCCCGCTGGACCCATCGGTGCCATCAAGGGCAAGCCGAAGATGGACGACGACATCATCGGCAGCATGGATCTGGGTATTGACATTGAGATCTGAGCGTGTTTTGAAAGTTGTTGAGAAGGCGATTGAAGTTTGTCTACGATATTGAAGCGTTTTTGATCGAAGCGTATGAAGCCGAGCGAAAAAGCAGACTAAGAAACCCCCCTTCTGGACAAGGGTATTTGTAAAACGAAAGACTGTTGCATTAGACAATCGAAAAAGACACTTGCGCTCAAAATGCTTGCTTCATATGAATTCCCGTTCATTGACTTTAATGCATCCATTCTTGCTCACGAAACTAACATCCGGAATCTTTGAAAGCTTGTGCGACTTTGCTTCCTCCCAATGCTAGCGAACACCGCAAAGGGCTAAAAATCAGACTCCAACTCCAAATCAGATTTTGCTGTCGCCACGTAGGACGACGACCATGGAGTACATCAGATGAATTACAGCTTCGCAAAAGTAGGCTTTGTCTTCTTGATGCCCGCCAACATAGACTTCGTCACGTCGTCTGACTGAATCATGCCCATGTTGTACGCCGCAACGTAGTTGAGTCCTGCTCGCGATATCGTTAGCACGTTGTTTTTGTAGACGAACAAAGGTAGCAATTATGTAACTTACCATCTTGCACCGAGTGATCCCGCGAGAAGTTCAAAACCTCCTTGGTAGCCTGCACAGCAATCGGGCTCTTCTCGCCAATCGACCTCGCCAACGCCAGCGCCTTCTCCAGCGTCTGCTCTCTCGAATCGAAAACCCCCGACACCAGACCCACGCGCAGCGCCTCCTCAGCGCCAAACTCCCTTGCCGTGAAGCTGACCTCTTTCACCCAGCTCATCGGCAGATTGGCTTTAGGAAGACGAGTGAGCGTTCCAACGTCAGCAGCCAGTCCAATATCAACCTCCTTGACCGCAAACCGCACATCCTTCGAGCAGAACCGCACATCACAGCACGTCGTGATATCCAGCGCAATGCCGTACGAGATCCCATGCAGCACAGCAATCACAGGCTTCTCGCACTGCTCCACGAGCGAGACGCTGTTCTGAAACTGCAGGATGTGGCGACGCAGCAGGACTGCTTTGCGAGCGGTGTCGACGCCAGGCTGGGCGTCTACGCCGGATAGAGGGCCTGACGTAGAGGCTGCTTGCACGTCGAGACCGGCGGTGAAGGCTCGTGGGCCGTTGCCGCTTAGGACGACGGCGCGGACGTCAGGGTCTGAGGAGAGTTGTTTGAAGATGGCGCCGAGGGAGTGGACCATGGGCTCCGTGAAGGCGTTGAGCTTTTCGGCGCGGTCGATTTGGACGTGGGCTACGTAGGGGGAAGGGAAGGATAGTGTGAAATATTGTTGCTTGGGGTAGTCGGATGGAGCCATTTTGGGGCGAGGTTTTGTGGTTGAGTTGATGGTTGTGGATACTTTGGATGGGCGATGTGGAGTTGTGTTTGGGTTGATGAGGGTTATTTTGTTCTGGGAAGTGATTTTATAGGTAGGTAAGTTTACGCGCGTAGACAGAATGGTATATGGTATTTGGATGGCGGCCTTGTTGGTTAGGCGAGGTCATTGTTCAGCATGAGCTGATGAGCTGAACGAGCCGAGGCACAACTTTGTTTCACGCGAACCTGTAGACTGCAGCTTCATGATTGGCTGCTGGGATGAGTTGGAAAGCATATTCGGCATTCGAATACGATTTCCATAATATGTTGGCACTGTCAAGATTTTCTCGAATGCGACATGATCTGGCGCTGTCAGCTTCCTTGCAGTGTTATTGTGTCTGTGCCACAACACATCCTACTCTATTCGACGTCATGCATACATATACGTTCCAACCCTGGCAAGCTCCCCTGCAGTTGGCTCAGCTCGAGAGCTGCACAAGACCGGGCGTGTGATATCGTATGCCTGTCCTGCTGTCGCTGAGAGCTGGGCTTGAAGAAGCCACATAACTCTTGTTACAAGGCGATAGGACCAAGCCCATACGCATCCTTCGATACAGCCATCTAAGCAGCAGCCGAGACAAAGATATCAAGCCTATAGACTACAGGATGTCAGTCCCTAAGAAGCTTCCTCGCACCGGCGAGCACGAATTTCCTGCTCTCTTCACGATCGAGAACTCCTCGCGCCATGAGTGTACGAAGACATCCTCCACGAGCAGCTGGCATTCGAAGCTACCCGACGATCTAACTAACAACTCCACCCAACCAGTCATCCTCGTAAACCCAGGCATCGACCTCCACGAACTGACCTCTAAGATTGATCACCTGATTGCCACCTCACCGAACGCAGCCGAGTTCATGGGCAAGTACCGCAGCAAAGACATCAGCGAGTCTGTGCGAGAGATCACGGTCAAATGGGCTGCCGAGGGCAGAGACAGTAGGGTGTTCGTCAAGGAGACGCTGGTGACAGAGGAGAATATTGAGCCGGTGTTGAGGATGATGGCTGTGGGTGTTGGGAAGGATGTTTTTGATGTTAAGGTTAAGGTGCAGGAGAAGAAGAAGGACGATGTCGGGAAGAAAGCGCTGGAAGCGCTGCAACGGGGAGGGAAGAGGTAAAGGTTTTGCTTGGGGGTTTGTTCCATCTATTAGTATCTGAGTGAGGGGTGCGTATGAGCTTCTTTGCCTTCTTTGCTCTGATGTCCTCCTTCACCGGAGTGAACATCGATTTTCCAGTCTGCGAATAATCTATTGAGGCACGACTCGAGAAACTTGCACCAGCAGAGCATAAGCACGTGTAAATGCTGGCAGTAACACAATTGTGGTCGCACCCACTGATCGCCAGCCTGATCTGCAACGGCGTACAAGGCTTGCAACGGCGACAACGTGTCGCCACGGTCAAGACACGTGAGAGTCTTTTTCGGCTTCAGCTTCAGCTGCTGTGCGATGTTGGCTTCGGGTGCCGGCAAGAAGTCTGCTGGGACAGTGTGACGGAGTTTTCGCGTAAGCATTCGACTCTGGCATAGTCTTGGAGTTTGACATGCTCATCCAAGAGCTGTTGTTCTATCAGTATATGCAGTACTCGCTATTGGAAGTACAGTACAGTAGATGACTGCAAAGGTAAGAGAACACTGTGCGTGTGGGAAGCTCAGGTGTTACCTTGGTAGAACAACTGGCGATGGACGTAGCTGAAGTTTGTTGATTATGATCGAAGAAGACTCATCGAGATCTGCATGTCTATTGGTAAGAAAGAACATGGAGTCAAGAGTGCGCGATGTGCTCTCCCTTCTCGGCAAAAGCCGACATCAACAGTTTGGTGATATGAGGTCGGCAGTCTACATGTCAGGCTACTGTATACGCATTAGACTTGCACACCGAAAGGTCCAGCAAACTGAACCTGGACAGACTGTAAACTTCCATCAGGCATCAGGCCCGAAGCGGACGACACGGGATCGTCCTGAACCGCTATCCGACCATCGAGACTTGTTATTTCCAGGCGAGCAGACGCGTGCGGCCCGGAAAGCATGCCGGCTGTTATCGTGCGACGAAGGATGATGGTAATGTGACTTGCTCCAGCAGTAATAATCCTCTGAGTCTGCCGCCGTCTCGGTGTTGCTACCGGCAGGCTGCAGTTCGCTTGTTGTGATACCGCCAGTCTGATGCCGCGCACAGGCAGGCAGGCAGGCAGCCAAGGCACGCCTGCCTCTGCCGTCAGCCGTCAGCATCATCTAGGATGCGAGGCTTAATTTCATCTCTTTGCGCTTGCATGTGCAGCAACGCATGATTGATTAATACTGCACGCTGCGGCGGTCAATACACGGTCAACCGCTTTTAAGCGGCTGCGGCGATCTGTCTGCCCATCTGGATTACGCCCGACATGTGGCTTTCTCTCAAAGTTCCTGACAAAGCAACTTTGCTCAGCCATCCATCAATCACCATCCTTCGATATAGGCTCTGCGCAACGGTATCCCCAGCCGAGAAGAAGTTCGAGAGCGAGCTGCGGGGTTGGAGAGACCACAGGCCACGGCGAACCACAGGCCTCCGTGCGAGCGACAGGGATCTTGGTGAACCGGTCGCGGACCCAGAACCGCGGCGTGGCTATCCACCATCGCGACAAGCGTGTTACAGCCCTGCGAATGAGAGCGTGGCGGTGGCACGGCGGCCCTTCCACGCACATACGACATACGGATCGATAGGTTCAGTCGGCAAGCGCACTACCACTACGAGCACGACTACTGGCAGATACGGACATGGACGGGCCAGCGTGGGCTTGGAAAGGCATCCTGGCGAGAGCAAGCGCAACGAACGCAACTGTGGCACAACGGTGCCCAATCATGGAGCGCAGAGAGATACTCTGCGGGCAGAGTTTGGGCGGCCCAACTCTGTCTGTCTCACGCGTTGTCCGCCGGGGTCGGGCAGCTCGTGACAGTTGCACGTCAAGGCAATTAATGCCGCACCACCAGCGTGCGAGTGCAGCGAGTGCAGGACGAGCAGCGCGGCGACATGTGAATCCTGCGGCGCAGACAGCGAGGCCAGCACGACATGGCACGTCTACATGCGTGCAGGTCGCTGCGGTACCGCGACGGCGTCTCGTTGGCGCGAGTGTGGCTGCAGGAGGTGCCGGGCGGGCGCGGCATTCGCCTGGGGGCCCAGACGCCTGAGGAGAGCGTGGAGCGTGGAGCGAGCGTGAAAGTGCTCCACGTCTTTGCTCTGCGACGCGTGTGAATGGGCGCGACGGCAATGGCCACGCTCTCATGTTGGCAGCCGTCAGCACAATTGGCAGACTCGCAGACTCGCATCGCTGAACAATGCCTGCCGTGACGTGACCATTAGAGCAGACTCGAGCAGAGCAGCGCACCCCAACGAGCCCTCGCACCAGTCGCAGGCTCGTCGCATAACATTTGGAACTGATCGGTCTCTCCGCCACCGCGTAGTCTCGAGTGATCCGATTTCCCAACCCCAGACTAAATCCCCATCCATCCACCATCCACACTCTCGCGCCCCGCTGGTGTCCTTGGTCGTCTCTCTCCGGCCTGCCCTGCCCTGTCCTGCCTTGTCACTTCGACTCCCAAGCACTACTCTCACTCCTTCTCTGCTGCACCACGACTGCTACCTCCACCACCACAACCCACTGCCAGACCAGACTGCAGCCAGCGTGCATCGCCTCATTGCCTCGCCAATCGCGCACCCGCTCTCCGGCACATCGCTCGTCCGGTGGCTTGACAGCGCAGCCCACCCTCGCATCCCACCGCATCGCTGACTGGCCCTCTGCCGCCTGCTCGCCGTGGTCGCGACTCGACCAACTTTCACGCCAGACACCACCTGCTGCCTTCGCGACTCTTGCGACTTCTTCATTCACGCCTGTCTTGCACTTGCTGGACCTCCGCGCTGCACACTCCTCTCGCAGCGCGTGCGCGACACGTTTGCGATCGCTTCCTGATTGGCTCCAGAGCTTAGGCGCATTCGCACCTTCCCACCCTCGCGCGACTTCTCATCACTACCTACGCCGGCGATTAAGACACTGCTACCTTGCGGTCGAACTGCCCCGTCGCATATACTGTCCCGCGTGTGAGATCTTCCACCTCGCCAATCTGCCTCTAAAGCTTAAAGGCACAGCCAAACCCAATAGCACCACGACATTACAGCTTACACACCAAGACTTGCACACAACACTCCGGCACGCAAACCTTGTTGCCAATTGCAGGCAGACGGTTAGCTAGAAAGAAAATTCACAGTACCCAGCATGCTGCAGGACAATAGCTTTGGCTCCAGCACTACATCACCACCAAAAGTTCCCTACTCTTTAGACCACCTGGGCTCCAACACGTCAAGGTCCGCATACGCCTCACAACCCCACGCCGTCCCACGCCAATCGTCTGATCGATCTCTCGACTCACATCCTCCTACTTTGACCGCCAGCAACTCCGATCCCTCACAGTTCCTGCCAGAACCTAGCACCATGTCTACAGTTCTGATCCGCAAGTTGCCGCGCAACACTGGCACTGATGCGGTCAACGGCATGCTCCTATTCTCTACAGATCTGATCGGTACCGACATCATCCGTTCGCCTTATCCCGAAGACCAATTATACACAACCGCCGTGGCAAGCTTCAGGTCGTCGGCAGGCGCGTACGAAGCACAGGCCAAACTTCAAGGCAAGTCTGTCACGACAAGAGATGCGCCCATCATCGTCGAGATCCAGAATCCCATCTCGTCCGAACGACGCGCCACGATCGATGGCATGATTCCTCGACAACAGACTGGCTCGACTTCATCGGCCAGTTCGCAAGGGGCACCACCACCAGGCAGGTCACGATATGGAAGCACTTTCCAGTCCTCCGATAAGATCTCACCGCCATTGCCCGTGCCCGAATCGGCTGGTAACGGCAACGGCAACGGTCACATCCAAAGTCTGTTCTCACCGACATCACCCATGACCAATGGTTTCGGCGACCGCACTCGCGTTTCTGGCAAGTCTGTCATCAACAACGACGATTTTGACGACGATGAGACCAAAGAGCTGCTGAACGACCCGTTGGCTTACGCCAAAAGCGGACAGCAGCTGCGCCGATCGAGTCAGGCGCAAATACCCGGATTGTCTCACTTCGCCCGCCTGTCTGTGAGCACGAGCCAGAACGGCAACCATGGCAACTTCGTACCATCTTCCACCACTCCGACAAATGCACAAAGGACATCGCAGGCTTTGCAGCCACCGCACTCGCCTACGAACATCACCCACATGAATCCAGCCAGACCATACAATATGAACATGTCCAGGCCTTCATATCCGCCGATCAACCCGGCGGATCAAAACCCGCCCTGCAACACTCTTTATGTCGGCAATTTGCCCATGGATACCTCTGAAGACGAGCTCAAGACCATCTTCTCAAAGTCTCGTGGCTACAAGCGCCTGTGTTTCCGCGTCAAGTCAAATGGCCCTATGTGCTTCGTCGAGTATGACGATACCACCTATGCCACGATAGCCCTCAACGAGCTCTATGGCTATCCCCTTCACAACAGCGTCAAGGGTGGCATCCGCCTGAGTTACTCGAAAAACCCACTCGGTGTTCGTTCAGGTCAATCGAATGGCATGGTTCCCAATGGCGGGTACTCACATCACCTTGGTATGGGCGCACCTGGTTATGCCAACAACAGCAATGGCAACGGCAACTTCAAGGCAGCCCCAGGCCCACCTCCAGGTATTATCAGCCCTCCAGGATTCTCTTCTGGCAATAACTATGCTCGCTCGTCTCAGCAGGAGAGTTTACCCATGTCTCCATCAACGCACCACATGATATTCAACGATCCCTTTGGAGTACCTGGATCTGTAGCGCAGCAGCAATACCCCGAGCAAATGAACACTCGCAATTTCTCCGGCGGTCTACCTCCCAGCATCAGCGGCAAGTATGGACGCGACAGCCGTGGCAGCATCAGCGGCTTCTCGATAGGACGGTAAATCTTGTCATCTTTGACATCATCCGCACTAACAGCATGCATACCTGCGAATAATCGGATCTAATTCTGTCTTCTGTTACTACATGGAGCTTCCGGACTTCTGAAGCTTCGCAAAAGCTGATATACGACACTACGTTTTTATGGATGCCTTTTTTGAACAGGGCTGAGTCGGTTCTTCTCGACCCACCCAGTCCCCACTACCCAACATATGCACACACTTACTATTTCTCCCAACATCTTTTGCTTTTCCTACCGGACCTGGCGTATATCTGGCGAAGAAATCTACGGACAACGGAAAGAAAAACGGACGGACACGTTATGAGTTCCCACGCACCCAGCCTCCCCTCAAAGATTCCCCACCCCTTTTTTGCGCATGGCCGAACAGACAGGACATACAATCATCGATACCCACTACGTTTTGGGCATTTTTGGAACAGACACCTGGACCAACGGAGCCAGGGCTTGCGATTTGCTTTGCTTTTTTGCTTTCTATTGTTTTTGGAGTGCCGTCGGCGACGATGACACTACTGAGACGGACGGCGTACTTGGTTTTTGTTGGTATCTTTTTTTGGCTCTGATCTTTTGGAATTTGAATTTGCTGCGTTTCTACTGTGCCTTTCTTGCTTTTGACAAGTTTCACCCACTTCTTGCTAATTTTTATTGCCTGTCTCTATAATAAACGCTGGTGTTCCGAGGAAGTCCAGCGTTGGAAAAATGAGAAAGAGCAGGGAGGTCGGTAGGGGACCCTTCAGCCATCTGTGGATGTCTACTCGAGGCTGTGAGTTTTGAGGTGTTTGGAAGATCGGGAGTGCATATCTACTACCTTTGCGTGTATGGATTGGAGCATTGTATTGGGAGCAAGAGGTTGAAGCTTGCGGATGGCTGGTCGAGGGAGATATCTCCCTTGGCGGTCTGTTTGCTGCATTTCTTGGTTGGAAAGGGTGCACTGAATGCGAAGGGACGAGGAACTGGGAATGGGGGGATCTTTCACTCGCAGGATGAGTGGACAGAGAAGGGGAGGGGTTAACTTGATTTTGATGGTGTTTTGGATCTAGGTATTGGTTCTTTGAGGGAAATTGTTGGTTTTACTTCTTTTTGGAACCTGTGCATTATTTCACGTGTGACTGAGTGATGTGATTTGTGATTGTAAGGTGTGGTTCTGATACGTGTTTGTGTGTTGTTCTTCTAGATTGAGCCCATGCTGGGTCATGTTGGCATGCTATCATGTATATGGTAAGTACCCTGTCTGGACTGACATTCCTCCACTACACGTGTGACTACAGCTCCCTGATGCGTTCCACGCTGCTTCAAGGCATTGCCTTTCGCTTTCGCAATGTTGAGTTCATGGCCTGGTGATGTTCCAAACTGCTTCCTGGACGACGTTGCTTGACGGGGTCTGCTCAGGTACAAATGCCGTTGTGTCGCGGCAGCGGAATCTTGCCCGGACTCTCGACGCCACTGTGAGTCTTGACTGACAATTCCGAGTACATGGGCATGCCGCCTTGCGACACCAAAGTTCCCTGATTGCCAAAATTTTGCGCTCCAGATGGTGTGATAGATTTCTGAGACATGCTGTTCACTGGCTGGAACAGCTCAAACCTCAATCTTTTCCTCACCTCCAGAGGCCGTAGCCGCCCACGGCAGACTTCCATAGCTTAATGGTACCGTCCTCGCTACCCGTAGCATACAGCTTGCCGTCAGGGCTGAAACCTGTCGTCCAAACAGGCCCGTGGTGTCCCTTGCCAGTCTCAACCTCCTGCTGCGCATCGTAGTCCCAAACGTGCACCCAAGTGTCCGTCGCACAGCCTGTGACAAAGCGGCGAGCGGGACCGTTCAGCGCGACAGAGGCCACCTCGCGGTCTGTCGCAATGTGGCTGAGCAGCTGGCCGGGCTGCGAGCCGGAGAAGAAGTAGATGTTCTTGCCTGCGGCGACGGCGATGGTGCCGTCAGGGTTGTTGTCCAAGCCGGCGTTCAGCTCACATGAAGCGGGCGCTGCGGCGAGAAGGAAGGTAGCGACGGCGCGGCCGGTGCGGAGGTCGTACCAGCGCAGGTTCTTGTCTTCGCAGGCGGTGATGAGGAAGTTGGGGTCGCGGGTCCAGATGATGGATTTGATGGAGCCTTGGTGGTCGCCGGCGCCGATCTCGTAGGAAGGGCAGTCAGCGCCTTTGATGGGAGCGTCAGGGTTGGAAGGAGCGTTGGTCGCGCTGGAGATGTCGAAGACACGCAGCTTCTTGTCCTGGCCGCCTGTTGCGAGGACACCAGGACGCTGACCAGGCGGGAAGGCCACGGCGCGCACGATGTGAGGGTGGTCGAGGGTCACGAGGGTCTCGCCAGTGAAAGTATCCCAGACCTTTGCACTGAAGTCGGCGCTGCCTGTTGCTGCGAGGGTGGCATCTTCAGAGAGCCTTGCGCTCCAAACAGCGCCCTTGTGTCCGATGAATGTTCCGATCCAGTCGCCGGTCAAGCCGTCGCGCAGCATGGGGTTCTGGTCCTTGCATGCGGAGATCATGTAGTACTGCGGGCTGGTAGAGGCGGTGTTCAGGGCGGTGGAGAAGCCCAGGTGGGTGATGGGTCTCGAGTGGCCATGGCATGTCAGCGGGACGGTCTGAGTGGTGCCGGATGTGATGACCTTGCTCTCATCCTGGCGCTTGAAGGCGAAGTCGGCCATTTTATCGGTAAGTTGTTGTAGCGGCGGATTGCTTTGGGTACGAGTGTTTGTATGGGATGCAAAGATGCAAGGTTTAATTCTTCGTGACTTCGTGAGGCGTTATGTTGTGATTGTTCTCGTGAGCGAGTGCTGTGTCTTGCCGTGTCGTTGTGTTTGTGTGTGTGATGCGATAACCCAAGAGCCAACTCCTGTCAACCAGAACCAAGGAAATGTATGAATGCTGTTGCTGCGGAAAGAGAAGAGGAAGAGCGATATGAAGAGTGTGCAAGGTGTGTGCGGGCCAAAGCAAAGCAAAGCAGGGGCAAAGAGAAAGACAAGGAGCTGCCCCTCCGTCCGTGGTCTGGGTAATTTGACTGGGGCGGAAATCTAAGTACGATTTGATTTGATGGACTGCGACATGATCGTCTTGAAGAGAGCATAGAATGTAATATAAATACAGGAGTTTGGTAGTCATGTGTTGTTGTACAGACCTGGTGACTCTCTCGACCTCAAGTATGCCATGTTTCCACCCTCTCTCGCTTATTACTCCAGGTGGCAGACGTAGATATACGACGCTTTGCCTTTGGACCCTAGCGCCACTGTTGTCAGCTGCGAGGGTTTATTATGACGACCTTTGGGCATCGTGGAAATCAACCTGCTCTCATCATTCCTGGTTACAGGGGTGGTGTAAATATACCACTCTAATGGCAAGTGTTCGAGAAATAGCATGAAGAAAATAAAGACGACACACTATCAAGCTAAACACGACGGTTTGTCTGCACACTAGCAATAAGCGATCCTTATGCACACGTGAATAGAGAGTCCCCATCATCGTTAGTCTCTCTCGTGTGTGCAGATCTCCGCCACCGGTTTATCGAGCCGCATGAATGTTGATATTTTCTTATCAACCTGGCAATGTAGCTGATGTTGGACAATTATTGATTCGAAGAGAGCATGTGCGAAATATCTGATCTCATCACAAATAATCGAGCATATTGTATGTTGTTATTTGTTTCCATTTGCACGTCTTGACTCGTGACTTGCAGGGCTTCTTCACAAGTGCGCGTGCTTGCGTGGTTGGCAAGGGCGACGCCCGAACTTTGTGATGCCATCCAAGTCAATAGCCACACCCCGTCTCAGAGCCCCACCACCCGACTATTGCTCTACTAACAACAACAACAACACCACCGCCGCCCTCGCCCGTCACTCCCACGACACCGACGACGACACCACCAACGACGACCTCCATACCCGACCACATCGACTCCACGAGTGACGCGCCCCACGACTCACCGCACCCGCCCCTGGACCTGCACTTTCACCTGCATCTGCACTCTGCACCACCACAACAAGCCCTCAGATCGTAGGCGCAAACACCCTACTTCCCGTGGCACTTGACCAGAACACAGGGTTAGGTGCTACGACCCTATACAACCGCCTCTCGGATCCTCGAGACATGCGCCGTTAGGAACGCGCGCAACTGTCCTCGCCCATGTCGTCTTCTCCTCTTCGCCCAGGCGCAAGCCGGGACGAGGAGCTCGAATATTACAAACGCCAGTACGAACAGCTCGAGGCCGACCTCACAGACTTCCAGGCTTCCAGCAAAGAACTAGAGGACCAGCTTGAAAAGGACGTTGACGCCGCTGAGAAGAATGAGCGCAAATTGAGACAGCAAGTGGAGAAACTCAATTTTGAGGTCGAGGAGTGGAAGGCGAAACACAAGCAGGCCAAAACTGAAGCGAACAGTGCTCAGAATGCGCTGCAGAAAGAAATTACGACTATACGAGAGCAACACCGTAACCTCGCCCTAAAGCTCAGGGACATCGAGGTCACAAATGACGACTATGAACGCCAGGCGCGAAACACGACAAGCAGTTTGGAAGACCTGGAGCAGAAGCTTAATGTTTCCATTGAGCGAGGAGTGCTGATGGAAGAGGAGATCAAGACCGGTGAGCGGGAGAGAGAGGGATTGAGAGTAGAGACGCAGAGGTTGAGAGATGAGCTGGGCGATCTGAAAGTGGAAAGCGAGATTCGACTGGAGAAGCTACGCCGTGCAGAAGCCACCATTGAGTCCCTGAGATCGCGGAAACCAAGCACTCTTGCAGTGGAGAGCCTGCGCACGAGAAGTCCAGGCAGCGAGGTTAGCGTAGTGACACCGACCTCACCAACAGCATCTACGCCGCCTCCGCGATCAGATTCTGCCTCGGACGCACCGACTCCTCCCTCACCTCCACTTTCAGATGCTCCAGCGAACATCAAACTAGAGACCAAGACTCCAGTTTCTGCGAAGCGGCGATCCTTCGTACCCGATGCGTCTGCCACCCCAAGGCCTTCGTTATATGGAGCAAGAACGTTGTCAAGACACACGAGAGGCCCATCATTGGCAGCAGGCAGCATCTCGTCGGTTTCAGACGCCAAATCCGCAAAGCCTTCGTGGCCGCGCACAAGTTTCCAGCCCACGGTTATGGCGCGTTCCGAGTCTCTCAACCAGATGAAGAGTCTCCGCAGCCGCATGCAGAAGATCGAAGAGCGCGTCCACTCGGCCCGGTCAAAGCTTCCACCTCACAGCACACCACGAAGCTCCCCTCGGACTGGAAGCGGCGCCTCCATGCCATCATCAGTAACACTTCGACGCACTAGCAAACGACCTTCTACGATCAGTGCATCAATCACCTCAAACACAGGATCAGAAGACTCCGTCCCACTGAGCAGCCGTCGCGAAAGCCATGTCAAACGTCTATCCTATGGCATTCCACGGCCAGCATCTACTGCGCCAGGCGAGCGTCCACCATCATCACTAGCCAGTGACCGCCCTTCGTCCACATCATCCTACCAGCGACCTAGCAGCCGCATCGGCAGTGCTCGCCCTGGAAGCCGCTCCGGCGCAGACACACCACTGAGTGGAAACTTCCGCGACATCCCTGCGCCAAGTACCACCTTCACACATCGCCCACGCAGCTCTATCGGTGGGCCTTCATATGGCTCTCTCCACAGCTCTACCGGTCCTGTTTCACCCCACAAGAGTCTCCATCGTTCAGCGCAAAGCATATCCGAGCACACACGGCGACAGCAACCAGAAGGGGACGACCCAGCTGCCAGGCGTGTCTCTGGCCTTCCACCTCCCGGCCATGTGCGAAAGCAGAGTTTGCAAATGCGGCCTCCACCACCATTGGCACCACGTCCACCCAGCCGCAAAGCCGTGGAAGCGCACGACGATGACTTAGGAGAGACTTATTGATTTTACCGCGGACTGGACCGGCGTTGACTCTATCGCTTGGCTTCTCTGCGACCTCAGCGACTACAACGCATGCATTTATAATGGATCCGGCGCTGGGATATGAAGGATTTAGGGCTACGGGATGGCTGGTGCTGGTCAATGGGCTGGGATGTTCTTTTTTGTTTCTCTTTCTTTCTTCTTTTTCTCGTGTTGATATTTTCTACTTGCTGACTGGTTTGGCTTGAGCTTACACTGGCTGTTTGTGCATGAGAGAGAGACAGACAGAGACGAGAGGGAGAGAGAGATAGATGTGATGAAGAGTACATATATATACGCATATATGCTACGGCGAGAAGAAGAATGAATGGTCCTCTGCGCGCGTGTTGCTGCGCGCGCGCGTGGGTGGACATCTTTATGACTGAAACTTTGGGCTCACTCGCGCGACTGTGCCATCTACCAATCTGCGCGAAGTGATTTTTCTGGACGACTTGAGACTAGCGATGCGCAAACATTGAACTCCAATTGCTTTCTGCTGCACGACTTTCTGCTGCTCGTCTCGCACTCGCAGGAGAGCGGCGGTGCTGCCTCCTTCCTGGCTTCGAATGCTCCCCTAGCATGCCGAGCAGACCGATCGAGATGAAACTCGGGACCAGTTCCTTGGAACCTTCCATCGAGCTTTATATGTTCCCTGCTGAAAAGACGGATGTCTGGCTGGCTGGCTGGCTGGCTGCGAAGCACTTCCTGCTTTTTCCGTGGAAGCTTTTCTTAGGTTTCCGGAGTATCCTCGTCCTTATCTTCTCTTGAAAATTGCTATGGCCGACCGATGGTCTTCTGGACGAGCGTGTCTGTCTGGCTGGCTGCCAGGTACGTTTTTCCTCGCTTTATCCATTTTCTTTTTCTTGGTATCTTGAAGCGTCTTTGCCTTGTCTTTCTCTTCTTTCCTGTTATGGTCAACCGATGCTTGAATCAACAGAGTTGCTGGGCCTGCTTGCTTCGGATTCTCCGGTGCTTTTCCGGTGTGACGGGGACGTGTTCGGTGGGTGCATTCCATTCGTAGGAATCCTCAGAGGATGAACAACGGTCTGTTTCGATCGTCGAGGTTTTGGCGCCTGGCGTATGAGGCATGGGCTCGGTGATCTGGTCTGTTGTTCGTTCTTGTGTTCGGTGGGGAGATGGCGTAGTGGAGGCGCAAATCATGGAAGGAAGGTTCTGCTTTCGAAGGCTGGACTCGCCGGAAGATGGTTCGATGGCTGCTCGGGCGCAGGTGTTGTCGGGTCTTCGTGGTTGGGTGATAGCTTTGGGCCTTGAGTGAGACTCACATGCTCTTCTTTTACCCGGTCGATCGGATCCCGGAGCGTCTGGCGGCTGAAGGAGTCTGGTTCGTCTTTGGTGCCCTGACATGTTTGCTCGTGCGTGTTCTCGGTGGGGAGATGGTATCGGTATGCGCGGAGCACGGAGGGAAGGCCTGTTGTCGCAGGCAGGAGACTTACCTGCTCTTTCTTTCGAGGCGACAGCATCAACGGGTCTGGTGCCTGGATTTACGAGGAAAGTCGCGCGTGAGTCGGACAATTGCTAGCCTATATGGGTGGATGGATGGGCGAGTGTCGCAGTCGTTGATCCTGGCGTGCCCTTCTTTCGTCGTGGCTCGGAGCAGTCTTGCGCCAGACCGTACGAGGGCGCTCAGGCGCCGATGTATCGATAGAAGGTCTGCGTTCATGGTTGTGCATCATTCTTCCCGATTCATATACGCTCGTTTCTCGTGACAAGAGCCATACATCCGGCGGCCGAAGGTTGAGGTCAGCTCGACGGCTGGATCGCCGGTCAGTCGAACTGATCCTCACACGCTATCCTTCTCGTCGTGGCTCGAGGCGTAAGGGGACTCGATGTGCGATGTCGAGGCCGCGTGTCAAGGTCAGATACGTGGTCTGCATGGCTGCGTATGTGGTTTGTAGCGCAGCACCTGCGGTTTTTCCGTCGTTGCAGGACTCACTCCTGGCAGAGAATAGAGCCATTGTATCCATTGTATCAAATTGCGCCTTCTTCTCACGATAGTAAGCCTTGCGGCGGTCGTTGCTCGAGCCTTTCTCGTAGTTGCGCATTGGGGTTTGAGGGAGTTCGTTCGTTGTGAGGCTCTGATGGCCCGATGACCGGTGAGGATTGCGTGCGCCTTGGGCGCATGAGGTGAGAGATAGAGGCTGCCATGCGGTGAACCTGGTGTCATAATGGAAGGTTGCCGTATTCACGTGGTTCGAAGAGATGGTCGTGTTCTGGACGCAGCAAGTGACAGGTTCGAGCTCGATGGGCGCGTTGGCGACACGATTTTGCTGTCTTGAATGGATACGCTCTCACTGCCCGAGCGAGCAAGGACTGTTCGATTCACTACCAGTGTGGTACACTACAGGGACCTTCTGTATTCTGAGATATCGAGGCACGCTCTATTGCCCATGTCACCATGTGCACGTTATACCAATTCCATAAGAGCCTTATGAGCAGCGCGTCCGACTCACTCCTGTGTCCAGACTTGTTCGTCTCTTTCTGTTCAAAGTCTCCCAGGTTTGTTGTTGAACGTTCGGGTTTTCAGCACACCGGCTCCTGTCGATAGTCTCTCGATGCTCCGAACATCTGGATGAACGAATAGAGGGCAAGGGGAGGGCGTGGATACAGAATCATGAATGCTTCCACAGAGCTGTAACGCCGTATCACGGTGCAATTAACACGGGGCCAGGCTCGCCAGAGCGCGTGCGATACTTTCAAGGCTGCTGCCCAATCCTCCAATACATAAACGCTGATTCAACCCCATTTTCATCGTTTGTCACTTTTTTTTACGAGCATACAATGTGGTGCGAAGCAATCGAATACTCGGCGACCAAAGCCAGATCATTAGGGGAACGATTGATCAAAGAAACCCGACCAGAAGCAGGAATGTAATAGCCCGTGCATCACTTTCCAGAGCTGCTCGCGTCGAGAATACTGCGTGCGTCATGGGTGGCGTCCATTTCGACGTTTCGTTCGTCCTACGGGGTACAGTACCATTTCTCTGCGTCGCTTCAAGAAATGATACGAAAGCGCGTAGATCAATCGCTTCATTGCACTTACGAAACTTTAGACCGAGAACTCGGAAACGACCTCCGAGGTTTCAATTGGAATGTCATGGAAGAACAAGGACGACTGACCATCTGACCTGTTGCTGACTTACCGAGCAGGACCCAACTCCGCCCCCGTCTCGCTGCGTCTCACTGCAAAACAACCGCTTCGAGTGGACCTGCGTCCGCAAGTAGTGGAAAATACCCACTCTGTTCAAAGACTCACGGTGAACTTACGGGAGGTGTGTTAAACGTCGGCGGAGTCTGCGCCTAAAACTTTTGTCGTGTCCCGTGATGCCGAGTGTTGTGGATTGCGGTAGCTTTGGGTGCATGAGACCTTTGAATCCAGACTTGGCATTGCATTGAATGACATGCGGTATTAAGGACGAACAGGGGTTAATTGGCATGTCTACCATGCAAAAACGTCAATAATGACCGCGAGTCCGTGATTGCAGAGATAGCGGTGCCATCCTCACCTGGCAAGCCCGCTAAGTTGGCCAAAAGTACGCTACTGCGTCACAAGAGACGGGAAAGCCGTGAGAGACAACCAATGTTCGGTCACAGTGTGGATGCGGATCTCGAAACTGTGATGCCAGAGATTCCCTAGATGTCGGCTCCTCTTTCCTTAGGCGTGTCTCCCTCCCAGCATCTGAACTGTAGCGAGCCGTTCATGCACTCACCTCAGCTGCCATGCATACGCAACCTTGGCGAAGTACAAATAGATTGTATGCTGAACGAAGCTCCTGACATCAGGCCTGTGGACAGAAAGAGTGGTGTTCGGACGCAGCTGCGTTCGTCTGCCGCCTGCATCGAGTTTCAAGCCGCGTCAAAGGCCGTTGCCCAAATGCAAGAGCTTGTGAAAATGGCATGGTATTGCGTGCCGAAATTGCAAGCCACCTCCCAGACTGCCAGTGACTTTTTTTGTTCTTAAGAGCTCCTAATGGTGTCTGGTCTTCTCTTCAAATGGTTTACAGGCTCTTTCGTATGTGCGTGTAAACTTGTCGAGAACGGATGCGATCTCGATCGTTCCTCCTTGGTCTGTGTGGTGGTGGCAAACGCAGCCAATCAAGCTGACTGAACAGCTCCGGAGCTTTTACCGCCACTTCTGAGTGGATGAAAGAATCAACTACGATCTATCAGCAATAGACCGCACTTCGCAATCTTCAGTCTGCTTGAAACACGACATATACATATGAAACATCGATCCTGATAACACAGACCATTGAATTCCTGAGCCAGACTCCATGCATGGAATGCTTGCACTGGAAATTTGTTTCGAGAGATTCCGTTGAATTGTGCGCAGACTTTCAGAAGATTCATGTTTGCTACAGACTTACAAGTGTTTCGCTAACGTTAATCGACTTTATCTTGCAATAAGATGGCCCGCCAGCTCTCAGAATATCCGTCAAACCACACAACATTCCGGAAAATCCGAGGAAATGCATAATATTTACTGAACCCTGAACCGTGGAAACGGCGGATACATGTCATCTCTCAAGTGGTGCCAGGATCCCGGAGATACCTTTCTTCTGTGGCGCATGCCCGAGTTCCTCCACTATTGAAATATTTCTGGCCAATTATGATATTTCAACAATTCTCCTACAATGGTTGAATAATTCGTGGCGAAAATTACATCGTAATTATAAACATCCAGCACGTTCGGCTACCAGATGAGGGATTGATCCTAGGATACTTGCTCTTGCCACCGTCAGATGCCCGATACAAGCGTACGCGAGAGTGTCGAGGCGTTTGTTCTGAGCACTATACGATCCCAGCCTACAGCAGCTTAACATGTCGATACAAGACAGACTGGTGAATGGTGCATTCTCCCGCGATTATCACTGGGAGAAGAGGAGTTCCTTAATAGCCTTAGAGATAGCTTCCCCAGATCCTGATTCAAGCCTCGTCATAGCTTCTTGTTTTTACCTGGTATAGATCGGAGGGGGTGACGAACAAGTTACGCAGGTGTGGAGACAGCGATGCACTCTCTACACTGTAGCTGTCGGCCAAATTGCCTGCCCAGCCTCACTCCTCCTAGCACATCTCGATCAGGTTGAGATCGGGGAGAAAAGATCCTACCAATGTGAGTGACCGCACTGAGTGCTAAAAGCCAAAAAGGCAACGCGGCAATCAGGCACAAACGATGAGGAGACACGTTAATTGTCTCTAATGCTGGGGAATCCAGTGCTTGGAAATTTTCATCTTCTCGGGCATCAAATATTGGTCCTTTGTCTGAAACAATAATTGGAGATATTCAAAAGATCATGAAGCCAACTATGTACTATCCAAGGCCACATCTTATAGTACAAGAATTCGTGTGCTGGTGATTGGTCTGAAGCCGACCATGTGCGGCTAGGTGGCCCTGTCAGCTTCCCAGGCATTCGTGTGATCGTGTCCGCTTGAATTCCGCTGGAGTTGCGACTATCGGACTAGTCGCCGCCACCCTTGATTCCCAATTGAGTGGCTGAATCGGTGGGGATGGCCGCCGCCGCGACTTGTACTGTCGTTCAACTATATCGCAGTTGAAGCTTATGCTTTAGTGTTTGACAACTCGCGATTATCATATTGTCAATTGTATTTCGGCTACGACAGCCTCCACCCTTCTGAACGCCTTCGAATAACGGCTTCGTCACTATCGATCAGCTTGTTTGGCTGTGTCTGTTTAACTCTGCAGACATTGTTCGACAAAGGTCGGCAGAGCATATCGCCGGCCAGAACTGCACACAATTATACAACAACAACGTGTGTCTTACCGGAGCTTGCTATTTCGCAACTCCAGAGGCAAAGTATTGTCTTCGACAGCTTTGTGACAGGCCAACACCAAACCAGATCAGCGACGTGATTGCATCATAGTCACTGCCAGCCACTCCAAGTATCACACTTGTAGTCCTACAGGACCGATCAGCAGCTTCAGTCCTCAGAGAGGATAGATATACACGAGATTACACCAAGACACGACTTTAATGTCTCCAAGTACAGCGGCAGGGGGCGACGGTGGCCGGCAGAACGCTGCACTAAATCGCTCTCACAAATCACCTGAGAGGCCTCGCGGTGGGAAGTCGAGACGCACACTAATCGAAAGCGCGTGCACAGCTTGTCAAAGGCGAAAATCACGAGTGAGTGTAACCCACATTAGTTTGTGTTAGACGAAATGTAAGTGTACTGACTGTTCTCCCAGTGTGATGGAATACGGTAAGTCTCGATTACGCACAGGGTACCTTAGCTTGTTGAAATCTGTTCTGATCCCGTCCCAACAGCCCAGCGTGCTCACGGTGCCAGGCACTACACACAGAATGCGGCTATAACGCTGAACAAGGCGAGAGTCGATGGTCAGCCTTGCGTCGCCGTAATCAGACACTCCAGACCGAGCGCGACGAAGCGCGAAACTTCATCTCTCAAATACAGTCGAGACCTGAGTCGGAGGCCCACGAGCTGGTCCACCAACTGCGAAACAATGCACACGCTAGCGACCTGGGCGCATTCATACACGATGCTGTGAGCGCTGTGTCTTCTCATGACTCCCAGCAGCAACATCAGCAACAGGGTCAGGGGCAGAGTAGACAGCAGGCGCAGCCTCTCTACTATGGACAGCAAAGCCATCACCACGACCCAGCACAACAACCCCAACATCAGCAACTTCCACAAACAGCACAATCGCATACACAACAGCAGCATCCGACACAAGGAAACGACCAGGGCTTCTTTGCCCAGCCCGTCTGTACCTCGCGTTCCTCGCCTACGGCTGGACCACAACTTCCCCCTTTGCGATCTGTAGTCGAGGTGCCGGCGGGCGGCCACAACTCAGCACAGGTACCTCAACCCTTTCCACATTTTCCACAGAGAAACATGAGTCTCGGGTCCAACATGTCTAGCGGCTCGTACAGCTCATTATCTTCGTCCGATGGATACGGCGGTCAATCTCTATCACCCAGGGAGCTCCCCCATTCAAGTTAGCAACGATGATCACACGTTTGGTACGATCGTATCCTTGGAGCACAGCGCACAAGGCAGAAGGCAGGAGCAAGGGTTTTAAATACATTCTAATATGGGTGCTTGGCAAACACGGATTCGAAAGAGATGGTCCACTTTGGCGATATATGAGGAGTGAGGTTCCTACCAAGTTGGGGCCAGCCTCACACATTGCACAATGCCTTCGGACCTGGCTCCGGTTGATCCATGCTTTGTCTTCCTCGAGCCTATTCACTTCATCAACTCGTGTGGTAATCAAGAGATTCTTGTAAGCCATGCTCTGGTGGACATAATAATACTCGCGACCACACGCTGTCTTATCATATGTATTTGGGCTCTGTAGACATAAAAGTGCTCCGTCGAGGCAGATGTTGGTAATTGACTCCCAGTCCCGGGCCTTGGGCCGTATAGTACGAACGTCTGGGCGCATGGTGACCGACTCTACCGATATCTACGCATTTTTCTGGACAGTTGAGTGTATTCTCAGTACACGTGTCTCCAATTGTCGGGTCTGGAGTTAACGGTACTACTGTGTGGTCTCCCTCAACATGAAAGCCTGCTTGCAGCGACTTCAAGGCATTCACAAGCCTATCAACACTTGTGCGTACCCAGTGTTGCGATGACAGTGAAGAAAGGAGAGCGGAGTCTGCGCGAGCATTATCGGTTTGAGCGACATGAATGGCAACGATACGTGTAGCCTTATCAAGCTGACAAAGGAGCATTACAGTCTCTGACGGCGCATACCACTGTCTACTTCAACAGCCCTCCAGGAGCATCTGAGACGGCAGATTGCTCGAACGGGTCCTTTTCGGGCATGAGTACGTTGGATATGAGGAGTTTGAACTCATGAAAGAGAAGGATATAAGCATGCCCGGTAGATCAAAATCAGGAGAGGTAATTGGGACAACATCAGATGATTCTTATCACGTATGGTCGTAAAGACAGGGCAGGCACAAAGCCTTTTTCGACGGAGGCCATCGAACAACGTTGGGAGGTACGCCGAGTCCTCGTCTCGGTCGGTGAGGATGTCGAGGACCATGATAGTACGCATGGCTTTCGTCCTTTTCTCCCGGCACGATCCAGCTTGGTCGACCCGACTGTCCGCAACCCACTCACGTGTACCCCTTGAACCAACACGTCTGACGACGAAGAGCTCGGAGATCATGGACACCACCTTTGGAAAATTGGAAACTGTGCACGATTGTACGACCCCTTTGACGTCCTTCCTGGCTCTCTTGGCGAGTGATTGCACCCACGTGACAAGCGCCGTACATGTCACGATTGAAAGGCATACGGTAGCTGTCGTGATCTGGCAAGATGAGGCATGAATTTGTCTGGGTGACTGTAGCTGTCTGAAGGCATGCTTGTGCACTGCAGTGGTCGTGAGTTCCATGGATGATACAATATATTTCGTCCTGTTCAAGCTAGTTGTCCTCCTTGCACTCGAAGTCACAGGATCCTCCAAAAGCCTCTGCCTGCAGTATGCCGTGCTGCTTCGCATAGAAGTACAACATGACTTTGCACTGTTGGCCATTGCCGTATTGCCCTTTCAGCTTACGGTCGTAGAAGTTGCAGGTGTTGATGTGCCTACACTACTCAAAGTCCTAGAAGCAGAGACTCCGTGCAGACGCCAACGTCAATGTGCGAGGAATTACAACTTAAGTGGTGGGGAAAAGATGTTTAACGATGGTAGAAGTAGACCAAAATTATGTACATACAAGAACATTCAATACATTAACGAACAGCTGCAAAGCTGCAAACTACCCATCGTGACACTGTCCAACGCCTTCGCTGCAAAGACAGATTTCACAACCCCCCTAGAAACCAAAGCTTTCCAAAATACTGCTAGACTCGGGTTCTTTAAATTGCGTCGGCGCTTTCTTCTCCACTTCAGACGGTCCCTTCCCAGCTTGCTCTTTCTTCGCTTTCAATTTCGCCATGAGCTCCGCCGCTTTCGCTTCTCGGTCAGCCTTGGCCTTGTCGGCTGGAGACTGCAACGAGAGAGACCCGAAGTCATCCAAGAGCGATTTGGGCGCCGACGGAGCCTTCAGCGAATCGAAATCGTCCAGCATAGATTTCGGCGCTTCGCTCTTCGTTGGCGGGGCTTCGAAGCCATCAAGCATGCTGGGAGCGGCCGCTGGCTCTTCATGGACGCCATTTGTGTCTTCCACGCCGTTCCCGTTTATGCTGCTGTCGTTCGGTGGCAGCGTCACTACTGGCTTGAAGTGCCAGGTGCTCACGAGCTCCAAAGCTAGAAGCCAAAGTCCCATCTTACGCAAGATTCTGGCCGCGCGGAGGACGGCTCGGTACTCGTGTTGTTCTCCTCCTAGGGAAGGTGCCGTCTCTCTTTGTCCTGTCCGGCCGCGCTTCGCTGGCTTGTCGCGGAGGTGCTGGTACAGCTTGAGTGTGAGCGGATCGTCTTGTTGCCAGTGTCTAGGCTTGCGATCCGCGTCGTCGACTTCGAATTTGTCGATGGGAAGGACAAGAGCTTGTGCTGCAAGGTGCGTGTGGCCCATGGTCTCATGCACCCAAGTCAGTAGCCATCGGTCGCCTGCTTTGCGGGCCTCTGGAAGAACGCGCTCCTCCATAAACTTCATCAGCTCCGGGCTTCCATCGTCGCAGTAGACACGTGCCACAGCAATGGCCAATGGAAGATCTTGGCACTGGCCAGCAAGAATACGTACAGCACTGGCGGGATCATTAGCCAGCAGGAAGAACGCTGCAGCGTACTCGAATCGCCGCTTGCCCATCAGTGCGTATGCATTCTTTCTGGCGGCGGTTCTGTTCTCCTCCAGAGTGAAGTCACGCTTCAGGAAACTGGACGTAGTCTTTTGCTCTTTGTTTCCTGCTGCGACTCGCCACAGCGCCAGTAGGGTGGCTTTCTTCTTCATCGCAAGGAAGTACAGTGACGCTCTGGTCGGATCAGGGGGATAGGATGATCTGAACGCAGTCTGCGCGAGCGAGTCGAAGATCTGCTCGAGAGAAGCTAGATCTGATCCCTCGGACTGTGCAGCCCGTATAGCATGAAGCCAGGCTGGTATGCCAAGTTTGCGAACAGTCGGCCAGTCTAGCTTTCCTTTGTAGTAATTGTGAAGAGCTTCGAGCAGCGGCTGCTGGGTTTCAGAGTGATAGGCGAAGACGATTTCACGCCAGTTCATGGTTGGCACGACTGGAGGCGGAGCTTCATCACCATTAGTCGCGGTTCCATTGGCATCTTTTGGTTGCTGGACTCTCTTGCTTTCAAGCTCAAGGACATGCAGTTTCCAGCTGAAGAGATAACGGAACCCACTTTCATCCAGCGAGCCTATGTGTTCTTGCATGTAGATTATGGTGTTCAGCATGATCTTCAGCCGCTCTTGCTCAGCGTCTGAGGTCTTGGGGAGATCAATGTCCTCGAGCTGCTGCTTGAGACTGCTGACGATATCGGTATCCAATAATGAATTGTCAGTGTGCGTTTGTCCTGCGGCCAAAGTCTCCGGTGATACATCGAGCAAGGGGTCAAGCTCGTCACCTTCGGTGTAGAAACGAAGAGTGTGCTCCAGCCTTCTCAGAACACCAGCTGCAGCATGCATCTGGCCGCGTAGACTAAGCTGCTGCAGAAAGTGAGGATGCCACGAGACTAGTGGTGTCCTCAATGCTTGCATCAATGATTGTGACTTGACATCCGCGGAAGCACTGAGGTCCAAGCGGTCCCGTAGTTCAGGAACAACCTCTGCACCAGCGACAATGCCATCGCTGCGAAGAAGAGCATTGCCGGCCGCGATCACTAATTCGCCATTTGGCAACCAAGCAACAGCATTCATTGAAGGTCCGATGCCTGAGATCGAAATGCGCTTCAAATGATGCCATGCGTGTTGCTCTGCGGAGTGCGGCGGCTCATAGCGAGCTTGCGCCAGGATCTCGACGCCATCGTTGAATGCAACTGCCACTGCATTGGTTGCATCTCCGATGTGGTGAGAAGCTGCAGTCGTACATGCATTCAGGCAGACCGAGCGCACCTGTTGGTCGAATTCCTGTCGATGCTCCACGTAGCCATCTTTTAAGTCGATCACAACAATGCTATGGCCATCTTCAGATACCGCAGCCGCGACGTCGCTTGTAGATTCGAGTAGACAGGAGTCGTTGAAGCCCAGTGGGAAAGATAGTGATGTTTCCATCGATTCGGAACCTTCCTTGTGTAGCGCTGTCGCAGGCACATCTCTGCGAGACACAAAGCCATCACAGCTTGCACCAACAAGGCGAAGCCAGCCGGACTTTCGTGGATGTGGAACCACTTGGACGTGTTTCCATTTATCACTTGTTTGGAGAACGCCGTCTAAGATAGGCAAAGCCTTGCGTTCGCCAACTTCCAATCGAATTTGGGAGGGACTGGACGGGTCGCTGATAGAGATTGTGACGTACGATCCAGTCTGATCGCAAAGTATGAGCTCATGGCGAGAGAACGAGCCTTTTGTAGTGACATTGTGCAGTCTAAGCGTTTGTGATAGCGAGTGTGCAGCAGATGCGTAAGGCTCATTTGAAGCTCCTAACACGAAGACTGTATTTGCATCTACGCACAACGTAGTGGCTCCATCATCAAGCAAGCAAGCTTCCAGAAGTTCTGGGCGTCCTTTCCCTTTTGTGTTTGACTCGTAATGCTCAAGCGTCTGTATTCCCGAAGCATCAGAAGTGAATCGGGTCACCGCGCCTCCGTGCGACCAAGCAAGCAGAGTTGGCGTAGAGGTGCCGGTTCGCAAGCCTTGTATGGTTCCTCGACTCCCTGACCATGTTGCGATGCGAGTAAGACGGTCCGAGCCTCGAATGGCAGGGCTGAAGAACTGTTCCACACCACCCTGCCACCAGCCGAGAACTCCGTCAAAAGTGTGCACGATTAGGTTGATCTGATCGCCGTCGAACCAGGTCTCAAATCGAGCATTTGTACCCATAGGAAGCTTCAGATCCAGATCCTCGGCGTGAGCAATATGATAAGCCTGTTTTGAGTTCCCCGAAGGTGTACTAGGTCTGCGTCTATGGCCAATTGTCTGGAGTCCCCAAGCGGACATCCGTCCAAAACCATCGAGGGTCACAACTGCATCCGGTTGCCTGGAGTTTATTTCCTTGATGTGCTCGAGGGAGTGCGTGACTTTTCCTACATGGTGCTTCGAGATTGCTGCAGTGATGGCACTTGAGAGAGCGCCGGATGGTAGTATGAAAGCGTACCTGGCTGGCTTTGCAGCAGCACCACCCTTGGAGCCGAGTAGTGGAGAATGCGGTATCGCTCCCACCAGGTCGATTGATGTTTGGAGTACCATTACTTCCAGATCGTGTTGTCCGCCAGTCTTCCAGATGCGAAGCATGCCATCCGCGCAAAATGTGTATAGAACTTCATGGTCCTCCTCATTGCGAACGCCATAAGCCTTAGCCCGCGCGTCGTCGGATTCCTCCGCGTCTTCCTCCAGCTTTGGCGCATCTGGTGCACGCCATTCGATGTGTGTCACCGGTCCCGGATGCGGCAAGTAGGCATAGTCGAACAATCCTTCCTCAAATGACAACCGGCGCCAGATCTTGACCAGGCGATCTCTTGGACCATAGCTTGCGATCAAACTCGCACTGGGACTGAATGCTGCTCCCTGCAATTGCGATGGTATACTCTTGCTCCAAAGATTATGCCTCTCTTCCACATGTCCTTTGTCAACCGGTGATCGTACCGGTGTGCCGTCGCGACTTGTGGGTAAGACCGAGAACAGCGAAAGAAGCTTCGAGCCTCCTACCAGCAATTCTCCATCGCTGCCCCAGCTTAAAGATCGCGTCTCATCGCTCGCATCTTCTCGCTTCAGCAACAACACTTTCCTCCATGTAACGTGGTTCCAGTTGTCCGTATGCGCCTCCAGCACCCAAACGTTCGCCGCAGACGCCGCTGCTATCCTCGCGCCTTGATCATCTTCTGATTTAACTGCCACTAACTCTTCATCGAAGGGAATGGCCTGGACGAGGTCGGTTGGAGAGCGCAAGATGTTGAGTTGCTTGCCGGTGATGTAAACAATATAGCGCTTCCAGCGGAAAGTAAACGTGGTGAGAGACTGGGGCGACTGTGTTGGCGCGCCCGGCAAAATCTGGTCGAAAGAGGATTGCATGTCGCTTCCTGGTGAGAGGGAAGGCATGTGAGATAATTGCTACCGGGTCGTGGTATTCATTGTGTATTTGTGGTGTACACTGTATACTTTCAGGAGGGGACACCGGCGAGTCGCAAGCGGAAGATGAAGAAAGGCCTCAAGACACCTTTGGAACGGAAGGCTGGAGATGGAGATGTCCGTCGACGCAGCAGGACTATAGCGTCAGTCTAAGCTGTCTTGTGATTTACTAGGAGCTATGTAAGTTACTACATAACATAGCTATGTAGCGACCCTAACATGGTCATCGGCTTGCGGCAACGTGCTAAAATGACGCTTGCTGTAACTTAACGGCCAAGCGGCTTGTGCCGCAACAAATATGCAAAGCTCCAAGGTTCCTCCTCCTTGGTTCTGCCTCATTATTATCTCTCACGAAGGATCATGCATCTATACATTAACGTAGCTACTGATTGCCTTCAAACTGGTACTATCAGATTTAGTTTCAGAATCTGCTGAGGCCCCCAACCGACACATTCTGATTCGGAACCTCGAAGCATCTACCAATGATCAGTCACGGTCACAGCGTCGAAGCGACGGTGACACTAGGTCGGAGTTACTTTCTCATCCTCATCTACATGTACGCATACAGAAGTGGGCTCCGATTGATCAGGAACGTTTTCAGACTCTGATGCAAATTCTGGATCATCTCAAGGCCTTTCGCGATAGTCTTGGGGACCAAGGAATTGGTGGTAACATTTGTGCACCTCGACTCCAAACACAGCGGTGCATATATTATTTCGTAGGCGGAAGTCTTGGTCCGTGGCTCACAACACAGAAAAATGTGTTATTAATAGCAGCTGAGGAGACACAGTTCGCCTGAAATCGAACTCAGGGAAGTCGATCTGTCTGTCTGTCGCAAGCCACATCGCAATGGAGCGTGTATCAGTCAATGCTATACACGTTCTTGCCACCAACATCCAGTTTAAACATCAGATCACTGGTCAGTGCTAGGAATCACGAGTTGGAACAAAGCACAAAGGATTGCGCCCATCACGAGCTTACGCAGGACCGGACATAAGCTGGTCCGCTGGAACAGCCACGGAGTCAGCGGGACCGACCCTTGCAGTTTTCAGCTCGAGGCGCGAAGGATTGCACTACACCAGCCTCTAGCCGCCTGGCAACCAAAGAGACTGCGTAAACTGATTGACCCCTGCCTATGTGTCAGGTTATCCTGCATAATTGATCCCTGATCCTCCACAGGATCCAGTCCCTAATTAAAATGAAGGCCTTAGCTAAGTATCTCGTGTCTGGCGCACGCGATACTTCGACTGCTTGTTGACTGTCTGGTTGTGTAGCCAGAATTTTCCACTGTGGTTCGGGCGACACAGGTTCGATGTGCTAGTAGCCTGGTACAGACGCTAATATACAGGAACCTACCTGCTTCAAATCTTCATTCAACAATGTTGCTCCGACTTGCCATCGCGGCTCTTGGGGTTGCTCGCACTGTGTGGGCTGCTGATGGTAAGTACCGTAGTGGGAAAAGGAAGGTCATTGCCATATAACACACCTGACATATCTCAGATATCGACTCGACAAGCACCGTGACTCTGCAGAGCTTTGTCACTCTGACCGCCACAACTAATGCATTGGGCGACTTGATCATGCAAGGTCTTGGCGGCGAGACTACCACAATATCCACAGCACAGGCGCTGCCCCCTCCTGCTACAATCGCTGCCCCATTTCCGACAAACAATGCGACCGCTACTATCGGCTGGGAAGCGTGTCAGACTAGCCAGGTCTCCTGGAGCGAAGCATGGACAAGTGCATACCAACCTGAAGTCGTCACCGAGACCTGGACAAATACCAATCGTGTAAGCACCATCACGTTCAATGTGAGCTTTGGAATCGCCGACATTTATACGACCATCGATGGCATACCTCATGCCCATGGGGAGTTGAAAGCCACCTCCACCAGCCAGTTTGTGGAGTATGTATTTCTCCATTTTCGCAATGACCGTACTGACCATCCCAGCACTTATTTCGAGACCTACACACGTTCGTCTACGACAACGGAACTGCTCAACGCTACCTTTTTGAATCCATCGCCTACTTGCACCATTGCGCCATCGAAGTGTACGAACCTTTGGGAATCTTACCTAGATGAACAAGGCATGCCCACAACGTTCGAGAATGCGACCGAGCCTGCTATCACGCCAATGCCTACACAACGACCACGATGCTCAGTTGGAACCGTAACACAATTCTGCGAAACGGCGCCTCCGGCCTCGTGCATTTTCTCAGCCAGGAAGGTAGATCTCTATGTAAGTCACCGGTCATACAAAGATTACACACGGTACGCTATACTGACTTGATGAAGTACTGGCCTGAAATCACGGCCGTGCCGAACGCCTCTCTGCCACTGCCGAACCCGACTGGAATCGCAACTCAAGTGGTCGGAAATGTCACTATGACTTCACCCTCTGTTTACATGATCTTTGACCACCTGCAAGCCCTGTCCCAGACAATTCTGGACATTGAATGTTCGAAAAGCTCACCGCTGGGCGCAACAAGCACGTTTGATACGCCTCAGGGTGGTGCAGCATTCGAACTGAAGGGTGGCCCGTACGTAGATGCTGTGGTCTCGTTGGACCCCACAGACCTGAGTTCTCTGGTCAGAGATCTGGGCCCGGTCAACACAGCCAGTGTGGTCAGCGAGATCGCACACGGCGGCCCGAGTTACTACTACTGGATCAACGCCGTCAGAGGGACCGAGTACAACTTCGATCAGCAGCGTGGCTTCTCCACCAGTGTGCTCGCAAAGCCCGTTGATTTCCACAATCTAGCCGTCCCTAAAGCGGAAGCTTATTACATGAACATCAACGGGGCACCAGGGTGCAACAGAATGGGCGACCACCCGCAATGCAGCACAATATTCGATGGAGACTACAGGGCGCAGCTTCTGGTCCCCCACCAAGTCCGTTCCTTGAGACCCGAGTGGGCTGATTGCTTTGACCCTCTCTATGGTGCTCTTGATCCTCCTATCGCTTTGACGCCAGCTGCGGCTATCAAAGCACCTGCCAAACCAGCTTCTCCGACACCAGACCCAAAAAAAAGAAGCGCCTCCTGCTCCAACGCCTGACGACCCGACCAAAGAGCCTGAAGAGACTCCTGCTGCACCTGGTCCGACGGTTCCTTCCAAACCCAGTCCTACCACTCCGCCTCCTCAAGGAACTCCTTCTGCTATGCCTGATACAAAGCCTGAAGAGGAGTCGGACGATAAGCCATCATCTGACGACAAGCCAGCGCCCGACGACGAGCCTGCATCCAATGACGAACCCGCGCCTGATGACAAGCCAGCGTCCGAGGACAGGCCTGCATCCAATGACAAGCCTGCATCCAATGACAAGCCTGCATCCAACGACAAGCCTGCATCCAACGACAAGCCTGCATCCAACGACAAGCCTGCATCCAACGACAAGCCTGCATCCAACGACAAGCCTGCATCCAACGAC